>CM046671.1:11005372-11355372 GCA_025594165.1 Tamias sibiricus
AATTACAAATAGGTCTCACACAAACCATACCTGTCAATCTTTTTAATTGCTTTGTTTTCTTTTTTTTTTTTTTCCCGGAGCTAAACAATATGACACAAAAAAGGAAATCTTAATACAGCATAACATAAAAGATTGCACGTTGGAGGAAGACATTCAGAGGTTGTTATTGTGATCAACTGGCTGATCCCGGGTAGAACCCATGTGTTCTAAGCCAAGTTAAGCAGACATTAGTCCCGCAGATTCTCAAACCTGTTAGTTCCCCTCCCCCCCCCCCTAGAACACGCATACACATGGCGCCCACGTGGATTCAAACCACCCTTGGGTGAAGTATGTCCTACATTTGAGAAAAAAATACCTGTGTCACTTTTGCAATCCTAGTTTGGAGATTAGATTTAGCCGGGGAAGGGCACTGTGGGGCTTTTATATTTTGGCAATTCATGGGTATATGGAAAACAAGAAATGTTTTTAAAGTATACAACTTAAATAGAAATTTAAAGACGGGTTTAGCTCATAAGAGAAATGTGTGGAAATATTTAATTGGGCCCCTCTATGAAAAGTGAATTGATTATTTAGTCAATGCACGCAATTAGGGAGAAAATTGACACGATGAAACGACATCTTTCTGGCTGGGTCAGAAAATGAGGTCTTCATACATCATTGCAACGTCTCCAGTTCCATTAAGCTCCTCAGAGGCACCACCTACAACTTTAAAATGTTTATGTGCTCTGGGAATTTTGCCCTCTAGTTTCAGTATGTGTGTTCTCTCCCAATGGGAAACCTGTAACAGTCTTGTAGAGCTACTTAAAACATTCATGGAAAAGCACAAAATCTAGGCCAAGATAAATAAAATGGCTTAGTTCGTGGAACTTGCACGGGACAGACGGGGGAAAAGGCGCGGCGAGGCGTTCCCCTG
Organism: Tamias sibiricus; assembly: GCA_025594165.1. Classification (NCBI taxonomy): domain Eukaryota; kingdom Metazoa; phylum Chordata; class Mammalia; order Rodentia; family Sciuridae; genus Tamias; species Tamias sibiricus. The sequence continues at coordinate 11,006,286 of CM046671.1, forward strand.
ACAGGAGGCCCTAGCCGGGGCGCAGGGGGCCAGGAGAGCCCTTACCCCGCTGCTGGCGCTAGTGCGCGCTCACTGGGGCGGGGGCTCCCCGCTCGGCCCAGGCCCCGGCGTGCCCCGCCGCCCCGGCCGCGCTCGGGGTTGATTCGTACCACCTTGCAAGGAAGTGAACGCTTCGCACGGGAAGGGGAGGCGCCTGCGCCGGGCGCCGCGCCGCTCGAGGCCGCCGGGGGCCGCCGCCGCTCGGGGCCGCTGCGACCGCCGGAGCGCGGGCCCCCACGCTGGCCGCCCCCCTCCCCCCGGAGGAGTCAAATCCGGCTCTGCGAGCGTGGGGAGGGTGGGGATATCCGGTGCCTCTCCCGCGCCGGGAGGAGGGGGAGGGCGGAGAGGATCCTCGGCCAGTCTGCGCCAAGCAGATTCAAACCAAAACAAAAAGATTAAAGGAGCTGCGCCGGGGCGGCCTCGGTCCCCGGCCCGGACGCCGGATCAGGCGCGCCCGCGTTCTGCCGGTGCTGCGCCGACTCTGAGCGCGGCGGGCCGGGGGCGGGGACCGGAGCCGGGCGTCTTGGGAAGGGGGAGTGAGAGGAGGGCGCCGGCCAGAGGAGGGGCGGACCCGCCCGCCCGCGCGGAGCCGAGTCGAGCGGCCCCGGCTGGGCGTGACCCCGCCGGCTGCAGCGCTGAGAGCGGGCGGAGGCGAGCAAGGGCTATGCTGCGGCTGGCGCACGGCGGAGCTCGGGCCATCGTGGACATGTCTTACGCCCGCCACTTCCTGGACTTCCAGGGCTCCGCCATCCCCCAAGCCATGCAGAAGCTGGTGGTGACTCGGCTGAGCCCCAACTTCCGTGAGGCCGTCACCCTGCGCCGGGACTGCCCGGTGCCGCTCCCCGGGGACGGAGACCTCCTCGTCCGGAACCGGTGAGCCCGGCGCGCGCCCCCGCCCGGCCGCAGCCCCCGCCCGCGCCGCGCAGCTCGCGGCCGTCCCGGGCCGCCCGCTTGTCCACACTGCGGCGCGCGCTTAGGCGCACAGCCTGACTTTGCGAGATCCCGGGAAGTTGAACCCGCCGCCATCTGGCGAAGGCGAGTGTAATGTGACTTGCTAGTGTGAATATAGGATGCCACCGAACGTCCTCATAACTGGGGGTTATTTTAATTTGGGATTCCCCTCCCCTCCTCCGCAGCCCTCCCTCCTCCCCCTCCCGCTCCCGAAATAAAACCGACGAGATCCAGAAGGGGAGGCTCCCCGCCCGGCCCACCCGCGCGCACCCACGGTTCCTGCGTTGACATAATCTTTTAGTGGAGCAGGAATAGCCCGGACACAAACTGCGACGTTTAGGTAATTGTGCTTTGGAAGGGGGCCGGGAACTGGCTAGCTTTTCCTGTCCCCTGCAGCTTGGCAACCGTCTAGCAATGGCGGAGTCTCCCCTTGCGCGTGTTGGTGTGCACCTCGCCGTTGTCGTCTGCGTGTTGTCAGTGCTGTGTGACTGTTGTCTGTCCCCTGAGTGCAAGGACAGGCGCGTGGCGTGTGTCCAGGGCAGCTGGGCCGGGCTGGGCCAGGGGCAGGGCTGCGTTTGCCCGCATGTTTTGCAGACTCGACCTTCTGTCTTTTCCACCCCCATGCTCCCCACCTTAATGTGTTTCCACCTCACTAATCTTTAGTAACTGGTGAAGAAAGAGACCTCACTTCTTCGGAGCCATGCCACTCGCGTCTTGGCGCGGTTAAGTCCCTTTGCTGCCCGGCTTGCTGGCTGCAGTCGTCTCTGCCCTTTGGCCTGCAAAGTCCCATCTGAATGGTTCCAGCGGTGCATGTTTCAGGTTGAATAATATTGTTGAAGGGAGGAGTTCGTTCTGACTGTAACCAGGCTGTAAATTGTGCGCTAGGAAGTTCTGTAAGTCCCCTGCAAGGTCTGAAGGACAAAATGTACCCCGTCCAAGTAGCTCCACGCAGCCTTTAATCAGTCCAGTTTAGAGATCCTGTCAGCCTCCCACACCAGAGTGTAGGAATGAAGACCGATGGTAATGATTCGAAACTTTTGGAAACCTGTTGAAAACTAGTAATTGAGTGAGCCAAGAGGTGGGACTGGGATGGGGGTCTGTAGGGAGTGCTTTAAAGGGTGGTGTTTGCATGTGTGTGTGTGTGTGTGTGTGTGTGTGTATCTCCTTGAAAATTCTGCTTTGGTCAACCTCGGTGCAAAGGATTGCTTTATTGTGTGATGCATTGCTAAGGCTGTTGAGAGTAAGAACATTCTCTCTGCCAAATTAAAAAGCATGTTTGAGTGTGTGTTCACAGAACATACAGAGTGCACCAGTAATTTGCTGGAAGTTGAGATGAGACCAGACTGAAAAGCTTTCCAAACAAAAATAGAGGAAAAAAGTTTCATGCAAGCTTCCCCCCTTTTTTTATGTGTGCTGTTGTATAGCATAGACTGTAAACACTAATATAAATAAAACTGTGAGAATAAAATACCTTTAAGAAATGGGGAGGGGGTGGTACAAGACTGGCAGGGGGAGGTGTCAAGTTGGAAAACCACAAGTAATATGGAACCGCCATTGTGAGGGAGGCTGCTTGGCTCTGCCCTGTGCTCCCAGGCCTCCTGGGCCTCTCTACCTGCTAGGGTTAACTGTGGTAACTCTCCAGTGTCTGTCCTTCTCTCCCACACTCCCTTCAAGCTTATGGTTGCTCTCACCTCCCTTTCCTCCCCCAAGGTTGCTGTCTCTCAGGTGCCGCCAGGTGCCCAGGGTCACTAGGGTTGGTCCCAAGGTCAGGGCAATGTGGACCCCTGAATCAGTGGTCTGAGCACAGGAGCACTGGCTCCCATGTTTATAGCCCATCAGTTTTGGTTGCTTTAAAATCCATGCCTCCTTTTTCCTTCCACATACAATACATACACAAAGAATCCCTTTAATATAAATAGTATATTTATCTGAACAACTTGACCTTTAACTTCTACCTTGAATCTGAAATAGGAAAAAAAAAAAAAAAAAACAGCCAGTTTTCTGCAAGTTAGAAAATGGCAGAATCTTTACTTCCCTCTTTCCTTCCTCTATTGGAAACTGTATTCCATACTGTAGGAAGGTCATTTATTTTTGCAAACCATGTCAGTGAAGGTAACATCTTACCAATTTTTTTAAGGAATAGAGGCTTGATAATTCACTGCAGGTTAGTTCATTTTAATCCTAGATCAAATCTCCCCTGTGCAATGTTAATTGCATTAAAAATTTATGTAGGCACCTCTCATTTTTATTGTAATAAAATCTATCTTGGAATGAATGCATTAAGCCCAAATTTGGGAGGGTGTTTGGGGGTTTTAGTTGTGTTCCAACCATCTTTTGCTCCCAGGGAACCATTTGCATATCCCATTCCATCTAGTAGAAAACAAATTCTTCATTCACAAGGAGGGCAGTACTTGTAAGCTGGAGGTGCTTTAGGGTAATAAAGTTCACCATTGAAGAAAGGTGTGAGAAGGGGTGTATAAAATCCCTCAGTAATGTGTAATTGATGTTCCTTTATCCAGCCCTCCCTTACCAAGTCAGTGTCCCTGGTAACTTCCCACCTCCCCCTCCATGCTGAGCCCTTGAAAAAGAGGGACAAGCACCCCCATCAAGTCGGTTTGTGTGCTGTTTTTAGCTTTTTTCGTGAGAAGGTGACAGATCATTCCGTTTCCAAGTATTTCTAACGATTTTCAGCTCAAGTGTAAGATAATGGAGCCAGGAGTTTGTAGGAATGGTGAAAGGAGGTGGGGGGATGGGGATAGATTTTTTGATAAACGGTTTGTTGCTCACGGGAGGGTAAAAATATTTCTGCTCTTCTCCAGCGGAGTTGTTTTTCTTTCTTTATAGTTTGCCTTTTCTTCTTTCTTTTTGTTTCTTCTTTCTTTCTTTCTTTCTTTCTTTTTTTCTTTTTAAGGAAAGTCAGGTTTGAACGACTTTGTTTTGTCTCCTGGTATTGCAGGTTTTTATTCAGGAGAAACCGTTTCCCTCCCCCTCTTCAGTGTCGCCTTGTTTTACAATAAACATGACCAAGGGGTTCCGCACATTTTAGTATAAATAAACTGGGTGGCTCTAGAAGGGTATATATTTGGGGGACGCCCGCACCGGGCCCATTCTTTCTCCTGGGTCTCTGGGTTCAAGTCTTTTCAGCGGATCGTCCCGTCGGATTGCTAGACTCCTGCACTCTTTACCAACACACATTTCCAATTAAAGGGAGGTGCGGGCAAGGCCTGCAGACGCACGCATCCTTCCCAACCTCTGTCTTTGTGGCTCGCCACCCCTTCCAGTCCCGCCGCCCGGCCGGGCGGTCGCTCTGAGCCTGCTGCCCTTGAACTTGTGCCTGGTGGAGCCAAGGGCGCAGGCTCCCTTCCTCGCGCAGCTTCTGCCCAACGCCCAGGTAAGGCTGGGGCGCCTTCAGGGCCGTGGCCACGCCACGCCGCGTCGAGGCTGGGGTCCCGGGAGGGGCGGGAGTCCCCGCGCCAGGGCCCAGAGGCCCGGGAGGGCGCGGTGCGTGCGCCCAGCAGCCGGGCCGTGGCCACCGGCCTCGCCGCCTTCCCCGACGACGCGGTTTCGGAGGCGCGGGGGTGGGGGCGGGTGCCTGCGGGCCGAGGTCGCGGTCCGGCCTGGCGGGCCGTCGGGCGCCGGGCGGCGCGTCCTGCCCCGCTCGGGACTCCAGGAACTTGTCCGCGCGGGCAGCGCGGCCGCAACCGAGGCTCCGCTGCGGCCCGGGCGGCGGCCGCGGGGACTCGGGGAGGCCGGCGGGCGCAGGTCGGCTGCCCCGCGGGGCCGGACGCCTCCGAGGGACTGGGCCCCGGAGCGCCCACGTCGGGCGCCCGGGCCGGCCCTGGGGACGGCGCGCCGGACGGGGCTCTGGGCGCGGCGGCCCGGCGCTGGCCGCGGAGGCCCGAGGCGCCGGCGTTGCGGCCAGCCCGACCGCGCCGCGGCTCCCCGCGGGGCCCATCCCGCCTCCGCGTCCGGCCGCGGGGCCCCGCGCCGCGTCCCGCGAGTGCCCGGGAAGTGCGAGCCGCGGGCGGGGAGGGGCGCTGGGCTCGTCCTGCCGAGCCCCTGCGGTGCGCGTTCCTCCCGCCGCCGCGGACGGGCAGCTGCCGCTGGGTCCGCTGCCCAGGCGGGGCTCCCGCGGAGGAGCCGCCCCGCGAGACGCCAGCGGGCCCGCCGGGAGGGGTGGGCACGGAAGAGTTAACCTGGGCGAAGGCGCGGAGAGGCACTGGCGCGGGCCTGTCCCCCACCTCCGGGAACCCTGGTCGCTTCCTCTCCAGGGCGCCTTCCCTGGGCTGTGCCGCCCGCCCAAGGCAGGGCAGAGGCTTGCTCCAGCAGGACCGAGCCGGGGCCACCTCTCAAGGCCAGAAGCCAGCTCCCAGGAAGCCAGCCCTTCTCAAGAAGGCCAGGACTGGAGACTTAGGTACAGTTAAAGGAGAAGTGGCAGCCTCCTCCCTCTAAACATAGGACGTAGGCGTCTTGGCATTAAATGCCAAATGAGAAACCAGCAAAAAATCGTCTCTCCCTTTTGTCACGATAGTGCATCGTCTGTGGTATGGAATTCCGCAGCGTGCTAGGAGGCTGTGGCCAACTGTCCTCCGAAGGCAGCTGGACTCGTGGGAAGAAACTGCTTCCCGCTTTCTCATTTGCACACTGTGTAGACACCTTCCCGTATGGCATCGAGGCCAGGGAGAGTCATGCGGGAGTGATGTAAGTGCAGAGCATTACCTGCCTTACAGTGAAAGCACATCCTCACAGGCGCTGTTTGGTTTATTAAGTTAAAGTGAAATTCTTTTAAGATGGCATACTTAACAACTTTCTTCCTGCCCAGATCCTAGCCTCTTTTCTTTTCAGTGCAGGTGGAAATGACACGTTTAGGGTCCTCCCTGATGTGTCCCAGCCACCTCCTGACATTCTTAGTTAGATGGCTTTTCCTCCTGTTTATCAGGATATCTTTGTTATGAGGTATATGGAATGGGGGGGGGGAGCTGGTAAAAATACTGGCCTGGCAATTAGATTGACTCTGGATACCAAAGTGAAACTAATCATCTGGTATTAATCAAGTCAGGTCTCTGCTTCTTGTTGGGGAGAAATACAGTGACAATTTGCTTTCCTTTCCATTTGAAAGGGACTGTGAAACATTGAATATTCCATAAAAATCATTTTCCCCAGTTTTTGTTCAGTTAATCAAAATGTGTATTTTCACACTGGATATGGTTACACCAGCGAGAATATTTGCTGCAGCCTCTTCAAACAGCCCTAGCAGTAACATGTAGCAACCCATGACCTTGCACATTCCACCAACCTTAATAAATATCATTGTCATTGCTATTATTATCTGAAGGATTAAGTTGTTGCCCGAATCAATATAACTACCCTTATTTGAGTGTGTTTTACCCCACTGTTGTTTTTAACATCTTTGTTAAAGAAACCAATTAATTTCCAACTTGTAGCTGCAGTGAAGTTGGTATGTTGAGGGCTTCCTGACTTTGTCCTTTTTTTTCTCTCTCCCTTTTTTTTAAACTTCTCCTTTTGAAAAAAAAAAAAACATAAAAGTAAATGGCATGTGAAATAAATCACTTGCTGATTAAAGTGATATAAAATTATTCCTAAATTGATGAAAGAATAAAAGGCGCCAGAACTTGGAGTGCAAATCAGTGTTAACAATACTTGTTTGATTCTTCTTCCCCCACCTTCCCCCCAGCAGGACTGAATTTTCTTAAATTCTGTCAGATCCTTTAGCCCAGCAACCCCTCCACAGTAACTGGAGTTAGATTTTTTTTTCTGAACACAATGTGAAGATCTTAACAAAGAAAGCCTCTTAATACATGGATTTGTTTGTTTTCTTGTAGATTTGTTGGCATTAACGCATCTGACATCAACTATTCTGCTGGCCGCTATGACCCATCGGTGAAGCCCCCCTTTGACATAGGTTTCGAGGGCATTGGTGAGGTGGTGGCCTTAGGCCTCTCTGCCAGTGCCACACACTCAGTGGGCCAGGCTGTGGCTTATGTGACACCTGGTTCCTTTGCAGAGTACACGGTTGTGCCCGCCAGCATTGCCACTCCTGTGCCCTCGGTGAAACCCGAGTATCTCACCCTGCTGGTAAGTGGCACCACTGCGTATATCAGCTTGAACGAGCTGGGAGAACTGTCAGAAGGGAAGAAAGTTTTGGTGACAGCAGCAGCTGGGGGGACGGGCCAGTTTGCCGTGCAGCTTTCAAAGAAGGCAAAGTGCCATGTAATTGGAACCTGCTCTTCTGATGAAAAGTCCACTTTTCTGAAATCTCTCGGGTGCGATCGACCTATCAACTATAAGACCGAGCCCCTCGGAACCATCCTCAGGCAGGAGTACCCGGATGGTGTTGATGTGGTCTATGAATCTGTTGGGGGAGCCATGTTTGACTTGGCCATAGATGCCTTGGCTACCAGAGGGCGCTTGATAGTGATTGGGTTTATCTCTGGCTACCAAAGTCCTACTGGCCTCTCGCCTGTGAAAGCAGCAACACTGCCCGCCAAGCTTCTGAAGAAGTCTGCCAGCGTCCAGGGCTTCTTCCTGAACCACTACCTCTCCAAGTACCAGGCGGCCATGAAGCACTTGCTCCAGCTGCAAGCCAGTGGGGACCTGGTCTGTGAGGTGGACCTGGGAGACCTGTCTGCAGAGGGCAGGTTTACTGGCCTGGACTCTGTGTTCCGGGCTGTCGATTATATGTACATGGGGAAAAATACTGGAAAAATTGTAGTTGAATTACCTCACTCTGTCAACAGTAAGCTGTAAAAACTGAACAATGACATAAATCAAAGAAGAAAGAAAATGAGCACTTTATGCCCGAGAATTACTCAAATCCATTTATTTTTAGTTTGTGATGGATATAATATTTTTTTAAAACAAAAGTAAGGTGTTAATGAATCTCTCCCTCTCTCCCTCCCACCCCTTCCTTCTTTCTCTCCCTCTCGCTCTCTCCCTCCTCCCTTTCCTTCCTTGGGGAAAAAAACTTGACAATAAAAGTTCCCTCCATACTAAGAGGTAAAACGTTTACATTCGATTCTTTAGTCATGGACGGTCTCATTCCAGATTTTATTGTTCCAGGGAAGTAAATTAATTCCTGATGCAGGACCTGATCGAATCAGTATGTCCTCAGCTTGATGAGATTTTAAAATCAGTCTTGAAAACAGTTCACAAAGCAGCCTCTGCTCTGGGGGAGCCTGCTCTCCTGCTAATGAGCAGCTCAAAAGTGAGAGGTGCCACTCAAGTCCGCATTGTTGTCACTGTCCTTTTCTCCAGAAAATGGCCCCCCCTTTTTCTATAGAGCTTTCACCAGCTACATACATAGACATTTGGGGCAGAATTCTCCCCCAAATTCAATGTTGGTATTAGAGGATTCAGAAAACACAGACCTGTTGTACAGAAGCCCCCTTTCTCTGATGGCTTTCATCCACAGTCATCCTGGTAAGATGTGCTGCAGTGTGAGAGATGTTTCTGCTATTTTGACAACAGAATTAATATTGAAAACTGATCGACACAGAAAATAGGTTTTGCAAAGGGAAACCAGAGAGTTTGAAGGGGACTTTTAAGAATTCACATGCACAGGAAGGGAAACGTGTGTGGCGTGTTGACGGTGCAGGTCTGCGTGATGCAGCGTGGACCACAGAAGGAGCACGGCCGAGGCATCCTCAGGGCGTGGTAACGTGCACCTCACGTGCTCGAGGGAGCACATGTCACGTGGGCTCCGTGCATTTAGGGACCTGAGTGCCCATAATACCACACTTGCTTCTCATTGGAGGCGTTCAGACATAGCACAAGGGTCTGATCTCTGGTCATGGAAACAGAGTAGCAGTCACCGACCTGGGGGTGTTCCCGTTTCATCTCCCCAGCATTCTGCTGGAAGGAGATGGGTTTTGTCACTGTTGCCTGATGGCACACACACAGCCGCCGACCACACAGGAGAAGCCACGCCACGTGTGCCTTCTCCCTGGAATCATGCCATCGCTGATCCACTTGCCTCTTAACCTCCAGCGCCTGGAGGCCGCTGCTGCTTCCATCATTAAGTCGAAATCCCACAGTGCCTTTCTAATTGAAGGTGAAGCCCACCAGATTATTTTTCAGAGTCTTGGGTTTCAGTGCATCGAACATGCTCAATAAATATGAACGCAATTAAAGATGCTCCAGGAAAGTTGGGGAGCAGATGTAATTCTTTCCTTGCATCTGAGGAGCAAGGAAATCCTACTGCTGAAGAGCTGTTAGTATCTATTTTACAAGATTTACTCATTTTCAGGTACCTAATGTAGCTGCTAGCATGCATGCACAACAATACAATTTATATGGTAAATGGAACCAAATAATGGCTTCACTGAATGTTATGGCTGTACTGAAGGGAAATGTCACGGTAAATAGCTGCCAAATTATGGATCATGCCGAAGTGTCACAACTGCACTAAAGACAAATAGCACTAGAGGCTATTGCCACTGTGACGCTTTTGAGTTATGAAGAAGGGTAGCGGCCTGATGCGAGGCTCTTTGTGTCCTCATCATAGCAAAGGGCTTCTGGTGCAGGGGACAAGAAAGCTCGTCCAATGTGGTGCTTAGTTATTAATCTGTCCCTCTCAGACCTAACAGCTGTGGCAAAACAGAAAGAGACTTTGCCTTGCTCTTCAGTACACAAACAAACAAAGCAGGGGAAACAGGTTTTATGAATCTAACTGCGCACAGGAAGTGACTGGTAATGGAAAAATTTTGTAATAAAATAATCTAATCAAAGAATATTATTAAATTTAACATAGTATGTGTCTGAAAGGCTTAGTTGCTTCTTATGCAGATAGATGTGTGAAATCTAAGCAATAATGCACTTTCTCCCTCTGTAAAGACTTGACTGAGGACATTACCAACTAAATTGCTTCTTCTAAACTGAAGTGAGTCCCGGTTTCTTTCATTTTAATAGGAGGGTAATAAAGATGAAAGACCAACATTTTATCTGATGGATCCCTTAAGCTATAGAATAGAAATTTATTATGTTTTGAGGGAATATACTAAATCCAGCTATGTAAAAATAAAATCCGAACACCCAGGTTTAAAATAAAACATAATCTGAAAACCTCATGTTCTCCCTGTCCCCACACCAAGAAGTCACGGTGCATGCTGTTTTCATTTATTCTTAGAAAACAAGCATGAAAGAGTCCGCCTATTCAGATAATGCCCAAAAATATGTTTAAACTTTTGTTTTATTCTTTTGAAAAATGATTTGTAAATTGAGGGTCATAGTTCAGCATCAGTCTCACCCTCTGGGGTTGTTGTTGGAGCCCAGTCTCTTCTGGGAGGTGAAATGGTGTGAGGGTCCCAACACCTTTCCTCTCAACTGTATTACATATCATGAAAAGTGCATCCATAATTCAGCACCATTGTCAGTCTTTGTTTTAGAGAAGGGGCCGGGGCAGAACAATCACAGTGGATAAATTATTTCTCGGTTTTCAGTGTGGCCTTCTCTGCCTGTTGGGCTTAAGGTCACTGGCCAGGGAAGGACGGCAGGAGCTTGCTCTTGAGAGACTGCAGCATCCCGACGATCTGTCACCATTAAATCCTGACTTCGAAAAAAGCCAAATGCTCTTCCTACAAAAAATACCAATATCGTTTCAGGTCCCTTTGACAATGACTATTGTTGTTGACTGATTTCAGCATAAAATATATATATATATATAAATATATATATATATATATTCAGGGAAATGTTTGAAAAGAGACAGCAGAAGTTTTACAGGATATGTTTTATAAATTGTTGCAAGATTCATCTAAACGAAGCTTCTCAGGAGTGAATGGTCGTTAGCATTAAGTTCAGTATTTGTCCACAGAAAGTGTGGTGCCGAGTAGCTGCTGCTCATGAAGTGTTGAGAGCCCAGCGTCTGGCACTCAGGAGCGTGGCAGCTGAGGTGGCTGTGTCCCCAGCACCGTGCAGACCTTCCTCTTGTGTTCCCACCGACCACGCTGGAAACTTGACAAATGATGTCATTTAAGACACAGGCATGCCTTAGGGACCTGGAATTTGGCTTCCTGTTTCTGGCTTTTATTTGGGGACCATTTATAACAGCCACCAACTTACCTGCAATGCTTTTAACTCTTCATGGGGCTGAGCCCAAGCTCACCACACCCAGGGCTCCCTTTGAGGTGAGCAGGGAACTAGGCACCAACATATGTTCATTGATTTCGTTACCACGTGTGCATGTGGGACAAACACTACATGTTAGATATTATGAAATCAGATGATCGGTGTACAGCTTTCAGAATGAATGCAATGAAAAGATCACGCACTATCAGCTTGGAAGGGTGACCTCCGATGGCTTACAAGGCAAATTTTAACAATACAACTGAGATGTGAATGGCCCGATTCGATAAGTCCATGATCGAGCTTATCCATGCTTTCCAGTCTTTTGTGAACATTTCTTTATCATAATGCTTATGTAGAGACAATTGTCTGTGCAAACTTCATTAGTTAATTTTGCGGTTTTAGGTTTGCTCTGTTTTGTTTTTGGAAAGCTAGATTTTCCAGAACTGATCTTCCAGTGAGGGCCCAGAATTAAATATTTAGAATCGTGTTTCAGAAGTCAAGATGCACAAAACTGTCGACATGGCCGCTTAAAACCTTGAATTCTGTTTTTACCAGCCTTTTGGCATCATGTTATTTCAACTCATAAAAAGAGGAGTGTTTGGTATGAGAACTTATTGTCGTCACCAGGAGCGATCTGTAAAGGTTGGCGTCCCCCAAAGAAGTTTACACAAAACACAAAGATAGTATTCTACCAATGTGTTTATCAGTTTAAGTGAATTTTTGGTAGTAGAGGGTTGGTAGGAAAACAAGCTAAATGAGGGGTATATTTCAATCATGCACCCAGGGCCTCCTGAGGCTTTGGCGGCAAGAGTAAAGGCATCTGGGTAGATGCTGTCTGGCATTTACCCCTGGAACACTGGCTTTGCCCATTGCAGGCCTTCCCTTCCTGCAGTCCCGTGTCCCAGAAGGCCTGGGTGCATTCAGGAAGCGGGCAGTGGTCCCCCCGCGCAGCAGGGTAAGTGCTGCATGGAGGACAGTTTAGGGAAACCAATATGTGCTTCATATGTGCTGAGAAGCCCTGAGCCAAAAGCACAGAGATTTGAACAGCCCCCCAAAGCAAGAGTTTCCCTGGAAGGGCACTATCTGACAGTGTCTTTCTGCCAACTTGAAATTAAAATAATAATTAAAACACGCCCTGCTGATGGGTGGCAGCTTCCAATATGAAAGATGGATTTGCACTTGGAGCTCAGGAAAGTGTGCCATGGAATTGCTAGCTGGTGTTGCGCCTCGTCCTCTGCAGGTGAGGGGCTGGGCAGGGTCTCAGAGCCACTCAGACAGTTCTCTGGGCGGTGGAAGATGGAGGAACAGGCCCAGGAATGGACGTGCCGCTGGGAAGCACTTTGCCTTCTGCCCGCAGGCCTGACCCTGGAGACCCTTGCCTGCAGAAACCCAGGACCAGAAGGAACCTGTGTCCCTCCCCAGCCTTCATGAGAACACCCAGTTGCCCTTTAAGCAGCAAAAGTTGGTGTTTAAAGGATGATCTAGTTCTGTTGGTTCTATGAATCAAGAAACTGGGACCCAGAGAGAACTGCCCTGTCCAAGGTCAAGGAGTTCACTGGATTTGTGAGCTAAAACACAGAGTCCTTCCTAGTGCACCAGCCACCTCTGTGCGGTCCCTTGTGCCACCTGCCCAGGTCCTTCAGCATATGGCTAAGGTGTTACAGAATAGCAGCAGGTGTTTGGTGTGAACCCTGTTGTGCGGGAGGTGGTGGCAAACCTAGGGAAAGTACTGAGATTCTGACCACAAAGGTGGGGTCGTGTCTTTAATCCAGCGCAAAGTCGTGTTCCAGGTCATCGGAATCTGTGTCATCTGAATACCACAAGGTCCTTGGAAGCAAAGGAGAAACAGCTCAGCGGACTTAGGGACTGAGCACCCGCATCTGCGGGCGCTCCAAGGCCATTCTCTGAGCAGCCCTCCAACACCAGGTGAGTCCCGCAGGAGGTCAGGTGGAGGACGCTCGTGTGCAGGGACTGCCTGGTCTGCTTACTTTGCTCCCTGAAAGCTGGCAACGATGCCCTCATAGTCTCAGCCTTCATAGCAAAATACCTGCAATTCAGATTTGCTGTCTCACCCGAATCTTACAGGCTCAGTGTCAGGGGAGGGTCCCTCGCTGGTGCCAGCAAGTGCTTCAAGGTGAAGGGACACAATGGAGAAGCCCTCAGTGGGTGACTTTTCATTCTCCGATGCAGCCAGAACCTCTCACTCTGCAAACGACGGCCCGTAATTAAGGCTCAGAAACAAGCCCTTCAGAACTCCACGACATTGCACGCGCGTGTCTCACTGCCACTCCTGTCTCCCTTCCCTCCAACTCACGCATAACAAGCGCAAACTTTCAACTTACACGAACAACCCCTTGCCTGGTAGAAGCAGCGTCTTCCAGCAGTGAAAGATCACTTCTCGGGAGCAGCACCAGTGGCCAAGGCGGACATGCTCGCAGGAAGCCTCGCCGCTCACCAGGGGACCCGTCGCAACAGTGCTCCCCCCGCGTGTCGTGGAATTTACATTTGGAAATTGAATCGTCTCCTCGAGGGTTTTCACTCCAGGTCGGTTTTGGAGAATCATCAGCACATGCCGAACAGGTTGAACCAAAGGAGCTCCGGTGTCACCTGGCTATTCAAAACTGCTTGTTCTCGTAACAGTATTCTCTACTGAAGAATATTTGTTGTCCCAACTTCTACATGTCCTTTGATATCTTGGAATTGATTTACAAATGACATGGTCGAGCACAGTGTCACCATCTGCTCTTTACTGACACATCGACAGAGATGAATCGCTCCAGCTTCAGAGGGGGAGATGTCCTGTGCAGAAAGATGTCTCTGTCACTGGCCGGAAGAGGACGGTCCACGGAGGGTCCTCCGACGTCGCTGGCCTTCACTAGGGAGGGGCGCTCCTCACACTTACCGTGCACACGAGGCCCCTGTGAACACGGGTCCTGGGGCCCAGGAGCCCGCCTCTCCCAGGATGGCAGTGCCACTGGTCCAGGGACGGCACTGTGAGAGGCGGGGTCCTCGATCCGCTGCTGTTGGGGGGACTGCCGACCTAGAGATGCTGCTCCAGCAGGCGCCTTGGAGACCCCCGAGGCGACCCAGGTGTGAGTGACAGACACGAGGGCTTGGCATAACTGCGGAAATGCTGCTTTTTACGATGACATTTCCAGCTTCTTCAAAGGGGCATCCCTTGGGAAGCCCGGCCATGTCTCCTGTCCAGGGTGGTCCAGGGCTGTGGTTTTTTGTTCAGTTCTAGATGCAGAGGCAGGGGCGGCAGGGTCTCAGAGCAGCCTGGTCAAGCAGGCCTTCTGCTCCTGCTCACTGCCCTCGGGTGAAGGCCAAGCCCAGGACCTCCATCCTAGGCCTCCTGCTGCTGCTGTGGTCCAACTCTTTGTCATGCCGACGCTCTCCGCCCCTGGCCGGGGGTCACCAATTAAACCCCAGTTCTCATGCAGGAACCCTGAGTACAAACACCAGCAGGTCCCTGTCGGGTCCCTGTCCCTGGCACATCCCATCATTAGCACACTGTTTCACAATTATCCAGATGAAGGGGAGAGCGTCCTGTTCATGTCCCCCTTGGATCAGGTCACTGAGAACCCACCACGCAGCAACACAAGTGGCCTGGACTTGGAGACTGGCCCTCAGAATCACAGTAACTCAAGAGGCTGCGGCCTCTGTAAGGGAAGACTCCCGTCCACAGGTCAGTACGCCCTGTGGCGATGGGAGCCGAGCCCTCTGTCTAGGACGTGTCGAGGACCTCTGGGTTCCAAAGGGAAGCAGGTGGGGCTGCAGACGAGGTCTACCTCCCGCAGTTTACAGAACCGCGCTCCGCGTGGGGCTGGGCAGACCCTCGGGTCCCCGAGCCCCTGTCCTGCATCCTCGCCGGGGTTCTGACGGGGGTGAGAGCTCGGCCTGCTGAGCCTGCTGCTGCAGGACGGGGCAGGCTGCGCAGGCCCGAGGGGTGCCCGGTTGGACTGGGAGGACTGGGAGGACTGGCACTTGCACCTGCAGGTCCCCGCCCACCCCACGCAGACCGGAGGTGGGACGGGGCTGGCACTGGGCTCTCAGAGCGTGCGGGGCAGAGGGCGCAGAGGACCCGGCTGGGGAGGAGCGGAGTCGGCGGGCCGTGGAGGAAGGAGGACTGCTCCCGGCTGTCCGCTGCTCGGGTATTCGCAGAGCCCCGCGGGATCTGAAAGACTCTGGGGTCTCTGGCTGCCAGGTGGGGCTCCACTCGGATCAGCGAGGCTCACAAAGCTGGGACGTCGTGCACAAAGCCGGGGCGACAGGGGCGGCAGCTTGTGCCCTGCCTGCCCCTGAGCCTGCGTTCAGGGTCCCAGTCCTGCCCAGGACCCGCCGGGCTCCAGGAGCTCTTGGCCCACGCTGCATTTCCAGCACCTTCCGTGGTGCCCGGTCATCTGTCTGCACATTCTGTCCCCCTGGAGAGGGGAAGGCAGGGCCGATCTCATGGCCCCCCTTGACGCCCAGCACTTCACTGGGCACAGCCTACTGGTGAACATCCATCACTGTGCTTTCCGCTTTGATCTTAAAATGGCACCAACAACCACCTACCCACACCCTGCGTCCACTACTGCAGGACTGTGTGGTAGGCCCCAGCCCACCTCGCCTCTTCTCCAGTGGCAAGGGGACCTCGGAGGGCAACGTGGAGTTCTCTGGAACCCCCGCCACAGGCTCAGGCAACCCAGTGGACTTTCTCCACCTGCGACCGCTTACCTGAAAAATCAGGTGAACCCACCTGAGCACCTGAGGAAGGTTGCCCAGGTCCGGTGTCCACCTGTCAGTGCAACGAATGAAAGATTTTTTTTCTTAATAGTGTTAATGTTCTCTTGGCATTAATCCAAGGTGCCCTGTTAATACTACCCAAAATAAATCCTCCCAAGGTGGGGCTTCTTCCAAAGCCCTAGGATCCCTAGCACTTGAGCTCAGGATTGGAGTCCCGACCCCATGTCAGAGGTGACGCTGAACTAAGGAAGGTCCCAAGGTAGCCCAGCACGTGGCCACCGTGCTCAGTCCATCCGCTAAACCAAGGCCTGAGAGAGAGGGTGAGTGAGTAGATCCCGGGAAACAAGACGGGCTGCCATCAGAACAGACCAGAAGGGTTCTCAGCCTCCAGTGAGACTCCAGTGCTTGGTCCCCTGGAGGGGGCCTCCTTCAGCCGTGCAGGGCACTGCCAGGGACAGCGCGGGGTGAGGGGCCTGAGTTCACATGCCACCTCTCTCGCCCCCCGGCATCCCACGTGGGGCAGGATTCTCACCCTACGTGATGCTGGCCGGAGGGTGCAGTCGGATCAAGCGTGAGCGCACCTGCCAGGAGCTCCCAGCCGTTAAGGCCACCGGCTTCTTCCTCTTCCCTTTAGGAAGGAGGGCCGCAGGGGACCGATGGCTCAGGGCGGTGTCTGTGAGCCTGAGCCAGCTCCCTCCACTGTGATGCAGGGCAGTAGCCCTGGAGGTTTGGGAGGCTGGAGGTCAGGAAACCAGGAAGGCCGGGACGTGCACAGCAAGTTCTGGGAATCCAGGATCCCGCGCTCTTCTCCCTCGGCGGGGGAGGGGGCCACCATCTTGTCAACTGCAATGAGCGAGGTGTTTGTTGATTGCTAAACCCAGGATGGCCTGAGGTTTAAAGACAAAGGTGCGGCTCCTGGCTGTGCCTGCGGAAGGCAGGGCTAGGCCTCAGGACCAGCCCTCTTTGGTAGGTTGGCCAGTGGCTTGTTTCTCGTTGTTTTGGGGACTTAAAGGGAACTTGTTCTCATACGATTTCTCTGAAGACCCAGAGAAGCTCTCCACCCTGCAGAATTCCCAGCGCCGTGCCTCCTCCTCCTGCCCCTCCAGTGTCTGCTGTCCTCCCCCATCCTGGGGTGCAGGGATGCCCCGTCTCTACACTTGTGACCACAGACTGGGGGACCTTCAGACCTGCGGGGGAGCTTGGAGAGGAGATCGCAGGGGAAGCGGAGGCCCCGAGCCAGCACCAAGCCCTGGACCTGCTCTCCCTCACTACCTCTCCAGCATGCGGCACTTTGAGTCTCCCGACGATCTGGAACATTCTGTGACCACAGCTTTCCATCCCTAGGTCCTCAGTCCATCGTGGGCGTGGCCACGCGGCTCTGGGCGCGTAAGTCAGCTCAACTGCTCCTGCCCCCCGGCTGACGAGCCAGCAGCCACTGGCCATCCCACCACGTCCACTGCCCGTCTCCAGGCCCTGCGTGTGGCCCTGCGTGTGGCCTGGAGAGAGCGCGCCATTCTCCGCCACCCCGTCCTGAGCCTCGGGAGCCCGGAGCAGGGACGGTGCCCTGAGGACAGGGCCATGGGCAGCAGGGAGGAAGGCCCCAGGCCCGGGCTCTGGCCTGGACAGTGGCTCGAGGACGGGCCCTGCCGTGGGACCACGAGCGAGGAGCTCCGGAGACAGGCCTGCACAGACGGCGGCCGGGTGTCCAGCACAGCATCCCAGCCTCCTGCCTGCAGGTCTGCCTGGGCCTCGGCGGCTGCCTGGCCTGTGGCCGGGCACTGGGCCTGGGCCTCCGTGGAGGAGCCCCGCGCCCGGATCCCTCCATCAAGCCCTCGGAACCCCGAGTCCATCACTGTCCGTGGGGTCAGGAGCCCCATGTGCCGTCTAGACTTCCCCACCAGTCACGCAGAAAAGGCGGAGCTGACGCTCCAGGCATATCTCACCTAGCCCAGGAGATCCAAACTAGTGTCACGTCAACTTGTGATCAATGTGACATAAAAGCCAGGGGAGGTGACTCCTTCAAGATCAATATTACCCGGGCGCGGTGGCGCACGCCTGTCATCCCAGCACTTGGGAGGCTGAGGCAGGAGGATCGCGAGTTCAAAGCCAGCCTCAGCAATGGCGAGGCACTTAGCAACTCAGTGAGACCCTGTCTCTAATAAAATACAAAAAAGGGCTGGGGATGTGACCCAGTGGTCGAGTGCCCCTGAGTTCAATCCCCAGTACCAAAAAAAAAAAAAAAAAAAAAAAAAAAAAAAAATGAGCAGTATTATCTAACACCTCTCACAGTAAGCCAGGCACTGACCCAGCGGCCTTACGAACAGCTGCTGCCGTCCACACACAACTCCATGAGGCAGGGCCTTCTACTGTCGTCACTCCTGTGGTGCAGACAGGGAACTGAGTCACAGGGCCAGGCACAGAACAGCTGAGTAGGACCAGTCAGTTGGGCACCAGGGTCTGCAGCTTCACCGGTGAACCTGAGGCCTCTCGAGTCCTCACACACACCAGGTGGTCAGTAGATGGCTGCGGGGTTGATGGCCAGGGGAGCTGTCTGCATCTCCATTCGTTGAAGAGATTGAGGTCCAGAGAGGTCAAGTACATTCCCCTGTGTCACACAGCTGGAAGATCTCCAAGTTGCAGATACCCAAGTCTGACTAAGACAGTGGGGGAGAGTTGCAGAGAGAGGTCCAGAGGAACGGATGATGGCTGCCGGTCAGTTTTACACAGGGGGTGTGTGGGTGGGTGGGGCTGAGCAGAAATCTGTACTGAGCCAGGGAAGACGCTGCTGACTGGAGAGGGGATGGTCACGGCCCAGCGGCTGGACAGCAGGAGGAGGGCCGGCGAGGAGGACGGGGAGGCAGTGGGGGTGGGCCAGCAGGGTCCCCCTGGGCAGCCAGACCCCGGGAGGAAGGACGTGCCCCTGAAAACCAGCCCCCAGGGAAGACCTGAAGGAACCAGGCCTCCAGGGGCCCCGGGGACTCTGCCTCAGAAGGGACAGGCCCCAGCACACCCGCCCAGCGTGGTCTGCGACCACCTGCAGGACCGTCCTGAGCTCCCCCCACTCTGGTGGCAAGCCCCAGACAGCCCCTGGGCAGATGTGGGAACCCCCGCCAGGAGGGGAGGTGGCAGCCGCGGCACCTCCTCTTCCTGAGCCCCGTCCCGCCCTCACCTGCTCTGGCCATCCATCCGATGCCTGGAGAGCCGGCGCCCCTGCCCCCGCAGTCCAGCCACGGGCTCGGAGTCTGCACACGCTTTCCAGCCGGAGGCTCCAGGCCCTAGTTCTGTCCTTGTCGCCCGGAAGGAAGAGGAACTGTTCGTTTGTTAAGAAGGACACACCTGTGTGTGACCCGCGCTGCCTCGTCAGGACCGCGCACTCGCCCGCGCGGCTCTCCCGGCAGGTTATTTATTGCTACGGAAAATCATCATGCTGATAAGAAAATAGTGTCACCTAAAAATTAGGAGGTTCCCAATCAACGCATGACAGTAATTGCTGTAATGTCCTCTTTGATTTAGATATAGTAATATCAACGTAATTGCCACTGGGAGAAAGTTATAATGGCTGTTAACGATGGCTAACACATAGATGGCGACGAACAGGAACGTGGACTTCACACCCAACTGCAGAGCCGCCGGGAAGCCCAGTGGTCTCAGGGACTTGGGGCCGACTCCTCAAGCAGCGTCACTGCACTGCTCGCACGGGGTGAGGGGGTGGTCACGGTGCGGGGACAGTGCAGGGACGTCCCAGACTCCCCGAGGACAGGGAGGCAGCACAGGAGAGGCCCCCGCCCCAGAGCCTCCAGACTCGTCCCTGCCTGGAGCTGGCCTCTCGTCACGCGCTCACCTGGCGACTGCGCTGCGTGACTCTGTTCGTTCCCACTCATCAGGGTCCCTCCTCAGGCCACCTCCGTGCAGTCACCACCCTGCAGCGAGCAGTGTGAGCAACACAGTCTGTCCCTACTGGAGGAGCGCGTGCTGGGTTGGTCTTGTTACCACCTGCCTCTCGGCTGTCCCCACCAGCCCACCCCGCGTGCCTGTCAACGCAGAGAGGTGACCACAGGCGGCTGGAGGGTCAAAAGGAGTCCTGGGTGGTGTGCAGTGCAGGCACGTCGTGGCCAGCAGGGGGCGATGGGCACACAATCCTGGCCGTGTGAGTGACAGGCACGTCCCCATAGGGACTGCCGCTGTGACCGTGATGCCGTGTGGCTTGGCCATCAGCCTGCTCCACCTGCTCCTCCGACTCCCACCTAGCGAGGAGGGAGCCCCAGCAAGGCAGACCGAGGCAGCAGACGGCATGGTAGAGAGGATCCACTGGGCCAAGGTCTGGTGGGGTCCCCGGGTGGAGTCCAGCCTGACCTGCTCCTTGGAGTGGGAGGTCTGCCAGCAGGGGTGGAAAGGGGCTGGACGCACAGGAGGTTCCCAGAGTGGGCCCTGGTGGCACCTCTCTGCTACTCTGCATCTGAAAGGCCTCAAGAGAGGCCTGCCTGTTGCACAGATGAATGGATAAAGAAAATGTGGCATATATCCACAATGGAATATTACTCAGCCTCAAAGAAGAATGAAATCATGGCATTTGCAAGTAAATGGATGGAGCAGAAGAATATCGTGCTGAGTGGAACCAAAGGCCGAATGCTTTCTCTGATATGCAGATGCTAATTCAAATATGGTGGGGGTTCCTGGGAAACACTGGTAACAACAGGAGTGCTGATCCTCTTCACACTGGGATCGGACGTCACGCGAGCAGCTTTATTCCTATGCAGGGTCACTCTGGAGGCTACACTGATGGGTGGTGCTGACATTCATCCCATTGGACAGCAAGAAGTGGGTGGCACAGAGAGGCCAAGTGGCCTGTCCAGAGTTACAGGTCTAAAGTGGTGAAGAAACATTGGGGGCCAGGCAGTTGACCCCAGAGCCTTACTCCCTCCCAGCATGACATTCATGTGTGTTTCTGGTGGGAGTTTATGTGAAAGCCTTCACCTAGATGATCTACAAGGCCCATCCAACGTAAGGACAAGAGGCGCTGACATTCCCAGAGCACAGAGTGGACCAAGGGTCTACCATGGCTCTACCTGGGACCTAGCAGTTGGCAGCCTGGGCATCTGAATGGAAGGGGAGCAGGTGGGGATTCTGCTCCTGGTGATGTGGTATCATCCATCTCCAGCTGAAGTGTTGGATTTAATCATCAAGAGCTAACAAAGTTGGGCTGGGGCTGGGGCTCAGTGGTACAGCACTCATCTTGCATTTGTGAGGTCCTGGGTTTGATCCTTAGTACTACATAAATAAAATAAAGGTATGTGTCCACCTACAACTAAAAAAATAAAGCTAGCAAAATGACTTTTTAAAAATCAGTAGGCTCAAACCAAGAGGCAATAGAAACAGAAAGAGAGAGGGGGTACTAAAGTCACTTCTACTGAGAAGAGACAGAGCCCAGGGCCATCTGAGGTGAGCAGCCTCACAGGAGAAATGAAAAGGAAGTCCCTGGGTGCTGTGACCACAAGGCAACCTTGTCTGATTTGTATTCCAAAATCATATGTTCTGATTAGTTTGAAAAGCTCAATCCCAGAATGAATTCAGTGCAAAGTGGACCTGACTTATAGTCCCCCACCCCCAAGTACAGCAGGAAAAAAAAAAAACCATAAATTCTCTGAAGGAATTATCTTCATCCTAAACTTCAAAGAATTCCAACAAGGGAAATGAGTAGCAAAGACTTTGGAAATTAACAGGTTTGGACTATAAAATAATAATATTTACCACATTTAAAGAAATCACCTATAACATTATAATGACCTTGAATATTTGAAAAAGAACTGAATATAATTTTAGGAAGTAAAATAAATGCAATAAAAATTAACAATTCCATTAGTGGTTTGAATTATTGATTGGATATGGCTAAAGAGAGAATTAATAAGCTGGAGAACAGATGAAGGGAAATTGTCCAAAAAATGTAACACAGAGGGCCAAAGATAGGGGAAAAAATATGTGAGCTAATATCCTTCTTTAAGGACAAGTAAGATAGAGTGAGAAGATCTAATAGCTCTAAGTAGAATTTTGTGGGCTGACAAAAGGAAATGAGAGGCAATATTTGAAGAAATAATGACTAAGAGTTTTTCAAAATCAATGAAGACAACAATTCAAGGTTTCAGGAAAGCCAATAATTCTCAAGTAGGAGAAATACAAAGACTTTCACATGCAGACACACAATAGTGAAATCAAAAACATTAAACAGAGGTGGGGAGGGAGTCCCTGTAAAGCAGTGACAGACCCAAAGCTGAGTTCTCAAGGGCAACCATGGACTTTGGCACAGGAGGAGTGAAATATTCTTGGAAAGACGATAACAGGGGTGCAGAATTCTGGGTCCAGCAAAAGCATCATTCAAGAATGAGCACAAAATAAATTTTCACACAGAAATTG
Organism: Tamias sibiricus; assembly: GCA_025594165.1. NCBI lineage: Eukaryota > Metazoa > Chordata > Mammalia > Rodentia > Sciuridae > Tamias > Tamias sibiricus. The sequence continues at coordinate 11,028,498 of CM046671.1, forward strand.
AGCAAGTTTACTACAAGAAAATTTCAAATTATCAAGAAACTATATGTTAAGAGAAGGAAGGTCATTCCATATAGAAGGGTATATCCACATGTATTGGAGGCATAAACATATGGATTTAAAATGTTCTAAAGTCTATAAGTAGCAGATATTCTTTAACTTTCTAATTGATAATAACTGTGCTTAGCATAACAAAATATTGTAATTTCTAAGTTTTCACTAAAAGAAAGAGTAAAGAAAACAAAATAAGAAAAAAATTTCAATCCAAAAGAAGATAAGAAAGACACAAAAGAAAAGAGACCCAAACCAGGCTTAGAGCACAGTTGGGGTGGAATGGGGGGTAAAGCACAGAACAAAATTTTAAATATTAAGCCAACTATATCCCTAATTATGTTAAGTAACAATAGGCCAATTGTTTTACTTAAAACACAAAAACTGTGTAAAAAGTACAGTGATAGGCTCTTTACAAAAGATCAACCTAAAAATAATCACACAAAAGTGTTCTAGTTAAAAGATTGAAACTGAATATGCAGGCACACGTGGGTTGGCGCAGTGCATTCCCACTAACCTGAGACTCAACCTTTGAGAGACACCCTGTTAACTTGTTACCACTGAGAAAGAAAAACCTCTGCCAACTGAGCTAGAGCCCAAAGCTTTCTGGTGGAAGAGGTTGTTCTTCTTTTCTTTTTTGGTACTAATTTGAACACATTTTTATCCTACCTGTGCCTTCACATGGAAAGGAACAGACGTGTGCCGAGCACTGGTGCGGGACTTGAGGGTCCCGTATTCAGAGTCCAGCACCTGAGAGCACCTTCCTGCTCAGGGCAGTGGTGCCCTGCTCCCAAGCCACCAGCCACGATGGTCCGGCCACTGACGTGGTCCTCCTCGCACTGGCCTGGTCCCAGGCTGACGGGAAAGTCTCGTACAGCTGCAGCTGCTGTCCCTTCCTTCATGGTCCTCAAATGCTTTCTGGCTGGCCGGGCAGGGGGGCAGTGGCCAGCGTGCTGTCAGGGACGTGGCCTGTTCCCCCCACGTGGGCCACAACCACATCACAAAGGGGTGGCAGGATCCACGGGCCTCAGAGCTGTGACGTGGTGGCAGCGAGACCCACAGAGTCAACCCACCCCTGCCTCTGGGCGGGGCCCCTCGGGGCTCCCCATCCTGGGTGTTCACACCAGGCCCAGAGCTCCGGAGGCTCTGCAGAGCGGGCGCAGCGGCTCACGTGAACACCCCAAGGCAGGACCCGAAGGGCAAGAAGAGCGTGCACTGGGACTGCGGGGACCTTGTCTTGGCCAGTGCACGGCCACCGAGCCCACGGTGGCTGTGAAGGGCGCCCTCCTCACCCTGTCTGAGGCATCTGCAGGACGGTAGCACCTTGCTCTGGGGTGAACCGGAAACCCTCCTTGGCCCGCTCCTAGGGCCCTACCAAGCACCGGTGGCACTTCGGGGCACCACCTCAGACACGTGCCTTCCACTTGGCCTGCGGAGCCTCAGGAGCCCACTCACCCTGAGCAAAGGCAGTGATCCAGGAGGAACGCGGTGCGGGGCGTCACCCTCAGCGGAGGGTGCACCCCGAAGCCCAGCACTGGCTTGGTGAGGACAGGACGCCAGGTCGGAGTGCCCTCGTCAGATGCGACTGTGGAGGGCTGGAGTCGGTAAGAATCAGATTTGGGCCCTGGGGAACTGCGTGTGTGCTGGTACCTGTGGCTGCTGTGGAACCCAGGTACCCCTCTTCCTCCCTGCCTCAGGGACCCCCTCTGCTGGGCCCCATTAACCTGCCAAAGGTTCACAGAGGAGCCACCCAGGGCGTCTGCCAAGGCTGTGGCTGGGCAGATCCCCAAGGCCCAGAAACCATCCAAAAGGCTCCCGCTCCAACGGCACCGTGCTCACCCCAGGCCGGGGTGCTGGGAGCGCAGGCACAGCTTTCCCCAGCCTGCCTCCCCTTGCTGGGGTCGCAGCTGGACCGCTTCCCCCACCGCCTCTGCATCTGGAGTGGCCACGGCTGAGCCTGAGTCCAAGGCTTGGAGCGGGAGTCTGTGGCCCAGCTCAGACCAGGCTGTGCACCTGCGCCTGCGCGTTCCCTCCGTCCTCTGAACCTGGCTCAGGCTGGGTAGGACCAGCCCCTCAAGGTCCCCAGCACCCTGGCCTGGAGAAGCTGTCATCCCAGAGTGGCCAGGTGACACTTCCCACTTCCAGGGTATGAGAAGAAAAGCCTCCTCCTAGGCTGAACTAGTGACGTGCCAGCCTCCTCTGTCCCAGCGCCTGTCGTCACCCTGATGCGGGAGGGTGGAGACCCACATTTGAGCATGTCAGAACATAGGGGTGCGCAAGTCGTCTGAGACGCGTTCAGGAGCTTGCCAAGAAGCCTGCGTGCTCGATTTCATCCACACATTTCCCCTCCAAACCAATCCGTGCCGACGGAAGGAGTGAAATAGCTTTGTGGGCTACTGAAATGATCATTTCCACATGGGATTTCTAAAATGTTAGTCAGTGGTTGCATGAAATCCTTGACACCCAGAGAAGAAAGCCCCTCGCACGGCCACTCCGCAGCGTCCCCTCCTGTGCCGACATCAGTCCTGTCGCCCGGGCGCTGCGCGGCCTCTCGAGGTGCAGGTCCTCCCCTCCGGTATTGCCGAGGCCCTCGCCACGCCCTCCCCGCGGCCCGGACTCTCCATCCCTCTCCGTCCCTCCATCCCGTGGAGTGGCCTCGCCACCCACTTCTGGTCCCTGCTGGGCCACGGCTGCTCCCCCTCGTGCGCCTCCGGGACCTCGCTGTCTCCTTCGCCCAGGAAGAGGTGGGTGTCATCTAGGAAGGACTCGCCCAGCACCGCGGTCCGTCCCACACCTGCCTGCAGCTCTCTGGCCATGTGAAGAGAGGGGGCTGAGCCTGTCCCCAGGCCAGGGATGGCCCTGCACCCAGCCCCTCTCCCTGTCCTCGGGAGTGGCCTCCCCTCTGCTTCTCGGCACAGAGGTCTCGCGCTCTGGCCCACCAGAGCCAGCACTCGTGATCCCGCCTCGTGGGGTGGGTGCTGGCCTGGACGCTCGGTGGCTGGCAGGAGAGTCTTGACCCAGCAGCCTGGAGCCAGAGGGGCTGCAGATGCACACACTGGCCTCTGGGACACTGACTGGTGACCCTGGCCCCCTCCTTCCCCTTCCTACAAGTCAGCTTGGAAAGCTGTCTACACTGGCAGACTGCTCCTGTGTGCCGGGGTCCGAATGCCTCTCCCCATGCAGACCCAGTCTTCGGAGCAGGGCTCCCCCCAACCCATGGTGACTTCATGTTAACTTGCTCACATCCGCAAAGACCCCAGAAAGCCACATTCACAGGGGCTGGGATTAGGACCCCGGCAAGACTTCCAGAGGCCACCGTTCCGCCCGGCACAGGGTCTGTGTGCTGACCACTCCACCGGGCTTTCCTGAGCACTGCTCTGCATTTTCCTCGTAACATCCCAAGAGGTCAGAATCCTCACTGACCAATGGCAAAGCCAAGCCTGCCCAAGGTCACGCTGCTCCCAGGCTGCAGAAGGTGCTCTCAAATCTAAGTCTGTCTAACCTCCAAAATCTAGCTCTCGGCCATCAAGGCGATGCTGACGTCCAGCACTGCAAGTCGTTGCGGCCTGGCTAGAATCCGTTTCCTGGTCAACAGACAGGTCAGTCTGGAACCAAAGCACAGAAGGGGGTCAGCGAAGGCTGTGGAGGAGGAGCCTAGCCCCTGAAGGCCAGGGGTGTCCAGATGACCACCCACAGGGGAGGGTCTCCAGAGGCCATGCACTCCCCCCACCCCAGGCTCCGCTCTGTGATTGTGGTCTGAAATGGTCCTCCACCTCACCCGGGGGGTGTGGTGCCCTGTGGGATTGAGGCCCTGCCCCTCTACCTGGGGCCCAGCCCTCCTGGTCCAGCACACCTAGCCCAGCGGTGGAGTCTGCCTATGTCGGCGCTTTGGTGACCGGATCGTAAAGTTAACTAAACTAATTAATCACACAGATTAATAAGAGTGACAAGGTTAGCGAGGTGACATTCTCCAAAATCTCCAATTTGGTATGAGTGTGCATATTTTTTTAATCCCCACAGCAATTTATTTTCTGTGTAGTGAAGTTTCTCCAGGAGTGTCCCAAAATGTAGTCAAGGTTAACCGTGCTGTGAGCTTATTCAATATTTATGATTCTTTTTATTTGTATTACTAGGACTTTTTGGGGACTCCAAAGGTCCATTAATCAAACAGAGTGACAAAATGAGCCATCTGACAATTGGAACAGGGGCTGAATATTATGATGACTATGTAGGCACATATTTTGGTCCAGGGATCAAAGAACCAACTGAAACCTCATCAGGCTCCTGACTAATTGTTACCAGGCGTCCCGTGCACACCTCCCTTAGTCTACTAGTCCTCCCAGACCATCTACCAGCGTCCCCAGCGTTTGGCCTCACTGCGGGCTGAGTTCCTGGGGAGGAAGCGGCGGCACAGCTCAACTGTGCGGGGACAGCCGTGGACAGTCTTCACGGCGCTGACAGCTCCGAAATACAATTATCAGTGTGATCTGCTTAAGAATGCGTCCTCGGCTCCTGCTTCTGAAGACCAGAACACGCCGCGACACACAAAGAGAAAGAGGTGATAAGGAGGCATCATTTTCCTCCAGCCTCATAACTGTAAATTGAAGAAAATTATTTTCTTTGCCTCCAGCTCATTGGCATATAGGCAGCATTATATTATAATTTCATAAGCATAAATCCTTTGAATAAATTTCAGAAGAATAACTGAATTAGAAATGCAAGTGAAGTATCTAAAAAACTCAGCTGTGCGAGGAGGGGGCGGGTGTGAGAAGGAGCGAGACAGCAGAGCTCCCTGGCCCCTCCCGGGCGTCCAGAGCCAGGACCCAGGCAACGTGGGGGCTGGCCACTTGTAACCCTCCATGTCCCATGATGAACAAAACAGCCCCCATTCCCGCCGCACGTTCCAAGGAATTTGAGTCGTAATTCATCATAAATTAATTTTGGAGGAACAACAGGCTTGGGGCACGTTATAATTATTGTTATTTGTTTATTTATTATCATGTTAACCATTATTTATTATAATGTGGCACATATGGAGACCACAAAGGTCGCTCCCTGCAGTTTCCTAGCAACGTGTCCGCCAGTTCTTCACACACGTTACCCGGGCTCGACTCCACCCAGGGTGGCCATGGGAGGTGGAGGCCGGTGGGTGTCCCCTGCTCCTGAGCTGTCCTGCAGGGACCAGTGTGCTGGCCTGTCAGGGAGAAGTCTGTCTGGCGTTGAGAGAAGGTTCGCTATCTGCACAGAAGATAGCGTGCCAACAAAGACCACTTAAAAGCAGAGGAGACAGGGGCTGGCTGGGGTTCGACAGGGCTTTCCTCCCCAGAGCCCTTCTTGGTACTGAGGGCAGCTGGCCCCAGACGCCCTCCGCCCAGCCAAGCTGACAAGGGAGGAGGGGTGGAGGGCCGGAGGGCGGGGCAGCCTCCCACACAGCCCCTCCCTGGGCTCTGGGGCCACAGTTAGCCCACCCCCTGCACCCCACAGGCAGAAGGACAGAGTCCTGAGTTCAACTGGTTCACACAGAGACGACCGCTCAGGAGGACAGTGCCCACTGGCAGAGTCTTGGTGCTATGGCGACACTGCAGGGCAGACTGGATTTCCACCCCTGCATGGGAAACGTCCTCAGGGCCACATCCTGGAACTGGAATGGCAGCGGCAGGACCCCTGTGACCGGCGTCCACCCGGCCCTCTGGACCTCTCCCATGTTTCTCCCCTCCTGGCAAAGTGGCCTGGTGATGTGCCGTACCCTCCTGTGGCAGGGACAGGAGGTCACAGTCTCCAGGGTGAGAGCCCCGCGCCCAGCTTCCTCTGTTCTCCCGGCTTTCCCTGTGGCCCCACAGAGAGGCGTGGGCGCCCTGCCTCCAGCTGAGCCCCGACTCCTTGGATTCCCTCAGCTCCTGCCCACGTCCATCTCCTGTCCCAGGATCCATCCCGGGCACTGGGCCACTTGGAGCACCCCTGTGCCCTCAAGTCCCTCCGGCTGTGATGCTTTCTCAGGCTGCTTAGGCGCCCTGACAACTTGGAGGGCCACCAGGAATACCGTAGGATGTCCTTCAGGTGGAGTTCGGACGACCTCTGTGGTTGGCCTGCACTCGCGGTTTTGGAGCCGTCACAGAGGTCAAGTACAGCACACCCCAACGTGACCGTCAGTGTGGCTGCTGGCCTTCACCGCCACCGAGTCGGCCTGTCAGGTCTCTCCACGTCCAGGGGAACCCCCCTTCTCCCAAGCTTTGCTCTTCGGAAGGAAGTCGTTGGGAGCCCGTGATGATGGAATGGGCACCTCTGTTCGACCTTCAAGGGTGGAGCATGCACATACATTACTTGGAATTCTATGTGAGAGATTTGTCTTTTCCTCATTTATTCGCTTATATATCTGAAAATTGAACTATTTGGTACTTTCAGATGCATTCCAATACTTCTGTGTCCTAGCTTCAACAGCCGTGCCCTTTCTCATGCCCGTCATGGTGGCAGGTGGGTTTCTTTAAGCACTTGCTTACTTCCGGCTGGGAGAGGCTGCAGGTCACCGCATCTCCTGCCCCAGTCCTAGAACCCGCCATTTCTCCACAGAACCCACCGCTTCTATTAAAGGTGGACTTAGCTACCACCTTGTGGGTGCTCAGAGTGCCTGTGGCTACTGGGGCTGGGAACTTTAAAAAATGTGCATATTTAGGGTGTCACTCAATCCCCCCAGGTAGAACGCAAGCATCAGTATTTTCTAAAGTTCAGTCTACATGTCAAGACTATGTTGATATTTGGTAGTGTTTGTTTGTAGCATAAAATAAAGGTATTGCAATACATAACACAATCTGAATTTAAAAACAAATTTAGTAGTAAAAGAAATTGCTGTAAGAAATGAACCAGGGCTGGGGATGTAGCTCAGTGGGTAGAGTGCCTGCCTCACATGCACAAGGCCCTGGGTTCAGTCCCCAGCACCACACACACACACACACACACACACACACACACACTCACAGAAACGGACCAACAAGAGCCATGTCTCAGGGACTTGGAGAGAGAGGTGGGGGGTGGAAATGGCCTGAGAGGCACCAAGACCTGTCCTCCCCTCTTTCTAACCACAGATCAGACTACCACTCCCAGCTGCCTGTGGCAGGCAGAGTCCCAGGTGGCTCTCCAGGTGGAGGTGGGAGGAAGTGGGGCCGGTGCACGTCTGGCCGAGGTCTTGACCTGAGCCCTGCCTTCTCCACCCGCTCTGCTCACAGTAGGAGAGAACTCCAGCTGGTCATCAGTCACTCCGGCCTGCAGGCCACACGGAGGCATGAATGTCCTCTCTCCGGAGAGCAGGAGAGCTACCTTGGAGGACTGCAGGCCACTGCTGCCTTCCCGTGAAGTGGGAGGGCCGAGAGGACACTGGGGTGGTCTGCAGACCCAGGGGCCAGCCACACCCCCAAATCCTGGCAGTGGGCAGTTCAGCAAACCTCAGTAGAACCTGTGGACAGGCCACCGAAGTGGCATGTCTCCACCGGGCCCTGTCCCATGCCTGTTCGTAGGAGAAAGAGGCCCACCGCCCAGCCACCTCCGGATAAGTCATCCACAGCCCCCAGGCCAGGGCAGAGAGGATGGGCTGCTGGGTGGATCCCGGCCAGCTGGGCAGCCCCGCAGGTGTCTCAGGATGAATCAGCAGTCCCAGTCCATAAAAGAGCTGGGGAACAGTCACACTAACAGCAGTCACTGTTGCTGCACAACTAAGGAGGGTCCTTCACAGACGCCACCCCCAGCCTTCCAGACGCGGCTGGGGCAGGTGTGGGCAGAAGGCGGTGCGCAGGGGAGCCGGGCCAGGCCTCCAGCGCACTTCGCAGAGCCGGGACTGGCGCACTCTCCCGCCCAGAACCCAGGCTCCTGGGAGGCGGGCTGCCACGGCCAGGCCAGAGAGGCCTCCTTGCTCAGGGGAGGCCAGCCACTCCCCCAGCACCGGGCCATCTGCCGCACCGGGGCAGCTCCCCTCCCTGCACAAGCCCCGAGGCTCACTGCCCGCTGGGGCCCTGCCTTGTCCACTCACTGGAGCCTGCGGGGCGAGGAGGGAAGGCCTCCGCCTGGCCCCAGGGCTCCTCCCGGATGCTCCCTGCTCCCAGCGGTCACCGGCCGGCCGTAAGGGGCTTCACCTGGCAGCGTCTGAATTCAGCTGTGACGGCTGCCACCCTCTGCCGTGTGCCCTTCCACAAGGACCTGTCTCCCTCTCAGGTCGGGCGCCGGGTCCCTGCTGGTTGAGCTGATTGGCGGTGAGCGCCACCCTGCCCTGAGCCCCTGCGTGTCACCCGCCCACCTCTGGAGCAGGCAAGGACCGTCCGCAGCACCATCAGTCCTCAGGGGGTGCAGGCAGGTGAGGGCAGTCCCTGGGCGAGGAGGTCGGGGGTGGCGCCAGCCAGTTCCCAATCTGGTCCTCTGGCTGCTCTGAGGGTCGGGCGGCGCGAGGCTTGCGTTGCCCAAGGCCAGGCGGTCAATGGAGGGCCCTGCCCTCGGGCGGCTTCAGAGCTGGCCGCTCCGCAGCCCTGCGGGCCTTTCCTCCTACCTGGGCTTTCCCCAAGCCTAGGCGGACTGAGGCTCAGGACCCGGCGGGATGCAGGCAGCCTTCTTGCGTCAGTGGAGTGGACTGCAGCGGGAAGAAGTAAAGGCTGTGGTGTTGGCCCCTGGGACTTGGGGGCTACTTGTTACCACTGCACGCCCCTGCGCTGTGGACTGCTGCGGTCACACACACACTCCCCTTCTCCGAGCAGGTGGACTCTTGCTGTGGACAGAAAGCAGCTCCATATGACCAGGTCGAGCCCCCAGTGTGGTAACAACGCGTGCCCTCCAGCCTGGGATGTAGGTGCAGCGGCATTCTGAGCAAATGTGTCCCTGCAGTCGGGCTTGAAGTGTGGACTTCCCTTGGAAGCGATTTCTCTTGCTCCTGTGAAAGCTGTTAATTTTCCTCACTGGAGGCAAGCCAGCTCAGCGCTCTTCAGCGGGCATCCATGCTGAATTCGTCTAGCGTTGGTCCTACAGCCACCTAAGGTGCCGTCTCGTGCAGTGAGCTTTTTCTCTTAATGAAAAGATAGTCAGGCAAGGGGGAGAAATACCTTTCCTTTCTTTCTTCCTTTCTCTTTCTTCTCTTAAAAAACTCAAGATGATGTTGTGATTAACTTGCCTTTTGCAGCACAGTGGATATGACAGTCAACCAAATTAATCCCATTATGCAAAACCCAGTTCACAAATGGGTTTGCATTTTTGCAAAATTATGTCAATTTCCCCATAAATTGGAGAGACGGTGTCAGTGTTCTGAGCTGCACAGAGATGCTACCCCGTGCTGTATGTCTATACCCCTCGAATTCAGAAAGATACAGATTTTTGCTCTGTGGCACAAATTAGGATTCATAACTTTAATGCTGATATTTTTTTGTTTACGTGAGACTTGCATGAGAATTACCGTTTGTTTTCAGATTCATTTACAATCTTCTGCACCCTTCTCGTTGTGGTGGGGGAGAAAAGAGCATTCAGAGCCTGGGAAAACTGGTTAAAACAAAATCCTTAATTATTTTGATATTAAGAACATGATTCATTCTTTCTTTCCTCTTCTTACACACTCAGCAAGGCTCCTGCAGCCCTCGCCTGTCTCTGCCTCCCGGCCTGCAGTCGAGTGGTTGGACAGCAGAGACGGTTTCCCAACTGCCATGCTCTTGGCCAGCAGCAGACAGGCTGTTGGTGGCCAGATCGGCTTGGCATTGACTGTGATCTGTGAATTCCCTGTAACTGGACCAACTTGTCAAATTAAACCCACTCCTGCTTTGAGCTGCAGAGCAGCTGGGGTCTGGGAGGCTCTGCACTCTGACCCGGTCAGCAGCCCTCGGAGCCTCACATCTGCTCGCTGGACGCTGCTTTCACCTGGCTCATTTGGAATGCAGCAGCCCCTCCCCTCAGAGCTGAGCATCGCCTCTCTCCATCTCTCTGTCTTGTAAAGGGAGAAAGAAAAAGCTTCCTTGTTTTGAAGGCTGGCGCTCCAAGGGCTAAATTACTTACTGAATTCAGAAAATCTATTTTTTAATGGTTATTCTTTCTTTGCGTAGCACTTTTTATTCCAGTGATGCTTTCTTGAACAGTGAATTGTTGACTTTTTATGCTTTAGATTTATTAGACATGTGTCAAGTTGTCAACCTCCTACCGTGTGCATTTGTGTCCACCTTGCAAACAGCAGGGAAAAATACTTTTTTTTTCCATGAGCGTTCACTTCTTGGCAGTTCTGAAACAAATTTTTGAACAGTTGCTGTTCCTATTGATAGCAATAGTTTGATGTTTCAAAAAAACCAGGGTTTTATTTTCTCCCCTAAATTTTTGACATGTTCTGTCATATCATATCATATCATACCCTGATGCATCAAAAACAAAAAAAGGGGAGGGCGCCGCCCGCTCTGTTCACATAGACCATGAGCCTCGCCGAACACCCACCCATCTGTTCACTGCCTCGTCCTTTTGTTCTTCTCTAATGCCGGTGTTCCTCAGTAAAATGCATTCTCGCTCCTTCTAAGATGCCGCAGTCTTCTCCTCCGCCAGGCGCCCTGATCTTGGTAAGAAATCGTCTCAAGGAATTAGGAGACTGTTCCTGTTTTCCTGCTGCTGGGTGGCTGGAATTTAGATACACCCGTGAAATCAGATGCAAACAACAATAAAAAAGGAAGAATATACAAATGAAGTGAACACCCAGTAGCCTCAGGCATGTGTCACCTAAAATTGCTGCAACTGTGAAAAAAAAAGCCAGCAATCAAAAGGGTTTCTCCCAGGGCTTTTCCCGCCCCCCGGCAGGGCTGCCAGGATCCCCTCCTCAGAGCCTGCTGTGACTGTGCAATGAGGCCCGGTGACGGTGACGGGCTCCAAGCTCTGCCCTGGCAGCTAGTCCTCCTGCTGTGGGACTTCCAGCAAGGGAGGCGGATAATGGCGACCCTTCCACCACCCCCTCCCCACACCACTGTCCCCCCTGGTGCTCTGGTAGCAAAGCTGCAGCCCCAGCCATCCTTCCTCAGCAGCTGCAGGGCCGCCCTCCGGGGTCCCTCTCTCCCCCTCCAACTCCTGGCCCCATCTGCAGGGAAGGTGCCAGCCCACAGGCAGGGCTAGCAGGCCCACAGATCACAGGTGCTCGGGCCACGGGACACGCCTGGTAGAGGGGGCCACTCGGGACACGCCTGGTAGAGGGGGCCACTCGGTGCCTGCACTGGCTGGGGGATTCCCTGTGAATGAGACTGGCCACCCACACTCCAGACACATAGGCGATGGTGGCCCTGTGACGGGCACAGAGTCCTCATCTACAGGAGCAAAGTGATGGGGACACCAGGCTGGAGCAGCCGGCTCTGCGGGCTGGGTGTGAGGCAGCGGGTGCTCCCCAGGTGGGGAGCTCCGGTAGAGTCTGGTGGGCAGCAGCCTGCGCTGTGGCTTGCCGCAGAGCACTGTGGGCTGGCGGGGCTCAGGCTGGGAGGTAGACCGAGAGCCCGTGATTATGTGGCACCGGAATTGGGCTTGGGGTTCTCCTTCTATTTTGTGACACCTGGTCTCTCCAGTTGTCCAGGTTACAACCACCTGGAAAACTCACACTCCAGTGCCCCAGGGCAGCTTCAGGGTGTGCCACCCACTTGGCCATGCAGGTCCCTATCCGTCAAGCATTGCTGGGGATGGTCACCTACTGAGAATGGCACTGGGTAACCAGCTAACATGCAGTGACTCAGCAGGAGAGGATGGAAAGGAAACCTCCCACCTGATGCTCGCACCCTCTCGTGTCCTGTTGATGGTGGGGGGTGGTGACCACAGCCCTGGAGTTCAAGCCTGCAGGGCAGCTCTGTCAGCCTTAGCACTGTGACCTCGGCCAGGTCATCCTACAGGGATGACCCTAGTGTCACCACCTGCACAGGGGTGAGCGTGGTCCCATCCCCCAGCTTGCTGCAAACCTAGACCACGTGGCATCAGGTGTCAAGGATTCCGCACAACCTGAAACGGCGGCTGTGGCGGCCTCCCACGGAGCGGGCTGCGGGGCTGAGAGCGATGGCTTCTGCGCCCTGGGAGCTGCCCGCTGGGCCCGCGGCCCTGCGCCACCTCTCCTAAAGCCTGCAGCCCCTCCCTGAGCTCACACCTACCTGGGCTCACTCAGGGGCAAGGCGGAGTTCACAGCAGCTCTTGTCCCTGGAAAGGAAGGACTTTGGGAAGCAAGGGGAGAGCTGTGAGCCTCTGTCCCCCTCCTCGCTTGAGCCGCCCAGGCCACAGGAGCATTGTAGGTGTAGCAGGCAGAAGGATGTGCACGTGTGTGTGTGTGTGTGTGTGTGTGTGTGTGTGTGTGTGTTGGGGGAGGCTCTCGAGTTCCCGCTGCAAGCTGACGGGGCTGCTAAGTGTGGGACAAATTCACTCTGGACCCTTTTCGGCAGAACCGTGCAGTGGAATTCTAATTAACTTGCTGGACTCGGTGACCCATGGGCCTTTTCAGCGTGTCCCCACTGCTGGCCGTTACTGCCCATTGACTCCCGATGTTTTGGATTGACACCCTCTGGCTGAATCCTCCTGCGGTTTTCCACACCAGCCGTATTGTGTTTCTGGGCCCTGTGAGCAGGTCCTCTGTCCTCACCGGCCGTCTCAACACTTGCCGATTTTGCACGACCTGAGAATTCAATGAACAAGTCTTTATCTTGTTCTGCAGTAATGAACGGAGATGTTAAGTGAAGCTAGACCCAGCACCAACCCCTCTAACACGGCACCCCCCCGCATTCCTTCCTCAGACCACCACCACCCGTAAGTGCGCGCTGTCCTGACGTCACCAACTGCTGGCCCTGGTCCCCAGAGCTCAGAATGGAGCCAGAGGAGCAGCAAGGCACTCAGGCACCATCTGTGGGCCAGACGGGTGGGGAAGCCTGGCCGGGCCGCGGCTGCAGGGCAGATCAGAGCTCTCGGGAGTGGGCGTGGGACAGCCACTTGTCCCGCCCACCCTGCGCCCGGCTGAGTGGCTCCTTTCGTGTCGGTGGCTCGGGTGTGAGTGTCCTCCTCGGACTGCTGCTGCTTGGCTGGACACCTGCTTCAGGTTTCTGGGGAGTGATTGAGGGTGTCTCGCGGGAAAGCCAGTCCCGAGGTGCGGCACAGCCTGCAGCCTCTGTAGAATTACGTGCAGTGCAAGGAGACCGAGGATAGGACCCCTCCCAGGGACCCTCAGGGAGGCAGACTGGAGGGAGTCTGTGAACGCTCACTTTAATTTGGGGATGGGAAAGTGAAGGGCATCAAACGTGGCATTAAGGCTATCACTCTGGATAGAGGCGATTGGAGAACAAAAGTGATTTTTATGGGAAGGGAAGCCATCATGAATCCTCAGAAACTAAAATGATATTTAACATCCACTGATTACTTATTAAAGCTCAGGAGCCTGCATTAGCTCAGGATGGATGAGAGAGGGGTGTGAAGACACCGCAGGCGCTGGGAGCCACCTGCGGTCAGTGGTGAGGACCACCAGCAACCCCGCCACCGCGCAGCACGAGACCCCTCCTGCCGCTCATCTGTGGCCTCCAGTGCAGCTGTGCCCTTTGACCTCTCACCTCCCGGTGCTGACCCCAGACGACCCAGACTGTTCATCGATGACTCTGAGTCCCTGGGGGCTGAGTTCACAAGACTGTGAGCAAGAGGTTCCCCACCCAGTTTCCCTGGGCAGGGGGCTACAGCATCCATCGCGTTTCTCAAAGTGGGCAAGATGGTGTTGAGCACCCTGAGAGAGGGTTCCGCAATCAAACAGGATTGGGAAACACAGGTTAGAAAGTGTGCACGTGGTTACTTTCTGCATGACTCCTGAGAACTCTTCCCCCCCCTCAAGCAAATGAATGCTTTTATTAACAGGGTAAGTTTTTTGGTTTGTTTGTTTTTAACATGGTAAAGTTTTGAACTCAAAGACATATCAGGCTTGCTCCTCAAATAAACCTGTAGCTGAACAATATTACGTACCTTCAAGATGTCTCCTTCCTGTCCGGTTTAGGTTAGGGTCCAGCACAGACAGTTCCAGGCTTTCCCTCCTGGTTCCTCAAGGGCCTTTAAAAATATCTTTCATTTTATGTCCTAAAATGCATAACACTATTACATCAACCCATACAGAATACCAAGCTCTCACCTGCTCCTCTAGTTTCAAACAAGGCTGAGTTAGCAGACTCACTGGACGGGTCACCTTAGATAGGGTGCCTCAGAGAAGTTATATTCTGAACAAAATACATCTCTGATCTTTGGTCTCACACAGGGATTAAAGTCCCCGACACAAACACTGCTGTCCTCCACCCCTTCTCCACGTCCGTCAGTCCTGGCCAGACCGGGCCATTTGTGTTCCCAGGTCACATCCAGCCCCTTCTTTAGCAGTTGCTATGTGGAGAGGCTTCCAGAGCCCACCCAGCTCCTGCAGCATCGGAGCTGGAGGGCGACTGTGACCCTCACATGTCCCACACAGACCCAGAGTTCCAGGGAGGTCACACGAGAAAAGCAAAGCACGTCAAAATTGAGAACTCACCAGCGGGAGCTCACAGCCTGGGCCCGGGCCTGCGTGTGTGAGAGCACTTTCCAAATGGAAGTCACCTCCCCAAACAGACATTTCATGACTCAAAAGTTTCAAACGCACAGTGAGGCCATCAGCCACACATTGCAACAGAAACGCAGCGTAAGCAAAGGCAGGGTGCAGACAGAGGAAAACAACAACGGAAGACTTCAGCTTCTCGGGTGTCAGCCAGTCTCCGTCACTGGACCCGAATCCATTGGCTGGAAACCGCCCACCTCCTTCACACGTCGATCATTTCCATCCATGGACCCGTGCCCCCAAGTTTCTCTGCCATCCTGGTGATCTCCGCAGCCTCTCGCACCTGCAGGTGGTGCGGGGACCTCTCCTGGATGAGCGCACTGTCCACCTGGCACAGCCAAGCCTTTGCCCATGCACCCCCGCCGCACCCGCTGGGCAGCGCCCTGACGTCCGTGAGCTGCTCTTGCTGACCATAGGCAGGAGCTCCTCCAAGTCCTCCTGTGCTCCAGCTCCTCCTCCTGCTCCTCCTCCTCCTCCTGCTCCACCTCGTCCAGGGCCGCATCTCTGCGTCTGCCGGAGCCAGGCGGACGCTGGCCGGCAACTTTGACCCTTCTTAAACTTTCCCCTCAGGGAAGCCACGGAAGCGGCCACCTGGGAGCAGAGGCAGCCAACAAAAGCGACCCCCTGGACTCTGAGTGTGCTGTGGTGTGCAGCAAGTCATGAAGAGAGGAAGCCACACGGACTCCCCACATCTACACAGACTTGTGTTTGTTTGAATAGTGTCTTGGATAATTTCTGTTCTCTGGAAAGCACTTTGGAAAGACTACTTCACCTAAGCTGGTATTTCCTCTGTCTCTAACCAACACCCAACATTTAGTTGACCCCCTGATGGGGGTAGGGGAGAAGAGTCCAGCAAGTATGGGATGAAGGCCTCAGCTTGGGGAGGGGTCACTCTTCCAGCCAAGAGCAATTAGGAAGAAAGGGAGGAAGGAGGAAGGGAGGGAGGGAGGAAGGGAGATAAACAGATGTATGACAGAAGATAGGTACATGATAGGGGAAAGAAGATGGATGATAGGTAGAGACAAGGGAGGTTCGACAGAGAGAACATTCTAGATGCAGCTGCCTTTTAAAAGGCCCTGGAGAGCTGCTGAGGGGGTCGGGACTTGCAAGCCAAGCTCCCAAGAGGAGCGACTTCAGAGACGCGAGCTGAGGGCGACGCGCTGCCCTTTCCCTCAGGGCAGCTGCACGTTCTTGACCGAGAGATATCTGAAAGTCTGGGCAGGGGGCTGAGCTGCAGGCGGAGAGCCCACCAGGGCTCCTGGCAGTTTCACAAGGCTGGAGAAGCAAAATTTGGTCTCAGGTGTGCTCAAGCTGAGTCAAGATCCCAGAAGAAAAAAGGTCTAGAGAAGAAGCAAGTTCAACATTCATGGTTTTCCACTTGAGGTATTTCCCAAATTCTCAAGCCATTCAGGACAAGAAGCTAAGAAAGCAAATAAAACTGAATAACACAGGGCTGGGGTTGTGGCTCAGCGGCAGAGCCCTCGCCTCGCATGTGCGCGGCCCGGGTTCGAAACTCAGCACCACGTAAACATAAATGCATTGCATTGTGTACAACTAAAGTAAATAAGTAAATACTTTTTTAAAAAAAAAAAACTGAATAACACAGACCATAATTTTTGGCCAAGTAAAAACAATTTGGTTTCCCACACAGCAGGAGAGAGAGATCCTGTCAGATACGCAAGCTCTCCTAGGGGACTTTTGGAGAACGACACTCTTGGGAAGCAGGTGGACAATGTTAGGTAGAAACATCCACCCGTGACCCCCAGCTAGACACAGCTCAGTCAGTGGTTGCATTAAGAAGGTAGCCCCCCCCCCCCCGTGCCTGGCACCCGAGGACAACTTTGAAGTGCTCAAACAAACAAACAAACAACTCTAACTGCCAACCGGGCTCCATTACTTCCATCTCCCAGCAACAATCTGGTCATATACGTAAAAACCACAAAAAATATGCAGATGAACTCAGAGAGAGAACATAACAAAGCCACTAGGTTCCAGATAAATACATGTCATTTAACTATTTTTCTATACAAGCAGCACCAAATAGAAAAAAAAAATGTTTTTCCAGATGCCACATATTCTAATAAACAAATGCCTGTGAGCCATGACCCTTGCCTGGTGCGTGCGCACACATGGACCAAGCGAGTGTCACTCTGCATGACTCCATCACTCCCTTTCTCTGGGTCACTGCTTACTCCTCTTCAAATGGCCAGTGTTGGGGACTTCGGGGTTCCATCAACTGGCAGCTCTAAAAGTCACAGTCCTCTTCCTCTTGCTCATGAATTCGGCCAAACTTAGTTCACCAAGTACTGGGCTCTGTGCTGGCCTGATAAAAACAGATAAAAACAGATGGCAAATGTTTGTGGAAGGAGGAAGGAGGGAGGGAGGAAGGAGGGAGGGAGGGAGGAAGGAAGGAGGGAGAGAGAAAGGAAGAAGGAGGGAGGGGGAGGGAGGGAGGAAGGAGAGAGGGAGGAAGGAGGGAGAGAGGGAGGGAGGGAGGAAAGAAGGAGGAAGAGAGGGAGGGAGGAGGGGAGAGAGGGGGGGAGGGAGGGAGGACAGAGGGAGGAGGGAGGACAGAGGGAGGAGGGAGGAAGGAAGGAGTGAGGGAGGGAGGAAGGAGTGAGGGAGGGAGGAGGGAGAGGGAGGGAGAAGGGAGAGAGGGAGAAGGGAGAGAGGGAGGGAGGAAGGAGTGAGGGAGGGAGGAGGGAGAGAGGGAGGGAGAAGGGAGAGAGGGAGGGAGGAAGGAGAGAGGGAGGGAGGAGGTGAGAGGGGAGCCCCGCGTGACCTGCCCACACTGAGGCCTTGAGCAGCAGTGGGTGCCCGGTGGTGGCACCTGGTGGGCCCAGCAGGGAGACCAGGGCCCAGGACGCACAGGAGGGACTCGTGGGAGGAGGGAAGTGGGCCCTGAGGGTGAGGAAGGCTCAGGAGGGGCGGCTCAGGGCAGGCCAGAGGTACAAGCAGGGTGGCCAGGGTCCCCAGGGAGCCACCCACCCAGCTGAGGTGTGGGTGGCAGGGCTGGAGGAGTGGCCTCTGCTCCTGGTTTCTGGGGAGCCCAGTTCTGAATGTCCCTCCCCACTGTCAGCAGCTGGTGCGCTAAACTCCGGCGGAGCCTGGAAACTGGCTAGTTGCAGGGTGCGGGCCGTCTCAGTGGCCCCGTGGGGCAGGAAGGAGGTGGGCATTGCCCAGGGCACTGGGGGCCCATCCGATGTTTCTTGGGAACTGCTCCAGTCCCCTGTGGCCGCTGTGCCACATCACCACAACTGGCAGCTGGCAAACAGCACAAGCGACAGGCCCCCTGCCTGTGGAGGGCAGTGCGCCCCCTGGAGGCTGCGGGGAGCCTCTTCCCTGCAGAGGCCTCCTGCTCTCCCAGGGCTGCGGCCCCTTCCCCTGTCTTCACAGGGCCTCAGCCTCCCCCAGCCTCTCCTGCTTCTTCCCCGGTGGCTTCTTCTTCTCTCCGGTCTCCTGTCTCCTTCTTAACACACCTCTGTGATCCCAGGACCACCAGGACATCTCTCCGTGAGCCCCATCCTCAAACTCCCTTGTGCCACGTGAGGCACATTCTCCGGCTCTGAGATGTGACACCTCTGGGGAGACACTACTCTGCCCATCACAAGAATGCCTGACAAATGACAATCCCGGCAGGAACCACACAGGCGGAGGCTCTGGGCACTGCTGTGTGCCAGGTGCTTAGGCACCTTGTCCGTCCTGCTCGTGGTCCGCGTTGCTGCTTCTTTACAGAAACGGAGCTTCAGCCTCCCCCTCAGCAAGGCCTGCTCTGGGCCAGGGCCCAAGCCGCACAGCGCTTCCAGCAAGGCCTGAGGGGTCCAGAGGAGGCGCTGAGCCCGCCTTGCTGACCGCTGCACTGCTGGAGCTGCTGGTGACGCTGGCCTGCACTCACCAGCCTCCGCCCGCCCGTGTCTGTCACCTACCAGGCTCCAGCTGAGCCCTGGCCACCACCCCCTGCGGCAGACAGAGGCGGGCCTCCCACGTGTGCTGTAACAGGCTGCACACCAGGCAGGGCTGGGCCACAGGAGACCACTTGTCCCTCTGTTTGGAAAGGTTAGGAAGATTTCCCAGAGGGGGGGACATTTAGGCGGAGACTTGAAGGTGAAGAATGAGCAGGATTTCATCATGAGCGGGGCTCAGGCGGGCGGGAGGACAGGTCCCGCAGATGGAATTTCCAATGCAAGAGCACGCGTGGGAGCGTGGGGGGAGACGGGACAGAGAGACAAAGAGACATACAGAGACAGAGAGAAAATGACAAAGCGGTTGAAAGAGAGAGACATACAGAGAGAAAAGAGATAGAGGGAGAGAGACAAATGCAGAGAACAGGGCAGACGTTGAATCAAAGAGACGGAGCCACAGAGAGCCAGGGACACACGGAAACACAAGAGGAAGACAACGGTGCAGACAGAAGCAGAGACAGCGGCAGCGGGAGACAGAGGGACAGCACAGTTCCTGGGGGGGGGGGGGGCAAGTGCTCAGAGATGGAAGACGGCAAGGGGCGAGAGGGGAGAGAGGGCAGTGCAGTGTGCCTGCAGAAGTCCTGGGCCGGAGGGAGGCAGGGAGGCAGCCTCACCTGTGCTGGCGCCAGAGTCTGAGCACCCTGACTGGGGGCGGGCAGGGCTGGTGGTGCCGGTGCGGGTCGGGAGACCGGCCAGGGCTGCTGCTGCTGCTGACCAGCTGTGCGCACTCGGGGAAGCTTCCCGGCTTCCTGGAGCCTCGCCTTCCTCATCTGGTAGTGGGGTCAGAGCAGACAGATCATCTCTAGGTCCTCAAGATTCCGGAAGGTGTGGCTCCACCTGCCCTGGGGCTTTCCAGGTGTAGTGGGGCCTGAGAGGTGCGGGGCCCCCTGGGCACTGGAGTCTTCTGTGTCCCCTCCAGACTCAGCCACTGTGTGCTGGTGGGCAATAGCAGGGAACGTGCAGGTGGCCACGGAACCCCGAGACCTGCACTCCAGGAAGCCTCAGGATTGGCAGCAGAGGCAGGAGCTGGCAGAGAAACCCGCGTGTTTCCAGATGGGCAGAGGCAGGTGCCCTGGAAGGCTCTTCTCCTCCCCGTCCACTCCCTCTAGTCTCAAGAGAATATCACAGTCCAACAGCAGAAAGATGTACGCACGGGATGTCCGTCACCTAAGCGGTCACACAAAAAGCTAGAACAGCCTGGACGCCTCTGCGCAGCAACCCCAGCAAACCAGGTGTACCCTCACGTGCTGCATCTTGGGGCCATTAAGAAGTACGCTTATAAGTGTTAATGGCCCGAGAAGACGGTCAAAACAAAATGCGGGGCAAAAACCAGCTCCTACTTTCTGGTTCTGAACCATGAATACAAGTGAACCATTTAGAATTAAATTTAAAAAGAAATGAAAATAGGAGATTGTTAATAATCATACATGTGTCTGTATACACAAATGAGTCTGCGTGTGCATCTGTGTGTGAAAGAAAACACACCAAGATGTTATAGATGTGATCTCTGGGAAGAAGAATTTTGGATGATTGTTATTTTCTTTACATTTTTACATATTTCCAAATTTTTATAGTAAACATGGATTCGTTTTTTACTCTGAAAATAATTATATGTGTAAACACACACATACACACTCACTAAAATGTAGACACACACAAACACTAAAAAATGGCTGTTTGCACTCCTCTGGTGGACTCTGTCTGTGTGGTGTGGACAGCCACAGCAGCCTCTTGTGGGTGACATGCAGACCCAACGAGGTGGCAGCTTTCTGGTGACTCCAATCCTGCAGACCAAGTTAGCCAGGGAACAATACAAGCTTCCTCCATCTGCCCAAAGTTGGTAAATTCTATGCACAATCCACAGCAGAGTTACGATGTTCTAAAAGCAAGCCTCTGTGGCTGGGATGTGTCCCCCAAATCAAGTGTCGGAACCTTGATGCCCAGAACAGCAGTGGTGGGCAGTGGGGCCTCCAGGGGCCTGCTTGGTGGGTCAAGGCTTCTGTGAAGGGACCTGATGGGGAGTTCAGTCCTCCTGCCTTCTGCAGCGGGAGGACCCAGCGTTCCTCTCCTCCAAGATGCTGCGCTGGAGGCACCATCCTGAATGCAGAGAGCAGTCCTCACCAGGTGCTGAATCGGCTGCCACCTTGACCCAGGACTCCCAGCCTCCAGAGCTAGGAGAAATAGCCTTCTATTCTTACAAACACCCAGACTGTGCTGTTCTGCTATCAGCACAAACCAGAGTGAGACCTGGCCAGAAGTGTTTGCTTTACAATGATCTGTCTGCCTCCAGGCCCTGGGCTGGGGAGGAAGAGGAGGGTCCTGTCCTGGTGGAGAGTGAGCTGCATCCAGAGTGCCACCAAACACAGATCCCCCACCCCCCTGTCTTCCAGGGGGGTCTGTTCCAGGAAAACGCTCCCCGAGAAATCCCTGCTGGGTGGCCCATGCTCTGAAGTGTGTAGAGGGAAGGAGAGGGGCGAGGAGAAGGGGCCATCGTTTGCCTGGGTGGTCCCTGTGTTGGGACCCACAGGGCACGAACACCGTCTCCAGACGTGGAGCGTTTTCATGCCCGAAGACAAATCCCCACAACACTCATCCCAGACTCTCCCTTGAAATTTTGCCTATTTCATAATGACGGAAATAGACCTCAGAGAAATACTGCCTTACATGAAAAAGTCTCAGTAAATACACTCCTCAAAATTTTCATTCTTAATATATCAGTAGCTTTTCAGTTCATTATAGTGTTATTAGTCAGTCTTCATAAAAGTGCTATGCATCTTTATTAAAAATGGAAGTTCACATCATTTTATGTTCCCATAAAAATGGGTGGTGGTAGCTTTGATTAATTTCTTCACATACAGTGAACTTTACAGCAAATTGGACAGTGTAATTCAATTCCTATTTCTGCAGATTTTTTTGTTGGTAGAAAATTGATATCATTCATATGTAATCATATTGCCTTTGCAAGAGATATTTAAGAAATAATATCCTGCGGTAACGATCGCGTGGCTTAATTATTAATACCGCGCTTCCACTCAGGGCCGTGCTCGCCCCTCACCAGCTAGCCCCACCAGGAAGGGCTCCCTCAACCTGAGCCCCACTGCGTGTGTCACCTGTGAGCACATGCGTGTGTGTGATTAGCTCCCAGTGTTTCTTTCCTCAACAGTGCTGAGCCACAGGGCGCCTCGAAGGTCAGGTTTGGAGGTCAAGATCCCACCTCCATCCGGGCACTCCCTCTCACTCGGGCGTGCACAGGGTGTCCGTGCCCTGGGCCTGGGCCTGGGGCCCGCAGACCTGCCCGAGCTTCCAGAGTGCTCTGGGTCCTCCTGGCTCCTCCTGCCATCTGCCCCGCAGGCGGAGCCACCTCGTGGGGCCACCTTGCACACCAGCACCTCGCCTCTCGCCCACACCTGTGTACTGCTTCCCAGGGGCTGTGCTGCCTTGGCTCCCGAAATCCCCTTCCCAGGTCTTCTTCAGCCTCTTCCTGAGGACGCTCCAAGCTGGTGAGCTCAGACGTGCAGCTAGGACCAGGGGCTGGGGCGCAGCAGAACTTCACACACTGGGCCACGGTTGGCAGGCACCCGTTGGGGCCCGCCCTGCCCTGTGCTGGGCTTGGCGCTCGGGAAGGAGCTGGGCCTCTCTAGATGGGCAAAGGACCTGGACTCGGAGGCTGGTCCCTCTGCCTGCCCTGGGGTGGCCTGTAGCCCTCTGCACATGGGCATCACGCTGCGCTGTGCCACCAGGTTGGCGCTGGCCGCCCAGGGCTGGCCCTGAGCCAGGCTGTGGGCCAGGCCTGGGCAGAGCCCACGCAGAGCTCAAGGCCGCCTGCGCAGCTCGGGTGGCCGGGCTGTACTGCCCCGCCGCACGCGTGAGAGACGGCTTGGGGAAGCAGCTGGCTGGGCCACACACCTGAGTCACCTGCTCCAACTCCTCCTCCAGACGAGGGCTGGGGTCTGAGGCTTCCGTCTCAGGTGGCAGCTGAGTGCCCAGCTAGGAAGCAACGGAGCTGCCTGAGCTAGAGCAACAGAGCCCCTGTGGGCCTTGTCCCGACCGTGTTCTGCCCCAGGGAGGAGCTGTCAGGTATGGTGTGCTCCAGGGACACACACGGGACACACACAGTATAGAGACAGCAACACACATCACACTCTCACGCTATGATACACCCTTAGACACACACAGAGGACCGCACAACACACCTCACACAGACACACTCACATTCATACACACGAACAACACCCACACACACACAGACACAGGATTCACACAGAATGTACGTATGCACACAACATTCATCAACACCCTCAGGCAACACGCCTCACACAGAGACACGCACTCACACGCACCACCCGCACACTCACGCTCACTCCCTCTCCGACTTCATGGTCCTGGCCCAGCTTTCTTAGCAATGCAGCCCCCGGGGGCGGGGGCACCCTCCTGCGCAGGAGCTGTGTGTAGTGCAGGCCACACTCGGATGTGGGGCCCAGCCAGGTGCCACGTGCCTTCCACGCAGGCCCCGGCACTGGAGAGGAAGGCGGCACGGCCTGGAGGTCCCGGCAGGGTGGCAGGCCCCTCTTGACCTGCTCGGGATGCATGTGGTTCCGTGGAGCTGCCCTCCCGGGGACATGCTCATGCTTGGGAAGGTGACGTGGAGTCCCCTTGCCTTGCACCGCCTGCTCTCTGTCCCCCACCAGCACAGGGAGTGACGCTCCTGTGCAGGAGGGACGCCACCCTGGCCCCAGCACCAGCCTCTCTGTGCTCTGAGCAGAGTGGTCAGTGGCCAGGGGATTGCTCCTTTTGGCGTGGTGTTTGTCTTCGCCCAGATGCCCCCAAGGACAGCTGGCTCCCTTCGCACCCTCCTCCTCCTGGCCTTAGGGGCATGCCCCTGTGCTCAAGGCCTCCTGGGTGACTCCAAGCTCTCACTGCAGTAAGGCAGCAGAGAACCTCCAGCCCTTGACTGACGATAGTTAAAGCAACATCCCAAAGAGGTCCCAGCAGGAAACCACCTCCTTGCCTCCTAGGCTGCTGCCATCAGGCGTTCTCCAACAGCCTGTGGCCCGTGAGTGGAGCCCCAGGTGGCAGAGAAAACAACAGTCCGCTTGTCCTAAATGTTGACCGACGTCCTTGCAAGTAGCTGAGCTGCCACAGGATCACCCAGGTGTCCTGAGATAGTTGCTTGGCCTCTGAGCGTCTGGACGGTAGACGGAGAGCCACCACGACCATGCTGAGCAAAAAGAATCAGGAAAAGAAGGATCTGAAATGAAGACATGAGGTAGCTGAGCATCCACAGGCTGGGCAGAGGCTCGGGCAGGAGCAGCCATGGCAGGCTGACGGGGGGTGGGACTTGAGGACAGCAGGGGAGAGTGCGGGCAGGGACGGGCTTTGGGGTTACAGGTGCGTGGAAGGCCCCGTGCAGAGAAAGGACGCACTGTGGGTTCCACGGGGGGGGCCATTGCTCAGGGACCCACCTTCACCTGAGCACAGGTGATCACACTGACCTCAGAGTGACAGGTGACTTCAAGCTCAGACCACCACCGCTCAGTGACAGTGTCGGAATCTACCACTGAAGAGTGGGAATGTTGCAGAGACGAACCTTCAGGGGCAATTAAACATCAAAAAATTAAGCATCTCTCTAACATTTCGATGGATCTAAAGATGCCCAAGATGTGTGCGTGTGTCCCCACTTCCTGTGTGAAGACGAACACTCCCGCATCAGCAGGGAGCAAGGACACCAGCCACGTCCCTGTCACCGACCCAGGGCAGGCACCTCTGGGACGGCCGCTGTAAAGGAGCAGCTTGAGCTTGAGGCATGATCGTGGTGTGGACAGGACAGGTGCTCCGCTCAAGGACCCAGCTCGAGAAGGTCCCTCGTGGCCCTGCAGCTCCACTCGCAGGAGAGAGACTCAAGGTCCCGGCCCAGCGCGGCGCGGGCTGCCGAGGCTGGGAACGCAGGGGAGCGGTTTCCGCCTGGGCTTTGTGTTCATCGTTCCTGTACTGGAAACAGAATTGAATTCTTCGCAGCCACAAAACAAAGACAGCTCTGAGTTATACTGTAACTTGCTGTGGGAGATTTATGAAAATTATTTTCCTGTAAAATCCAGCATTTTTCTCGTTGTGACTCGCAGCCTCTAAGTGGCATGAAGCCATGCACCTTGCAGGACTTCTCCCCGATGTCCCGGTCTTGGCTGGCGCGAGGGCACTTGGGCTACCAGTCCCTGTAAATCCTGCCTCTGTGCTTAACCTGTCTAATCAGCTCACCATATCAAACCTTCATAAGTGGCTGCTTCTCATTTAAAGGTCTAGTAAAAACTGCAATTACCATGGCTGAAGACATCTTGTTTTGAAAAGTGCATTAAATAGTTTTATAGATGTGGTTGGAAACACTTGTGCAGTTGTATTTACAAAAGCAAATGAGTTCGTTAATAATGGGACCCCGAGACAGAAAGACAGTTTGGGGGCTATGAAAATTCCTTGGGTCTTTGACGCTCATACCTGGACATGATTTTTGAAGTCAGAATCATTTCTACCTCATTTTTTAAAAATTGGGGTGTAACTCAATAGTCAGCACAATGTTCCGGTGACACTGGGCTGTGGCTTCTAGAGCATACTTCTGCATGAGGAAGGGAAGTCAGGGATTCCTCTGAAAATAAATTAATGAACCCAGGCAGGGAGATGTGTGCAGCCTGGGCCAACAGCTGCACTGCCAGGGAGCCTGGGCGGCCTCCCCTCTCAGACCCCATCAGCTACCAAAGTCACCAGGCTCTGAAGTGACTGCTCTCTGGGTTCCTCCTACAGGAGTTTGGGAAGCAGCGTGAGGTCCCAACTGGGACGAATTTCCTCACACCACCCCTTGGACCCTGGATGGTGGTCCAACTTCAGACTCGGGGGAGACAAAAGTCCCTGGGTGTGAATGAAGGGATGGGGCCAGAGCCCAGCGCTCCTCTTCACAGATGCTGCCGGCCGAACAGGCAGTTTCTAAAGTACATTTTTTTTGAAAAATGAAATCTCAGATTTGCTGTAAATTCAGGCTAGGGAGGATCTAGCAGATGGGCAATGTTTAAGTGCAAACCTAAGGGAAGCTTTTGCATTAAAAAAAAAAAAAAAGAAGAAGAAGAAGTAGAAAACACTCTTAAATTGCAGCTCTTAAAATAAAGAAAGATTTTCTGTTTTCCATAGTGACTCACTAACCCTTTATTTAGACAGTTGGTAAAAACACCACATCACATATTTCACATGTTTTCCCCCCACTGCTGCAGCGTAAAACGGTATCATGTTTTTTTTTTTCTTCTTTTTCTTTTTTCCCCTTCTAGAAAGAAGCAGAAATCTACAGTAAGGCTTTTTTGCCTTTTTAAAAAAATGAAACCTCGATGTATTTTGGAGCGGTTAACATTCCCGGTCAGACCCACGGCGGAGCACCCCCTGGTGCACATACGAAGAAGCATTAGGGCTCTTACGGGGTTTTGTTCACTTGCTGTTCAACAGTTCCCAGAGATGAATTTTAATGCTCATTCAAAAATACAACAAAACATAATGATCTGAAATCCATCATCTGACTGTTCATGCAGTTTTTCTCGCTGTTCTCACTGAGTTTCAGGTTAAGGAGGACGCTAAGGAAAGCACGCGCCCTGTCACTGCCCAGGGGATCCAGGGTGGCCAGGGTCTCTTGGCCGATGCCATGAAGCCTGCACTGCAGCCACCTTCCTGAGGCTGGGTGTCCTGGGCATGAGAAGGGCACCAGGGAAGCCCTGAGCATTTAGCAGCCCTTGCAGAGCAGCCAGGGCAGGTGTGTGGGGAGCTCGTCTGTGCTCCAGGGCCCACCAGCCTGTGGCTGCCAAGAGCACCACAAAAGCAGATCTTAGACGCAGACGGTTCTTCCCCAGGAATGGAAAGCCACAGGTCCTCATGCATGCACGCGGAGGGCACAGCATGCACACATGTGAAATCATGGCATGCACACACTCATGAACACATGTAGAGTATAAAAACACAGGTGCACACACAAACATGTTGTGCACAGACACGCACACATGCACAAGCCCATACACATACTCCCATGTACCTGCACACAGGTGAACACACACTCACATCTGTGCACACATGCACAAGTCCATAACACTCCCACGTACACGTGTGGATGAGCGCACACTCACAGCTGCACACACACACTTGTTCTCACATCCCCTCTCCAAATGATGGAATGCAGGGAAGGGCAGGAGCAACACCCGCTCCCCAGGAACCCCAAGATGGCATGCCTTGTGGTTCTCGTACAAAGATCCTTCATCTGACTTTAGCATTTTCTTGTTACTAACTCATGTCAAGCCAGCCTTGTGTCTCGCCCCGCAAAGATGTCTCCACCGAAGGACTTGAAATGGCTAACCTCATTCACATGCCATTTCTCATTTTCCTTTGACCAGAAGACTGCATTTTTGTGCGAACGCAGTGGACCCCTCAAGTGAGAAATGTAGACTTTCTCTTCACTCAAGCACTTGTCCCCACTAGAGCAGGCAGTGTAACCCCAACCTGAGCCACTGCTCCGCCCGCGTTACCTCACCAGCGGGGCGGCGCGAGCCACAGAGGTCAGGAAAGCTGCGGGAGAGGCGTGGTCCTCGGAGGGGCGTGGTCCTCGGAGGGGCGTGGTCCCGTGGAGGGGCGTGGTCCTCGGAGGGGCGTGGTCCCCGTGGAAAGCTGCTCTTCACCTCCAGAGTCTGGCGCCGCCCCTGGCGCTTTTCGTTGAACTGGACCGTGCCTCTGCTGGGCGTCCTGCAGCTGCAGAGGACCCTGGCATTCAACAGAAGTGTCCTCCGCCCCCAGCACCCTCCAATGCTGGCTTTCCTCAAGGGCCACGGAGCATGTCCAGAGCTTGACAGGTGACTTCAAGGCCCACAAGTCATTATCTCAGGTTTGCTAGCCTGAGCTTGGTGCCTTGTGATGACTCTGGGGACACAGTGACTCCGAAGAACAGTCTAGAATGTTTCTTCCGCGGTGAGTCCCGTGCAGCGAGTCCTGAGCACAGCTGAAGGGCGGCATCTCTGCAGGCTCGAGGCTCGGCCTAACGGGTCGCGCATTTGACCTCAGCAGTGTCGAAAGCTACTGTTCTACATGACTGTCATTTTCTCCTGAAAGTCCCAACATTTTCTGTCAAGGAAACGAGCCCTGTTCTAGGCATCAAGTGCACAGTCCCCGGGAGGGGGAAGACGCACCACGGGGGAAGGGGCCTCTTCCCCTTTACAAAGGTCACAGACTGACTGCTTTGTACCAGCAATGAGACTGTCAGTCGTGGACAACCTGTCACCTGCTCTGGGATCCACGGGCCTTGCTACAGGCCGGCCTAATGGGCCAGCCACCACATACAGGCTACAGGGGAGACCCAGGTCACCAAGGGCCCTCAGGGGGCAGGGCTTCTGCTGAGGCTGGGGACTCCGTCTATGAATGGACGCCCACAGGTCAGGCCCCGGCTTCCTCCTGCACTGTGCAGTGCCTGTGGTGCTTGGGCCTGGGGCTTCTAGAGGGGGAGTTGTCCTCTTGTCCCAAGGGAACCAGGGGCATCAGAGGCCAGCTCATGACCAGAATGGGTGGCCGATGGCTTAGGACTGCCCACTGGCAGGGCCCTCAGGGGAGGCCTGATATTGTCACCACGTTGATGTTATGGGGACAAATCTCGTGGAAACAGGGGCCACCTAGGAAACCACTTTTACGCATTAATCATCCCACACAGGAGTAACCTGGACCCCAGCTCCAACCTGCAGGTGAACAAAGAGGACCAGACAAGGGTCAGCGGTCAGCAAAGAGCAGGCTGTAGGAGTGGCGGAGGGTGACCCAGGTCGGGGGCTGTGCGCTGCCTGCGCCTGGTGGGTTTTCAGTGTCCTCAGCATGTTCACCTGCGGTCGCCTCCCCATGGTGCAGCTGGGAAAGACCAGGCCCCTCCTGTCCCAGCCCAGAGAGGCCCCACACCTCGCTCTCAGCACAGTCCCACGTATGGGCACAATTCACACCTGCAAGTGTGCACACAGCCCAGACACACGCTCATGTGTGCGATTCACCCTCAGGCCACACTCGTGACTCACCACACGACCCACAGGCAGCCGCACGGTCTCACACGCCTGGGCACAGGCACACATCCGGCGCCAGGGCTGTAGTTCAGACTGAGCTGGCGCCGCCTCCAAGTCTGCAGAGGGACGCCTGCCGGGCGAGCGGAGGCCCGAGCTGGCATCTCGGAGGACACTGCCATGACATCAAAAAAGTGGCGACCACTCCTCCTCAGCTCTCACCCACCTGCCTGCCGGTGACTTGGGTGGATCCCTTCAGAAACAGAGCCTGCCCCAGCCGTGCCGGCCCTGCCCCGCTCCCCGCCGGCCTCCCCACCGTTGCCACCTCTGTTCAGGACGGCATAGTGCGGGGCCACAGGAGAAGTGGCCGAGCAGCAGCATCTGCACTTGCTCTGCCCCCGGGGAGACCGCAGCAGGGAGGACCCAGCAGGGTCACAGAGGGGTTTTGATGACCCACCCTGGAGTAGGAACACCAGAATAGCGTCCTCCACAGAGGAGGAGGAGGACGTGGCTGGGGGGGGGGGGTTCCTGCCATCTGCCTCTGGGAATTGGTCCGGCCCTCTGGGCTGAATGACGGCGAGGTGACCCCCTGGCTTCCCAGCCCCTGGGAGGCCCGTGCTGCTGAGAGCCCCGAGAGTCCCGTGTGCACCTGCACAGTGCGGGAGGAAGCGGGGCCTGACCTGCGCTCCCAGGCTCCTCCCAGCCCAGCCACCTGGCTCCGGGCTCCCCAGGCTCCTCCCAGCCCAGCCACCTGGCTCCGGGCTCCCAGGCTCCTCCCAGCCCAGCCACCTGGCTCCGGGCTCCCAGGCTGCTGGCGCAGAGGAGCTGCTGTCAGCGGCCTGGAAGGGCCTTGCGCCGGGGTGGGCAGGGGTCAGACGGCTCCGGCAGGCCTGCCCACACAGCCCAGCAGAGAGAGGTCCAAGGGGCCCTCCCTCGCTGCTAGCCCCCACAGTGACGGTGATTTATGCTCAGTCCTGGCTCACAGCAGGGGCTCCACAAGCCCTTTGTGACTCCCTGGTGGCCGGCTCAGAATGACCAAACCAGAGCAGGCTTTTTATGGTCATTTCTCCACCACACATAACTTAAACCACTCGGGAGCCTCATGAGCATCAGGTAAGAAATAAACAGGCTGACCCGGACCTCCCAGCCAGGCAGGTCTGCCCCAGCACCCCTCGCAGGGCGGGTACCGAGGCAGGCCTGCTCCCAGATGGCCCTTCTTAATCACAGCATCTGGGAGACAAGCCGTGAGCAGGGCCAGTGGCTGCACCTTCTGCGTGGGATGATGTGCCTTCTGCCTGGCTGTGCTCCCTGCTCAAGATGCTGGGGTGCAGGGGGACAGTGGGGAGCAGCTGGCCCCTGTGCATAGCCGTCGGATCCAGGGTTCCCAGGTTTGCTCACCTGCAGCATGGTGGGCACCGCCCCCGCAGGGCTGTTGGCATGAGGCTGGGAGGACCCCGCATAGCCTGCGAGGCTGAGGAGAGCAGCAGCGCCACCTCGAACCTCTCCGAACTCTCCCTGGAAGGGCCCAGGCTCACCACGGCCTGTGGCCATCCGTCCTCCCCAGGCCAGGTCAGCTGGGGCCCTTCACGGTGTTTTTAGTCCTGCCTGGCTCTTCCCGTGGACCCTGAGCTCTGAGGACTGCGGGGTGGCAGCGCCCCTCGGCACCAAGAGCAGACCCAGCCCGGGGTGGACAGAGCCTCAGCTCCCAGCAGGAGATCTCCCAGAGCCCTCATCAGGCGGGCCACACCTGCGCCAGGGACGAGCCCTCACGTTCCCCTCTGTGCCACAACTCCTGGTCACAGAGGGTGTCCTGAAGAAGGGCGCCGTGGTGGCTGCGGAGCCCTGGTCCTCGCACGCCGCAGAAGTGGCTTGTCCCGAGGACTCGTGGGCAGCATTCGCTCTCTCGACCTGACCTGCTCCTGTGGAATGCCGCTCTGCTCCTACAGTCAGCCATCTTTTTCTAGTGGCTTGATCCGATTCCGTTTTCAACGTCCGCACCCCCCCCCCCGCCCCTCAAGCTAGGCACCCGGGGCGTTCTCGCCTGCACCACCCAGGGTGCTGGTCCTGCCTGCCAGGGTGCCGGTCCCAGGAGTTGCCTAACTGCGTGCCATGTGGCCACTCTGATGGCTCCTCCACCAGCAGCGGGGCTTTTGCTGCTGGCCCTTCACCCCTGCCCCCGCGTGAAGGCCTGGTGGAAAGGGCTCCTCGTTTCTGAGTGATGCCCCTGATTAAGGTCTGGGGAGGAGGAAAGTGCACAAAAAATTGGGAGATCATTTTCTTTTCTTTTTCCAAACTCATTCCCCTCGATAGCGGGATCACTTGTAATCTGGAGGAAGAAAGGGAGAGAAGAACAGTGACGAAATGATGGGTGTGTTGGGGATGTGAAGAAAGGAGCAGGGGAGGGGGGGGGTGACGAGGGAACCGGCGGCCCGGGGAGAAGCCCGGGAAGAGGCGGCAGTGCCATCAGGTGGGCAAGAGCCGGGAGGACTTCGCCAGCAGGCGACGAGGCTGGGGTCACGCCAGAGTGACTCCCCGGGGCAGAGGAGGGTGAAGGGCGCGTGGCGAGCGGGCAGGCAGCTTGGCCAGAGCCGTCACAGAGCTGGCGATGGTACCGGGGTTCAGCATCCTGCCTGTCTTGGTTTTGAGTGTTATTTATGGACCCTAGGAAGGGTCCTGCAGGACACCAAATAAGTAACTCCAGTTCAACTGCAGCTTTTGAATTTGGTTTTTCATATATTGGGTTTCCTTTTTTGAAAAATAATCATTTTTAAAATTGACACATAACACACGTACAGATCCGTGGGGTACAGTGTGGTATTTTGACATGTACGCAACGTGCGATGATTAAATCAGGGTAATTAGCATATCCATCACCTCAAATATTTACCTTTCCTTTGTGTTGGGAACACTCAGAATCCCCTCTTCCAGCTATTTTGAAACGTACAATCAATTATTGCCAGAACACCAGAACTTTGCCTTCCTAGCCGTAGTTCTGGGCCTGCTCCCCTCCCCTTCCCAGCCTCTGGGAACCACTGTCCCCCTCTGCCCCGGTGGGCTGGCGTGGTTTACTTGCTCAGGGGAGTGAGAAGGTGCGGTCTGTCTTTCTGCCCTGGCTGGCGTCGCTGGGCACGGCGTCTTGTGCTCTCCCTGGCCGGCACAGCGCCAGGTTCCTTTCTTGTCCGGGGCGCACAACGCCCTGCCGTTCCCGTGTGTCTCACTGTCTTCGTCCTCGTGACCGCGTGCCTGGGCTCTTGTGGACGACCCGCGTGCGCTGGGGAGTGCGGCGCTCTCTGCGTGCTCGTTTCTCTCCTTAGGAGGAACGTGCACAAGTGGGGCAGCGGGGCCACGTGCCCGTCCTCTCCTGGTGCTGCAGGGAGCTCCGACCGCCCTGCGCAAGGCTGCTCCCTGGCAGCGTCCAGGCTCCCTCCTCTGCATCCATGCGGGCATTGGCTGCCACTATCTGCCGTGGTTTTCTGTTGCTTCTGTTCAATGACAGCCATTCTAACTGGGATGAGATGATCTCATTGTGATTTTGATTTGTATTTTCCTGATAATTAGTGATGCTGAGGATTTCTTCATGCACTTGGTGGCCCTGTGTATGTCTGCTTTTGAGAAACGCTTGTCAGATCCCTTGCTCATCTTTAGTAATCACAATATTTGTTTTGTTCCACCTCAATAGCCGTGGAAACCAAACACAAGCTCCTACATTTTGTCCAGTGAGGTTAAAATATTTCTTCTACTTTTCCATTATGAAAGCAGCGCTTACAAGGGAACTGTAGCGCTGCGTTTACCAACTGCAAGCATGCGTGGGGGGCGTGCTGGTGGACGTGGCTCAGCCCTCCCACACCGCTGCAGCGGGGTGCCCAGCAGCCTCCGCACGACTGTTTCCTGGTCCTCACACAGAATGGCCCTGTCACCCTCCAGATCTGCCTGCCTTGTAGCAGTACCACAGAGCATGTGTGTCCAAGGCAGCCTTTTTAACATGAGAGAGCTTCTACGTAGTTTACATGTTTGTTAGACAGTTAGCTTCTGTTTCTCCACTGAGTTCTTTGCATTTTTCTTATTGATTAATGGAAGCTCTTTCTATTGTCTGAACAGTGACTCTCGAACATGCTGCAGATGTCTTTTCCAATCTGACATCTACCTTGTTTGGAAGGGCTCCTTGCCAGGTAGGGAATTCCACCTTCTCATTGACCTGTCCCTCTTATATTATGCTAAGAAAGGTATCTCTAACGTCAGATAAAGCTCTCCTTGTGGTTTTGTACTTTGTGACTTGCTTTTTCTATTTACTTTTGGGTGGAGAGTAAGGAAGGAATCCAACGTTACACCCAGTTGTCTCCAAATCCCTCCTTGGTAAGCCCACTCCTTCCCCGGTGGGGGGTGCCCCATTCTGGCCCCGTGTTCTGTTGGTGCCTGGGGTCACAGATTGGAGGCTCCACTGCTGGCAGAGCTCAGTGGGCACCCGCCTTCTCTTGGAGGTAGACCAGCGCGGGTCACAGAGAACAGCCAGGTCTGGCCCTGGGCTTGATGTCCTGGGACGGTTCTCTTTCCAAAGCCACGCTGCTTCCCCCAGAGCCCACAGTGCCGACACAGGCCAGGGGTGATGGGCTTTGCTCTGGCTGTTGCAATCTGACGTCAGCTGCCACATACATGTATGTGGCCTTGACTGTCCTGAGGCCCGTCCCTAGTGTCGGAGGAAATGACTTGCCAATGTCGTGTCCAAACCAGGTAGAGGCAAAGGGGGCTTCTGGACCTACCTGCCTCGTCTGCTCAATAGCCTCGTGATACCCTGGGACAAGAATCGCTGCTCAGGGGCCAACTCTGTGGACTCCTTCAGTCACTGAGACACCGGGGACAGGGCCTAGGGTGACCTTCCACCTGCAGGTTCTGGCCCTGCCACCTACTGGGCTGCTCCTTCCTTGCTGGTCTGTCCCTCAGCTGTGCAAGCTCTTGGGGGCAGGCACCTTCCACCCACCAAGCGTCTGCCTCTGGCTGAAAGACTGTCCTGGGGACTTGTCCCCGGACTCCCCTCCCCTGAGCCACGAGCTCCCTGCGCGGCACCAGACCCGCACCTGGAGGAGGAGCTGTGGGCCAGACCTTACCGTCTGGGCTGCTCTCACAGGACCTGTCTGGGTTTTGAGTAAGTGGTTTGGATAGACAGGGTGGGCGTGGGGAGTCAGGATGCTGAACGGGCTGGGGTCAGCACCCCAGGTGGAACGGGGAGCAAGTCCTCTGAGGCTGCTAGCCTGAGAGACGGGTGCTGCTCTCTCCCCAGCCCCCGCCTGCCTTTCCCTCTGGGCGGGGTGGGGCTGGTGGCAATGAGCTGGAGCTTGCGTCCCTGATGGCGGCCGTCAACAGGATGGGAACCAGGTCTGGAAGCCGGGAGCAGGGCGGCCACAGGCTGTGAGCCGGCCAGGGTCAGGTACAGGTGGGAAGGTGACGGAGCGGTGGCTGCCCCCAAGACCTTGAGGTTCCTACTGGGGAGGCCTGACTTCCACTCTGGACGCAGGAATTGTCCTTTAGAGAGCAACGCCGAGCAGCCTGCAGGAAGAAAAGTCTCAGATGCAGCTACGGAAGAAGAGCCAACCGTGGGGCAGGTGGGGACCCTGGAGGCCTCGTGCTCGAGGACCAGAGGAGCACAGTGGGCTCTCTCCCTCCTCCTCTCGCTCTGTGTTTTTGACCACCGATTTCAGGCAGCCATTGAAGAAGCAAAATTATAGTGTCATCAACTACAGAATTCCAGCCTGTGGCACAGAGCAAATAACACGCTCTGAGCATGTGCGATTAGAGGGCGTGCAGTTTCCCCAGTCTCCCCGAGGACCAGAGCCTCATGCTTGCTGGGAACGGTGCACAGCGTCCTGATACCAGGTGGCAAGAGTGCCCTGGCTGTGTGTCATGGGCACCAGAGGCTGTTCTCTCGGGCTCACAGACTGCTTGGCGAGAGGCCAGGTGGGGAGTACTTCTGCCATCCTGACTGCCTGCTATGGGGGCAGGATAGACAGTGGTTTGTGGCCTGGGAAGTGGCATCACAGGGACACCATCTTTGGCCCAGAGTCTCCTGCAGGGGACGGACAGAGCTGTCCTGCCACCTCTACGCTGTGCACAGGAGGGATGTGCTGGTGCCAGGCAGAGCAGGGTCCCCACCCGCAGCCTGGCAGCACTGGCAACCCGCCCTCCACCTCGGGCCTTCGTGGAAGGTGCCAGTCCCACCTTGCTCAGGATCCAGGGTCAGGCAGGGAGGAAGCCCTTCTGTGGCTGGGTCACTGGGGTGGTTCTCTGGGTGCCGTTCTGCAGACTCGTGGCAGTGGGGACTACTTGCTCCTAATCTCTATTAGATGCAGAGAAACACTGTTTGGTGGTTTCCTTTTTTGAAGATGACTGCATGCCTTAGAATCGCCCTGAAGTACACTGTGCCACCAGAACTGTTACGAGGAGCTTAAACTGTGGGAGGCCAGCGAAGCGTGGTGGTTTCCAAGCCCAGAAATCACTCGAAGGCAGAGAATGAACGCCTTGGAAGCCACACTTGTACCGGACCGCGGTGGTAATATATAAACCACTGAAGTAAAGTTCAAGTGGTGTGTAAATGTCACCAGGTCCGTGATATTAAAAATGCCATTCTGTGGCATGCGTAGTTTGGGTGGAGTTCATGATTATTAAATCTCGGCAAGCACCAGTCAACACGTTCAGAAAGTCAGGATCCTGCGTGGGTCCTGCAGCATTACCCAGACCACCCCTGTCCACCAGGGTCCATGAGCAAAGGCCCTCGATGGACACCCACAGCCAACTGGAGGGCCCAGGCCAGCTCCTCCAGGCTCCTCGCAGCCCAACACCCCAGCCCTGTGATACCACCCCCAAACCAGCCCCTGGTTATGTCTCAAGCCACCCATTTGTTATTTTTGTATAAATAGAACTGACTCATTCCTTTCACTTTAATTCGACAGGCGTTTATTGAGGACCCGCTATTTTGGGTGCTGTGTTTGGCCATTGTCACCTATTTATTTCCAAGTGGAAAGTCAGTAATGAGGTGGAAACCAGACTCTGCAGATTGGAATATAATGCTTCTGATTTTCACAGGTATAAATCAAAGCCTGGTGATTGATATGCAGGCACGGGGCTGGAAGTGTTGAGGGTCATGTGATGTTCAGCCGGGCCCGTGTATGTGTGTGTGTGTGTGTGTGTGTGTGTGTGTGTGTGTGCGTGCGCACATGTATGAGCGTGTGTGTATGGGTGTGTGCATGTGCAAGTGTGCACGCCTGTCTTTGGGAATTCAAATGGGAACCCAAACGTAGACGTGCCCCCCGCAAGCTGGGAGATGAGGCCTCCTGGAGTGGGGCCACCTCCAGGCTGGCTGGATCGACGCGTCCTGGAGAAACAAAGACAGGAAACGTGCACACCCGGAACGCAGCCCCGCGGAGCCCAACGTGGAACACAGGCACAAACTGTTCGGGTCGCACCGCCCGTGCGGAGCCAGCGCTGTGGAGCAGGGCCCAGGTGCACCCTGGCTTCAGGAGCTCGCCAGGTAAGGGAGCAGGAACGCACACCGCCAGGCCTCGGGGACTTCAGAGAAGGAGTCTGGCTCTGGCCCGCCCGCCCTGCACCTGGATCCTCAGCTATCCCACAGTGACCAGGAGGCTCCCTGCTAGAGCCCGCTCCCAGGGGTCTGCTCTGGTCACCCACAGAAGAAGGCTCTGTAGATCTGGAGCATGGATTTGATATTTTTACTGATTTTTAATGATTTTCGAGCATGATTCAGACACACGGTGAGAAACGGGGAGCGCTGAGGAAGGCCCGGAGCTGCTCGGCTCTGCGGCAGGAGTGGCCCACCGGGGTCACCTGGGCTGCCACATCCCCTCTCTTACCCCCGGCCAGACCTCAGTGGCTGACCCAGCCCAGCCGCTGTACACGCCCGGGAGGCTCAGACCATTGTCCTAATAAGACTGTGAGGCCACGGTCCTGTGAGGGACGATCAGCAGCAGAGCCCTGGCCTTGGAACCATCCACGGCTCAGACTTGCACCAGGTGGCGTGGCTTAGCTCTTCTGTCTGATGCGCCCTGACCTGAGGACCACGATTCTTTTTTTTTTTTTTCAAAGTCTTATTTATTTATGTATTTGCTTTAGTCATACACAACGTGTTTATTTTTATGTGGTGCTGAGGATAGAACCCGGGCTGCACACATGCTAGGCGGGCACTCTACCGCTGAGCCACAACGCCAGCCCTGAGGGCCACAATTCCAAGTCTCCTTTGATTCCCAGGGGAAATGGAGAACATCTTCGGGAAGGTTTGGTGCAAGCCATCCTGTAGAGGTGAGAGACACAGATTCCCTTCCCACATCCTTGCCTGGCCCAGCCTCCTGGCACCCCCACCCTGTGGCCCCCGAGCCCCCTTCCTCCCGGGTCACCCCTCCCAGAGACCGCAGCTCAGTCTGCATGGCAGGCACCCATGCGCCATTGCAGCTTCTTGTGGTTTCTACTGAACTTCCCCAGGACTTGGACTTGCCCCTCTGGGTTTTCCCGACAAGGGAAAGAGAAACAAAGCTGGCACCAGCATGAGCCCTTGCTGACAGCACACGAGGGCAGAACTGCTGTCGGTTCAGAGTGGGCGCAGAGCCTAAGACGTTCCTGGACCTTATTTCTAGTTGCAACCTGATTCTCATTACAGGGTCTACTGACGTCAGCAATAAACAACAATAAGATTGTAAACTGTTGGTCTCTATAATAAAATTATGTTTCTTGGATGTATTATAAATCTAGTAGCTATTACATCAGCACTCATAACTATATATCACACTTACCTTTTAAATATACACAGGGTATTATATGGCTCAACCGAAATGGCCAGATTTATTATTACTGGTTAGCCACAGCCCCTATTACGTCACGAATGACTAATCGGCAAAACATGAAGGGAGACGCAATGACAGAGGTGACCTACCCAGGGCTTTGGGGCCAGGGTGTAACCGGGGTGACAGCTGCACCTGTGCTGCTGCAGGGTCTGGGCATGTCTGCAGGTGCTGGCGGGGAACCGGCCCCGAAGGCTGCACCAGTCACGTGGCACCCTGGCCATGCCCGACGACTTCTGATCTCTCGGTTCCTTCCTAAGTTTGCTTGATAAGTCACCTCTCTCGTCCTGAGCCTGCAGTCCCATTGCCCTTGGGAGGCTCCCCGGCACGAGACCCTCTCCCCCTGGGACCAATGTGTCTCTGTGTGTCTTTCACATCTTCACAAAACGAAGGGACAAAATGGTGACCAAGGAACAAAAATACCAAGTCAGAATAGTTCCTCCAGTTACTAGTAATAATGGTTACATTGTGAGTCTGTCTTAACAGGGTTGCTAGAATGCTCTACTGACCAGTCCGGAGGGTCCCTCTTCAAGTCCTCCCCAAATATAGGGTGTTGTGAAGGGGAGGGGAGCTCACTAGTTTGTGGGGGGAATAAAACAGGACCTAGTGATACCAAGAAATGTCTCCAGGCTGCACCTGAAATGAGAAAACCAGGAAGAGCTGCTGGTGTCTGAGCCAGACCCCGCAGACCCCAGGCTGAGGCCCCGCTCTGCAGGGGCCCTGCTGTGGCCCTAGGAGCTGGGTGCTGGCGATGCCCTGAAGGGTCCTTCCACATCCTCCCAGGGACTGTGGTGGGTGACACAGACAGGGCCCCTGGCCGAGGGGGGTGGCCACTGTCCTCCAGCCAAGGTGTCCCCAGGGCAGGAGGGGTGAGGCTGCCACACGGGAGGGGCCTGGGCTTCCTGCTCTCAGATCAGCATCCCCAGCATGGGGAGGGCCCTGGGCAGACGCTGTGTGACCGAGGGAGGGGCAAGTGCCGTCCTGAGCAGGAGCCTAGCTCTCCTTCCCTCCTGTTCCACTCGGCACCTTCCATTCTGAGCAGGAGACCTGTCCTCGACACCTGAAAGAAAAGGTGGCCCATGGTTGCGGGGCTTGGGGACAGGTGGAAGGGGTGTGGCGCTAAGGCAAGGCCAGCGGTGGTAATGGGAAATTGCCATGTGCCAGCTTCCCAGGCGGCAAGACCCAGGCTGAGATTCCTGGCTTGGCACCTGCTCCAGAACCTTCCTGATGAAAAAAAGGTTGTCTTCATTAAGAGCATTAATATTCATGCGGCATGGTAATTTTGACACAGGAAAGGTCTCTGTAACCTTTTCTTGTGTGAGAATTTTTTACTTCTCAAGGAAATTACAGTCCAGCAATGACTTAATTAATGCTGGGTTTCTTCGGCAGTTTTGAGGAGCTGTCAGTTTGGGATTGCAGGAACTGTCAAACAGGGAGCAGCCTGGCTGGGGAGACGGGCAGGGAGGGCCCGGCCCCCACGGGGCTCTGCGGGCGGGGACGCGCTCTCTCCCGCATTAGTTTTAATTTAGCAACCGGCTTTTCCTAATGCTGGGTCATTTATTATTGGGACGGAGGGCACAGCTTGAATTAATAATCCATTTTTCACCTGGCATATTTATTCTTTTTATTATAATGATTTCATTCCTAATCCGTTTGGCTCTGGTAAATTTGGCTGAGGACGCGAGGTGGGTGGCCGGCACTCCCAACGGTGGACCACCCGCAGCCCTCCTGCTTGCCGAGGCCCCAGGGAGGGAGGAGGAACCATCCAGGTCTTTAGAAGCCCCCCATCACCACCAAAGGTGAGAAGCCAAGTGCCCCCGCCACGCTGCCCTGACAGGGGTGACGGGGCTGCGCTCGCAGCTGCACAGTGCCCGTCCGGCTCGGACTCCCTTGGCCGTCGCAGGTGGAGGCCACCCTGCAACCTGCCACCTTTCCCCACCCTTCCCTGCCCCCTCCGCTGCTGCCCTGGGCCACAGGGAAAGACCCCACACAGAGTCTCCTGTGCCCCTGGGACTGCCCCAAAGCCACAGCAGGCCTGGAGGAGACTCCACGAGCAGGCGCCCTGGTGAGGACGGAGGGCAGGAGCTCGCACGTCCCCTTCCCCAGTGGGCCAGCCGGTGGTGGGCGCAGTGGTCCTTGCTTTTTATTTTTAGAAACAATGAGGCCGAGCAGGGCTTTGTTCTCCGGCATTCCCCAGGTTGAGATATGGGAACAGCCTTCCCAGCGCTCCGGAAAGCCGCTGCCAGGCTACAGGGTTCTCCAGCACCATGGGCAGGGTGGAAGCTTCCGGAACATTCAGGAGGGCGGCCGGCCTCCGTCGCTCAGGTCAGGATGGCTGTTGCTTCTGTTGCTTCAGGAGCCCAAGGGGAGAAGAGGGGAGTCGGGTGGTTCCCTGTGGCAGGGAACGGGTCCCAAGTGCTGCTTGGCGGCGCATGTTGGTCAGTCCAGGCCCGTCAGTCAAAGCCGCCCGACGCCATGCAGGGACTGCACTAGCCAAGCCTGGACCTCGGTGGGAGAAGGGAAGGCAGGGCGATGTGAGCGCCACCCGGGGCCTTTCTCTGGATTAAGCCAATGAGGAGGTGAGGGAACAACTGGGGGCCGCAGGCAGGGGCTCAGCAGCTGGTGCCAGCGTGGCAGGCCCGGCCAGCGGGGACAGACCTTTCTCCAGGCCGCTGACGCCACCTCCCACACCTAGCCCTCCCCAGGCTTGGGGACCAGGCGAGGCACTGCAATTCGAGTGGAAGCACCAGCTCCCTGGGCGCCGCTGCACACTGAAATTTACGTTTTTACAGCCGATGAAAACTCTTCCCGGGAGGACCAGTCTCCCTGCCTCCACCTGCACTAAATTCTGCAGTAAACAAAGTCAGCGCCGCGCAGAGGCCTGCCTCCGCCCGCTGCCAGCGCACCCTCGGCCGGCCTCCAGGGCTGGGCATGAATAACAGCCTGCGCTTCTACTATCCTTAGTAGCCAAATAAAACAAACGTGTCCAGCCCTGGGCACAAGAAGTCGGCGGGTGGACTGGAGGGGCCGAATCAGGAGCAAAGAGGAGGCAGGAGACGCCAGGCCAGGCCGCGGGCGAGGGAGGCTGCCTCGCCGCACCAGGAGGCAGAAGAGGCTGCTGAGGGCAAATAACGACACAAATTCACGAGGCATCTGCAAGGACCGCGAAGCCCCCGCTCCGGAGAGGCCGGGGGCCAGGCTTGACTCCAGGACCGTGTTTATTGGCTTGATGGCCCTATGGCGACCCTCCCAGGCCCCCACCCCTGCGGCCCCCAGGCCTCTCCTGGGGCGTTTATTAAGAACCAGCCGTGTGCAAGCCAAGGCTGGCCCGAGGAGCCGCATGGGGCTACAGGGACCTGCGCCCTCGCATCCCCTCGCCCTGCCAAGGGCCACGGCCCCCACCTGGCTCTGCAGCCAGGCCTGCCTGGCCTGGGCGACCCTGCGGCCTGCAGCGAGAGGTGGGCACCCGCACCTCAGGTCTCGGACACCGCCACAGCGGCCCCCTGACGGGCCAGCACCCCCGAGTGTCCCCTGGGGGACTCAAGGCAGGTGCGTCCACACACCGCTCAGGCCTGAGCAGAAGGACGTGGGCCCTGCTCTGGCGCGCAGGCCCTGCCGCAGGAAGGGTCTGAGGTTCACCGAGACCCACGAGGTGGAGTCCCCGCCCCCAACTGCCGGATCTCTTGTGGGGCGGCTCCAAATTCTGGGGGGCGGCCCCCAGCTGACGGGGAGAGCAGGTGCTCAGCAAGGGCTGGCCCCAGGCCACAGAGAGCCAGGAGGCAGCAAGGTCTCGGCAGAAATGCCCTTCCAGGCTTGGGGCCACTCCGTTCCACGCCCACCCGGCTTCCTACTAAGAGACCCTGGCTGCATGCAGGTACCAGGCAGAGCTCCCAGGGCAGGGGAAGGTGGCCTCGCTCCTTCCCTGAGGCATGAGTCACAGCTGCTCTGTCTGGAGCAAGGCTCTGTGTGCCCAGGGCGAGCCTAGGAGCAGGCATGTGGCCAGCTCTGGCTGGGGCCTGATGGGAAGTCCTCCGAGGAGGATTTCCTCACCAGACAAAATGCCCAGGCTCTGAAGAACACCCGCCCGCTCCTTCTCCCTTGCCGTTCTTTAAGTGAGGCATAAGGTCTGGAACCAAGCCGCCATTTTGTGACCTGAGATGATGGTCACGAGGACCCAGAGTACAGAGCAAGCTGCGGGCAAAAGCAGATGGCGCGGTTGAATACGGTGACGGCCCTGCAGTGGCCGCCAGCTCAGGCTTTCAGAGATGCTGACCTTATTGCTTCAGGCCTCTCAGGCACCATGCGCATCCTAACTTCCTGTCCATCCTGGCCACACGCCTCACCCTACCACTAGCAGAGGCCCTGGACAGCGAGATGATGAGCAGTGGCCAGGAGAGGGACAGGGAGGTGGAGCAGGGAGCTGGGAGTGAGCCGTGTCAAGGGGACAGCAGCGGGACAGGTGACGGACGCCAGCTCACCCGTGGCTCTGAGCTGTGGGACAGGACACCAGGCCAACAGCAGCCCAGCAGCACTGGGTGCCGGGGGACTGGGCTGGGACTCCTTGCCAGGGGCGGCTGGGGCCCTCAGAGGAGGTCGCACAGATCCCAGAAAGCACAAGAGTCAAAGGTGGGCCAGGCTGGAGGCTCTGGGCCACAGCAGGTCTGGGAGGTGAGAGTCACCCCATGGGGACTGTGCTGGCAGTAGTGGTGGGAGGGACACCTCGGGAAC
Source organism: Tamias sibiricus (assembly GCA_025594165.1). NCBI lineage: Eukaryota > Metazoa > Chordata > Mammalia > Rodentia > Sciuridae > Tamias > Tamias sibiricus. Next base: position 11,070,676 of record CM046671.1, read on the forward strand.
AGTGTTGGGACACCGAGGTGCACCCACCCCCAGGACGGGAGCAGGAGCAGGCGCAGCAGGCCAGCTCCCGGTCACTGTGTGCCGAGTGGCTGCAGTCTTGCTGCTTCGCCTTCTGAGAGACACGCAGCATCGGCTTCCCGAGCCGCGGGGCTGGGGTCCCCTTCGCGACGCCTCGCCCTCGCCCTGCTCCTTTGAGGTGCCCCTCTCTGTCTGGCAGGTCCTGCCACCTTTGCCGAGAGCCACAGACCCCACCAGCGCTGCACTTACAGCTGTGCACAGGCGGAGCTCCGAGGCTGGAGGGGAGAAGGCGGGGACAGCCTCTCTGGTCCCCTGGCCTGCCTCAGCCAGGGAAGCAAGTGGCCTCCCGGGAGTGACGCAGCGCCCTGCTGTGAACCACAGTGATGATCCCTGCTGCGCCACGGCTGCGGGGCTGTCCTCACAGCTGCGACATCTTAGCCTTGGATTATGATGATAGCCAGAATGAAATACGGCTTTGGTTTTCAAAACACCTCCTGATGAGTTCTCTTATTTTGATTTAAAAACATTTTTTCCAGGCCCCACGAGGGTGAGCCAGAAGTGGACGCCTGGTCTACATTAGGAAAGCCAGGAGGGCCTGGTGGTCGCAGGGAGGTCTTGGGGCCAGATCACCTCACGAGGCGGTCAGGCCCTCTCGGAGTCCAGGTCCCACTGGGCCTTGGGGCTAGGGTAGGCCTCCCAGCCTGCAGCACCCCGGGCGGGGCACACTGGGGCCTCAGGTGCTGGGCCTCGGAGCGAGCGGGCTTGGGCTGGTCCCCAGGCAGTGACCTGGAATCATTAATGCTGAACAAAACCTGCGAGCCCAGGCCCCAGAGAGGCCAGAACAGCCTCTGCACCTTCCTCTTTGCAGCTGGTGTGCCCAGGGCCAGCCAGAGTGAGGGGGGCTCTCAGGGCTCCGGGGTCTGGGGGTCCCTGAGCCCGAAGGGCCTGGGACGAGCTGCCAGTGACACCAGGGGACCTCTTCCCGCCCCTCCGCTCTCCCCTTCCCTTTCCCATGCCCAGAGGGTGAGCTGCCCTGGAGCCTCCCCCTGGCTTCTGGGTTGAGGCCGTCCCCTGTCTTGTGATGGGAACGAGGGCCCCACACCAGCCTCCTCCCAGGCCTTTCCCAGGAGGTCGCCTCCACTCCTCGAGCCCAGCCGAGGAAGTGGTCATCAGTGGTCTCCAGGCCAGCACCCTCCCCTGACACCTCCCTTCTGGCCACGCTGAGGCTCCCCTGGGCCCATCTCAGCCGCACAAGCAGCCTGCGCCTGCGGAGTGCCCTGGGCACCGGCTTGACGCTGGAAACAGAGAGGACACGGAGCCTGCAATTGAGGACAGAGAGAGGCTGCGTAATTGAAGGTTAGACACAGCCGGGACCTTCGGGGTGTTTTAGAACAGGACGAGGCCCTGGAGGCTCGGGATTGCTGGAGGCAGCTTAGCCAACACTGGGCAGGCAGCACGGAGGCCGCTGCCCTGGTCGCCCTGGTCAGCGCTCCTCGCCCCGGGGCCCCGGCACAGGCTGCCCAGGAGGGGGGGAAGAGGCGGGAAGCTTTCCCACCTCTCCGGGGACCCAAGCCCACTGCACAGACGACAGCGCGTGTGTCCCCTGCTCGGCTGGAGGCAGCGGGACCCCGGAGCGGGCTGGGCCCACGCCTGAGCCTGCCGCAGGTGGGACAGCAAACGCGGCAGCTCGGGGCGCCCCGCGGCCCCTGGGTTCCAAGCCCAGAATTGCAAAGCGGAAAGGAAGAGGAAAGGTCTCACCAGCTGCGGTGAGGCCTGAGTTTTCTCTCGCTGATTTAGATGCTCGCATGACACATTCAACCTTTTAAATAAATCATTCATTTTTTTTTAAAGGTTGGCTATGTCACAGTGCTGTGATGCACCTGATTTTTAAAATAACTGTTTATTTGATGTCAGGCACATCAGACGTAGAAATAAATGTGACTTGGTAGAACTTAATGCAGAAATTTGGTATCTTTGATGTGGATTTACTTTGTTGCTCAACGAATTGAGAAGACTTTGGGCCAGGTTTGGGAGACGATGGGGGTCGCAGAGGGAGCCCCGGCCCAGGCCCTGACTCCCTGCATGGTCTCCCTCCCTCCCCCCCCCCCCACCCCAGTGCTGGCTGCCTTCCCCTCCCTCCCCTTTGCGCTCAAAACCAGCTTTTTAGGAGCGTCCTGAGGCAGCCATTCCCAATGCAGCCTGGACGTCCCAGGGGCGGGTGTGGAGGTGGCCGTGTCTTTTCTACACTGCCCCGGACTGTGCCAGGGACACAGGGCCTCGCACATGCTGGTCACATGGAGGGGAGGCTTGGGGCGTTTGTGTCTTAAGGCTTAGCCTCTGGGAGGTGAAAACTCAGGGTGTTCCCACATGTGGGCAAGATTTGGGAAGAAAATGAGAGGTGAGACGTGGAAAAGGGAGAGGGAGGCAGGTGTCCTCACCCACAGCCGGTGTCACGTGCTTGACGGCCACATGTGATGGGTGTGCTTCTCTCCCCAGGCTCAAATCCCGGACAAGTGGCCTGCACGCACACTGCCTCGCGGGGTCCACCTGGAACATGGCCACAGGGCCAGGGTGGCTCCCTGCGGAGAGCTCCCGCGGTACTGGCCGCAGGGGGACTCCTCAGCACAGCGCACAGGTGGATGCACCTGGACATCGCAGTGCGTCACTGAACTCGGTCAGGGGCGGGCACTGGGCGGTGCTCCCAGAGAGCCACTGTGCCGCGGGCCCCTCCTCCGCTCCCTCCTGGGAAGCCCCCTGGGGGTCAGGCAGTTCCCTACAAGAGACAGTGCTACCACATTATTTTCTTGCAGGAAAATGGGACTCTGAATTTTCACTTGGGGTTTCCTTTCAGTGTTAGCTTTTTGCTGCTGCGACCAAGATGCCTGACAAGAACAACTCCAAGGAGGAGAGATGTATGTGGGCTCACTGTTTCAGAGGATTCTGTCCCTGGCCAGCTGGCAGGAGGGCATGAGGAAGGAAAGCTGTCAGCTCATGGCTGCCGCAGGTGGAGAGAGAAGGGGCCAAAGAGACAATGACCCCTTCCGGCCCACGGCCCAGTGACTACTTCCTTCAACTAGGTCCCACCGTCCCGGAGTCCGTCCAGCCATCAGTGGGCTAACCGTCTGATGAGGTCAGAGCCCTGTGATCTTGGCACTCCCCAAGGCCCCACCTCTGAGCACACTGAGGTCAGCCGAGACCCAGACCACAGCACCCACTCAGACCTGGCAGCAGCCAGTGCACTGCTGTTGCTGTCTCAGGCTCCACTAGCTGGCGGGAGGTCAGCAGCCAGAGCCACCCGTTTTCAGTTCTACTTGCTTGTTTTGAGGTAGAGGCAAGTAGACAAATGCAAGGACCCTAAAAGTCAACAAGGTAAACAGTAACATCAGTATATGGGCAAAGAATGTGAACTGAATTCTGCCAAATGGGAAGCTCCAAAGGCCAAAAGGTATTCGAGACACTAGCTGTCCTTCAGTACATGAATGGATGAAGAAGCTGTGGCATAGATACACAGTGGAATGCTACTCAGCATTGAAAGAGGATGAAATCGTGGCATTTGCAGGTAAATGGACGTTTTCTCTGATATGTGGGTGCTGATCCATAATGGGGAGTGGGGGCAGCATGGGAGGAATGGAGGGACTTTAGATAGGTCAAAGGGGAGGGAAGGAAAGGAGGGGGCGTGGGGGAGGAAAGACGGTGGAATGAGATGGGCTTCATTACCCTCGGTATATGTAGGAAGACACGAATGGTGTGACTCTGCTTTGTGTACAACCAGAGACATGAAAAATTGCATTTTGTATGTGTACTATGAATTGAAATGCATTCTGCTGTCATGTATAACAAATTAGAATAAATAAATAAATTTTTTTAAAAAGAAAAGTCCCCTTTAGCACTATTTTGTCTTCATCTTGTATCTAGCTTATTTTGATATATTAATTTTTAGGTACTTGGAAATATTCTATAATATTCATTAAGATTTTAAACCCATGATTAAATAAATGCTTTAAAAAAAAACACTTATTTTTTAGTTGTAGTTGGACACAATACCTTTATTTTTTTTTCATTTATTTCTACGTAGTACTGAGGCTCGAACCTAGGGCCGCACACATGCTAAGCGAGCGCTCTACCACTGAGCCACAACCCTAGCCCTAAATAAAAGTTTTTTTGTTTTTCAAAAAAAAAGAGTAATAATTGTATTTCTGTAGACCAGAAAAAGACAGAAGATTGAACTTTAAAATGATGTTGCCTGTAATACCATAAGTACATCAAATATCCACAAGTAATCTAACAAATTTCAAGGACTTTGCACTAAATACTATAAAACATCTTGGAGAGGAAAAAAAAAAGGTAAATACAAATAAGTAAAGGGATATACCATGTTCATGGAGTAAAAGTCTCATGTTAATAATGGTAATTCTCGGGCTGGGGTTGTGGCTCAGCGGTAGAGCACTCACCTAGCATGTGCATGGCCCAGGTTCGATCCTCAGCACCATGTAAAAATAAATGCATTGTGTACAACTAAAGCAAATAAATACATATTTTTTAAAAATCATGGTAATTCTCTTCAAAATAATTTACACATTAAATAAATTCCAATCAAACTCCCAGGTATTTTTGCACTCTGGAAATTGATGATTTGATTCCAAAACTCACAAACACAAGCAAAATGGGCCAAAGCAATCTTGAGAAAGTGAAGCACTACAGAACTTATCCTATCTGGTGTTAAGGCTTTCTATGGAGGCAATGTGGTATGGGGGTGAGGTGAGGTGCTTCCGGCCTTTGGGAGAGAAGAGTCTGAGGAAGGCCTGTAAGGGCACCGTCTGACATGAGAATGTGACCCTCGCTGCGTGAAGACCAGAGGACGGTCTTTCCAGCAGAACTGCCAGGCCAGTCCAATACCCATGTAAGAAGGAAGACACTTAATGCCAAAGCAAGCAATGATTACAGGTGGGCTACAGATCGACATGTGAAAGATTAAATGGATGAAGTTGGAGGACATAATGCTAAGTGAAGTTCGTCAGTCTCAAAAATCCAAGTACCAAATGTTTTCTCTGATATAAGGAGTCAGAGTCACAGTGGTGTTGGGAGTCGGGGGTACTTAGGAAGATTAGAGGAGCACTAAAGTGGTCAAAGGGGAGGGAGAAGAAGGTAGGGAGCTAGGGGGCATGGGGGGTGGGGAAAAAAAGGGGAGGTATAATCAAATGGATATCATTATCCTAAATGCATGATTGAAGACTTGAATAGTATGAATATACTTTGTATACAAACAGTTTATGTGAAAAGAGGCTCTATGTGTGTATTATGAACCGTAATGCATTCTACTAAAATGGCCAATGGGGAGGGAGAGGAATGGAGGGGGCAAAAGGGTGAAGAAAAAAAAAAAGATGGTAGAATGAGATGGATATCATTACCCTAAGTGCATGTATGAAGTCATGAATGATGTGAATATACTTTGCATACAACCAGAGATTTGTAAAAAAAAAAAAAGTGCTCTATATGTATAATATGAAATGTAATGCATTCTGCTGTCATTTATAACATCTTAGAATAAAAAAAATTCTAAAAAAAAAAAGATTAATACACGTACTTTCAGAAAACAACACAGAGAATATCTTGGTGATCTTTGGGATGGCAAAGAATAGTGACCACTAAAACATGAACCCCCAGTGTGTATTTTGCACTACACATTTCCAACCAATAATTTGCTTTTTTAATATACTATAGGAAATGTAAATAAAATATATAAATAATCCTACAAGTCAAAAAGAAAAAGACAAGCCAATAAAAAATATACAGGAAAGAAGTGAACAGATGCTTCGTGAGAAGAGTGCAGGTAGAAGCAGAAGCTCTGGCGTGCACTATGAGGAGTCTGGGGAAGTTCCTCCCTAGAAGGATGTTGATTATGCTGGGCGAAAGTAGGATAGACCTTCAAACTCTGGAAGTTGATCAAAGGCTTCCCTGTGAACCGAGAACCATTTATTCAACACAGTTTGGAAACCCAGCGAGAGCAGGGGGCGGTGCAGCCTTCAAGCCATATGCCTCGCCCTCTCCAACCTGGCTCCCCGTGGAGAGCCACCTGGCACCAGGAGCCTGACCCAGCTCCCGGTGAAAGATCTCTTCTGGATGATGGTGCAGTGGTCAAGCACTGGCAGATCCCATTTCCCACAGCTCTGTACCAACAGGGAGGCAGAGGACAGGCAGTGCCCACCACCCCCACCCCCCGGCACCTGCTCTAAGGGATGTGAGTGGGGCAGCTGGGAGTGTGCCCCGCCCCCTGGCACTGTGCTGGTGGGCAGAGAAGCCGAGGGGCAGCACCACACTCTGGGTGGGAGAGCTCTTCTGAGTGGACTTTCACCACTGCTGCCCTCCCTGGCTCTGTGCTAAGGAAGGTCTCTACTTGACAGTGGTGGCAGTTGAGTAATGGCACGAGTTCCAATCTGCTGCTTTAGTCAGGTTTTTCACTGCTGTGGCTAAAGGACCAACAAGAACAATTTTAAAGGAGGAAAAGTTTATTCAGAGGCTCATGGATTCAGAGGTCTTAGTCCATAGAAGGCTGACTCCATTCCTCAGGACTCAAGGTGAGGCAGAACATCTTGGGGAAGAGTGTGGTAGAAAGAAGCGACCCACATGATGATCAGGAAGCAGAGAGAGAGACTCCACTGTCCAGATACAAAATACATACCCACAGTCACGCCCCCAATGACCCACCTCCTCCAGCCACACCCCCCTGCCTCCAGTTACCACTCAGTTACTCCCATCAGGAATCAATTCACTGATTAGATTAAGGGAATAACCTAATCATTTCTCCTCCAAACCTTCTTGCATTGTCTCACACGTAAACTTTAGGGGGACACCACATCTAAACCACAACACTGCCCTCAACCTCACAGTTCCTGCTCTGTAAGAGGACCAGGTGGGACAGCTGGGAAGCACAAGTTCTGCTCCTCCTTTCCAATGGTATGAATATACTTTGTATACAAACAGTTGTATGTAAAAAGATGCTATATATGTGCATTATGAATTGTAATACATACTACTATTATAAATTAAAAAAATAAAACAAGATCCTGCTTTTTAGCAAAACTTTTCTACCTAGAGAAGGCAGAGCAAGCCTCAAAGACTGGTAAGACCCTGCCCCTAGCTAAAAACACAGCTTTATTTGGACGTACTTTGGAAACATTTATGCTAGAGGGCACTGTGGAGAATGACAAAGCCAAATCCGCAAGCCATTAGCCAACAGGTGGGCATGCTTCCAACAGAGCAGGGCGCCCAGGAGTTCAGTGAGAGCGCCAGAGAGGACAGAGAGAGCCCTGCCGGGATTGGAACACCACACGATAGCCCCCAGATATACACAGGCACTACATATCGATTAAAAATAGATTTAAAAGAGAGAGAGGGAGAGAGAGCCCTGCTTTAATCACAGTCATGCATGGTGTTTAAGAAGACAGTGAGTATGCCCAAGGCTGTGCTCTCTGAGGAGCACGGGAGATAGAATTTCTGAGCTACTGGTGCCTGGATAAGGAAGGGACAAACTCGGAAACTTGTTATGTCGTCAAGTCACACACAGATCCAAAGTAAAAAGTAAAGAACTTACTTGTTCAGATGTTTAGGCACAACCTCTGTCCAATCAGTGGCCAACCACTAATTCGTGCTGAGCAGGAATGACCCCTAGGAAGGCAGGATCAAAAAAAAAAAAAATGAAGAAAAAACACAAGTAGGCTATGTCCACCTGTGAGGGCAGAGATGTCAGTGAATGAGTCCAGCCACACCCCTAAGCATGTAAACCAACAAATTAAGACACGAAGTTTCAGAGGGGACGTTAGTATCCAGAGTTGCAACAAAACGTTATCTAAAATATCAAGTTTTAAACAAAAATTTACAAGACATGGAAAAAAGTATGACCCACACCTAATTTTTATTTATTTTAAAGCAAGCAATAGAAACTGCTGATAAGATAGCCCAGACAATAGACTTCACAAAGACTTTAAAGCTGCATGACAAACACATTCAAAGGACAAAAGGAAACTGCTTAAAGAATAAAAGGAAGTCATGATGAAGGTGACTCAACAAACAGAGAACATTATTAACAGATAGAAATTAAGAAAAGACCCAAACAAAAATTCTAGATTTGAGAAGAGCACTTAATAGACTTCACTAAGATCTGAAGCTAGCAAAAGAAAGAAAACAAGAACTTGAAGATAGATCCATAATTTAAGAAGTCTGAAGAATAGAGAGAAAAATAATGAAGAAAAATGAGCATAGCCTCAGAGAACTAGGAAACATCATTAAACTCACCTAATTTTATAAGTCCCCAAAGACAACAAGCTCCAAGTACAGCCACACAAAGTTCCACACCCACACACACCATGAAGAAAATGTTCAAGGCGAAAGGTAAAGAGGAAATCTTGAAAGCTGCAAGAGAACAATTACTCATCACATACAAGGGAATCCCAACAAGATTAACAGCTGATTTCTCCTTAGAAACAATGGAGACCAGAGGCAGTGAGATGATGTGTCCAAAGCACCAAAAGAAAGAACAAAACAAATCCCCCCAAAAACTGTGAGCTGGGATTCTTACATCCAGCAAAACTTTCATAAGTAGGTATGAAAGGAATGTTTCCTGATAAACAAAAATGGAGAGAAATTATTGCTAGTAGATCTGCCTTATAAGAAATGCTAATGAAAGGGGGGCTTCAATTGTAGATCAGTGGTGGAGCACTTGCCTGGCATGTGTGGGCACTGGGTTTGATCCTCAGTACCACATAAAAATAAATAAAATAAAGGTATTGTGTCCATCTACAACTAAAAAACTTTTTAAAAGATAAAAAAGGAAGAAATACTAAAGAAAGTTCTTGAAGCTAAAAGCAAGCAACCCCAGACAATAGTACAAACCTACACACACACACACACACACACAGAGTACTGGTAAAGGTAACTTTGTAAGTAATTATAAAATACAGTATAGAAACACATAGAAATAGCCAGGCACAATGACGCAAGCCTGTAATCCCAGCAACTTGGGAGGCTGAGGCAGGAGGATCAAGAGTTCAAAGCCAGCCTCAGCAATGGTAAGGCACTTAGCAACTCAGTGAGACCCTGTCTCTAATAAAACACACAAAAAAGGGCTAGGGATGTGGCCCAGTGGTTGAGTGCCCCTGAGCTCAATCCCCGGTACAAAAGAAAAAAAAAAAAAAAAAAAAAAAAAAAAGAAAGAAAGAAAGAAAGAAAAAGAAACACATAGAAGTGTGACATATTTGACAATAATAGCATGAATTAGGCTAATGGGCACAAAAGTGTATTGTAATAAAAAAATGACACCAAATGCTAACTCAAAATCAAAGGAAGAAATGAAAAGGCACAAAATAGTAATGAGGTTACTATAACAAACTCTGTTGATAAACTTTTTTGCTCAAGTTTCTTGAAGACATGATTAAAAAATAATAATATGGTACTATTAAATAATTACAAAAAATGAATTGTTGGGCTTGTGATATATAAAGTTAACCTATGTATAACAATGACACAAAAAAGGGAGGTATTGGAACACACGAGAGAAAAGTCTATATAGCTTACTGGGATTAAGGTAGTCTATGTCTGAATCAGATTCTGAAGAATTAAAACGTATTGGAAGCCTTAAAGAAAGTTTTAAGAAAACAATTTAAAAATATGTAAATCAAAACATCACCAACCAAATTACCTTATTACACTAGACTATATATATGATGCAAAAGAGGAGGTCAAGGAGAAGTAGAGGACAAAAGACACAGACCTGCAGGACACAAAAGCAAAAGGGAAGAGTGCGCCCAGCCCCAGTGGGTCCAGCAGCCTGGGTGGGGCAGGCCTGCAGGACCCGAAAGAAACCCAGACACAGGCATGCGCTGCCCTCGGCCACCCCAGACTCCAAGACAGAAACAGGCTGAAAGTCAAAGGAGGAAACTGCCACGCAGCAGCCAAGGACAGGAGGGTGCTCGCAGGCCGTGCGACCACAGGTGGAGCACCTGGAGCTACAGAGGGCACAGAGGACAAAGGGAACCTGGACAGTGACAAGGGCTCCGTCCCCTGGAGGCCCAGAGCCTGGACGCCACGCTGAGGGGGCTGAGGGCGAGGTGAAGAGTCCAGCAACGGCAGGTGGAGACTTGAATTCTCCCCATTCAGCAAGGACAGAACAACCCTGCAGGAGACAGAGAAGGAGCCGGGGCAGTGCTGCTGGCCCACGGGACCTGGCGGGCTCCCACAGGAGACCCGCATCTTCCCCAAGGGCAAACAGAACATTCCCCAGCACAGATCAGGTGCTGGCCTGGGAAAGAAGGCCGAGTCCACTTAAAGAATTAAGACATGCAAATATGTTCTCTAGACAATGGAATGACATTGAAAATTGATAACAGAAGGAAACCTGGGAAATTCAAGATATGTACAGATTAAAGCACATACTCCTAAGTAACCCATGGATCAGAGAAGTCATAAATAAAATTAAGATATCCTTTTGTATTAATGAAAATGAAAACACAACATACCAAAACTTGCGGAATATGGTAAATCATTGTCCAGAAAAAATTATAGCTGTATATACCTGTATTTTAAAAATAGAAGATTTTGATTTATATATCACAAATCAAAAACCTGATCTTCCACCTTAAGATATTCTGATTTAAAAAATTAAAAACAACACAAAACAAAAAGAAAGTAAAAAAGAAACTAGAAAAAGAGGAAATTAAACTCAAAGCAAGGAAAATGAAGGAATTAATAAAGGTCACAACAAAAATAGATGAAATAAATAAAATGGAAAAATTTAGAAGGAAGTCATCAACACCAGCCTTTTAGCTTTCCAAAAGATCTTTTGAATAGATCAACAAAATCAACATTTAGCAAGATTGGTCAAGAAAAAACATGTCTACCACAAACTCACAGGTGAGTTCAAGTGTAATAGAGAGCGCATGCCTGACGAGGTGGGTCACTGGGGTGTGCCTTTGGGGTGTATATTTTGCATCTGGCAAGTGGAGTCTCTGCTTCCTGATCATCACATGAGCTACTTCCCTCCACCACACTCTTCTGCATGATGTCCTGCCTCACCCCGAGCCCTGAGGAATGGAGTCTGTTGTCTACGGACTGAGACCTCTGAAACCGTGAGCCCCAAATAAACTTTTCCTCCTCTGCAACTGTTCAGGTTGGGTCTTTTAGTCACAGCTGTGAAAAAGCTGACTAAAACAAGTCCCTTTTCCTGCACCCGAGCCAGCATTTAGTGTTATTTGTCTTTTTGATGTTTGCCATTCTGACTGCCGAGACTTGGAATCTCTGTGTAATATTGATTTGCATTTCCCTGATGGCTAAAGATGTGGATTGTTTTTTCATATCCTTGTTCCCCATTCATACTTCTTTGGAGAAGTGTCTGTTCAGTTCATTTGCCCATTTACTGAATGGGTTATTTGATATTTTTGGTGTCGAGGTTTTGGAGTTCTTCATGTATTCTGGATATTAATCCTCTGTCAGAAGAGTAGCTAAGGTTTTCTTCCATTTTGTAAACTCTCTCTTCACACTGTTGTTCCCTTTACTATGTAAAAGCTTTTTAATTTATCAATTCCTTGTATTATTTCTGAGCTACAGGAGTCCTATTCAGAAAGCCGAAGCCTGTGTCTTTGTGTTGAAGTTTCTCCATGCTTTCTTCCAGCAGTAGCAAGGGTTTGGTCTCATATCCAGGTCTTTCATACACAGTAATTGACATTTTTGTACGAGGTGTAAGACAGGGATCTAGTTTCATTCTTCTATACATGGATATCCAGTTTTCCCACACCATTTGTTTAAAAGGCTATCTTTTTTCCAGCATATGTTTTTGGCACCTTTGTCAAGGATCAGATGGTTATATCTGTGTGGGTTTGCTTCTGCTTCTTCTGGTCTGTTCCACTGGTCTATGTGTCTGTTTCTATTCCAGTACATGCTGCTTGTTTTAGTTATTATGGCTCTGGAGTATAATTTGAGATTGGGTATTTTGATGCCTCCAGCTTTGATTTTCTGGCTCAGGATTGACTCTGGATCTTGTTTCCTTACAAATTTTTGGATTGTTTTCTCTAGTTCTGTGAAGAATACCATTGGTATTTAAAAAAAATATTTATTTTTTAGTTGTAGTTGGACATAATACCTTTATTTTATATATTTTAATGTGGTGCTGAGGATTGAATCCAGGGCCTTGCACATGGTAGGCGAGTGCTCTACTGCTGAGCCACAACCCCAACCCTGACCATTGGTATTTTAATGGGCATTACATTGAATCTGAAAATGACTTTTGGTGGTTTGATTATTTTAACAGTACTAAATTTGCTTATCCATGAACACGGGACGCCTTTCCATCTTTTAGTGTCTTTTTCAATTTCTTTTTTCTGCATTTGAAAATTTTCCTTTAGCAGTCTTTCACCTCCTTGGTTAGGTTTATTCCTAGGTATTTTTTTTTAAAGTTATTGTGAAGTTTTTCTGATTTCTTTCTCAGTGGGTTCATCATTGGTATATAGAAAAAGCTATCAATTTTTTTGTATGTTGATCTTGTATATTGCTACTTTGCTGAATTTGTTTATCAGCTCTAGAAGTCTTCTGGTGGAGCCTTTGGGTACTTCTGAGAATACAAGCATATCATCTGTAAATAGGGCCAACTTGACTTCTCAGGATACAAACTTTAATAGCAGGTGGGGTCAAACACCAAAACAAACACAATACCATAAATTTTTTGCTTTTCTTTTAAAAAAGTTTTTTGTAGTTGTAGATGCACACTATACCTCCATTTTATTTATTTATTTTTATGCAGTGCTGAGGATTGAACTTGGTGTGTCACATGCGCTAGGCAAGTGGTCTACCACTGAGCCCCAGCCCCAGCCCAAGCTTTTGCTTTTCTAAGCTTACTCTGTGGACCACCAGCAGCCTTGCCTGGGAGCCCATCAGCATGCAGACCGCCCAGCCCACGCGGGCAGCATGGAAGTCTGCTTTTAATGAGATCTCTGAGGGCCCCAGGACATTAGAGATGGAGAAGCACTGTTTAAACAGCCCTGCTTCCCACTGGGACTTGCTGCTGCCCTCTTTTTTTTTTTTTTTTTTTTTGTGGTCCTGGGGATTGAACTCAGGGGCAATCGACCACTGGGCCACATCCCCAGCCCTTTTTTGTATTTTATTTAGAGACAGGGTTTCACTGAGTTGCTAAGTGCCTCGCTACTGCTGAGGCTGGCTTTGAACTCGCGATCCTCCTGCCTCAGCCTCCTAAAGTGCTGGGATTACAGGTGTGCGCCACTGCGCCCGGCTGCTGCTGCCCTCTTATTGCATGTTGGCAATCCTCTGGGTCACACACAACCCCACCCAACCTTGGTCACCACCTCCCTTGGCGTTTCCTCAGGTCTGGGCTTCCATGGCTTCTAGTGTCAACTCCCCTCCTTTCCTGTAGACTCCACATCTCTATTTCTTTCTTTGTGTTTCTTTATGTAGCAGAGTGAAGAACATTTCAGGTGCTCTGTGGTCACCTGGGACCTGTGTCCAGCTCCTGCCTGCTTGCTGGTGCCCCCAGATGGTATTCCCATGATGATACTGACCCTCGGATTCTGCACTCCTCTCCATCCCTCTCTTGCCCACTTGGAAAGTGCTGGGAGCGGCTAATGATCAGAGACCTCAGCGAAGGCATGCATATTTCAGATAAGCCCCCCAAAGACCTCTGACAGCTACCTTGACTTCAATTTGCTAGCTGCCTCACATGGCCACAGTCATTAAAACGAATTTTAAATTTTGTAGAGCACATCCCCAAGGAGCTCAGCATTTCCTGTTTATCCTCAAAACCACACACTTCTGTCCACAGTTCAGGAACAGCCGCGGTGAGCTCCGGAAGACTCGTCTTACAGAGGTTAACTGTGCACATCCCAAGACACTAACAGCCCCAGGTGAATGTTTTTACAGGAACTATTCAGGAATCTGTGGAAATGCACACCTCTACTTTCAGTTTCTAAATTTTATTTCTAAGGAGTGGTGCAGGAAATTTTAGCCAATGGGTAGGCCAGAGTGAGACGTCTGAGCTGAATCGTCTGGGTGTGTTGGAGACAGAAGGGGCACTGCCCGGCCCAGGGCCACCTCTAGGGCCAGGCACTTCCTCCCACAAGCCACTGCAGTGGCCAGGATGCTGCCCACGGGCCTGGCCTCAGGAGCTGAGCTCCAGATGGTAAACATTTAACGTCATTTAGCCTTGCTTGACCTTGAACTTGGGCTGCCTCTACCGCCCCCGATGTCTGGTGTGCTCACTCACCCAAGGGCTGTGTGTCCCCAGCTCTCTCCCCTCAACCCCTGCCCATGTCCCCGCACAGGGGATGCTGCTCTGAACCCCGCAGGGTGTATCTTGCCCCGAGGAGTCAAGGCCCTGCTAGGCCCGCCACGGAAGCAGCCCAGGAGACCTGCCAGGAGCAAACGCCTCACCACAGCCCTCCCGGAGATCCTGGTGAGGGGTCTCTCCTGGTCTCCAGTGGCAACCTCATAAATCAGAGTGCACAGCGATGTTTACAAAGAGGCTCCAGGGACACCAGTGGAGACTGGAATGGGGGCTTTGGGGGGTGCCAGGCCAGCCTGGAGACCGCTCTGTGAAAGGGACCTCGGACCCCAAGAAGAAGGTCCCAGTCTTGATCACAGTCTTGGTGGAGCAGCGGCAGGCCCCTCCGTGCCCCAGGGTGGGCAGCACAGGGGCAGGAAGCCCAGCCCAGGGCTGCCCTGCCACGTGGTCGCCGCCGCACCCCCCACCCACAGGTAAAGATCAGAACACAAGGTGGCTTTGCCTTCACCATCGCCATAGAACTAACAAGGCGCTCCAGCCCCGCATCCGTGGGGAAGGCGGCAGCCCTGGTAAGGCTGCAGTGACAGAGCCGGCCCGGCGTCCTGCTGGGAAGCATAATAAATTGTGCGGAGCAGACCAAAGGACAGGGCCGGCGCCACTCCACCTCCAGCAGCCGAATAACTCAGCTCCGGCTCCGTAATTATGCTGTGTGAAAATATGGGATTAATTAGACGGTGCACGAGCACTGTCGTGTCATTAAGGCTGAGCCCAGCTCCAGCGGCTGCCACGGGCCCGCCGCCTCTCCGCGGAAAGACAGAGGCTCCTCGTTCACACTCGGGCTTATTATCTTACTTAAGGTCACTTAAGCAGCCTTCCCCAGGCGGCCGTGCGCACAGCCTTGTCACAGTTATTTCATTATTTCTACCTGCTCTAAGGAAAGGCAGCACCACAGCACCGCGTTTGTCAGTAGGAACCCTCGCCCGGGTGAGCCGGGCCGGGAGGGAGGCGGCGGCCGGAGGCCAGCGGGGGCCTCCTGGAGTTCCATCTAATGTAACTGCTTCGCTTCCTCCTTCAGGTGATGCCAAGGGTGGTGGCTTTGCAGGGAGAGGGACGGACGTGGGGCTGAGAGGAGGAACCGGTCTTGCGGACAGGACCTTCCTGAGCTGCAAGGACCAGGTCAGAGGCCCGACGAGGCCCAAGGCTGCCCGACTGTGCGTCCTCAGCACCCGAGGCAAGGAGTGTTTGCTCGTCTGGAGTGGAGGGTCTTAGTGGTAGCAGGGCCACCCCCATCGTCCTCAGCCAAAGGTAGCGAAGGCCCCCACTGTGTAGGCGGGAGCCTCCAACAGCACAGCTGTCCCCACTGCAGATGGCCAGGGAGCCCAGGGCTCCATGAGGGAGAACCTTCTGGAAAGAGTCCGTGGGGCAGGTATGTGTTAGGAGTGAGGCAGACCCCACAAGCAGGAGGTCCCCACCTCTGCCTCCCCAGCACACACTCAGGCCAGCGCGCCTGCACGTGGGCTCACACATTCCCTCACCGGCTTCCCCAGGCCTCCACGGAGGAGGCCCTTTGAGCCTCCCCCCAGCCTTCAGCACTGGTTATGAAAATCGTAGAGTTCAGGACTCAGCTCGCCCTGGCGACTGCTGATACTCTGGGAAGAGCGCAGATCTCTCTCCGGGGTCTTGCTCGCAGCAGGGATTTACTTACCCCACCAGGCTGGGGTGTGAGCTCATGGATCTCATCCTCTAAAACAGCGGGTCGCAGAACTGGCCGGTGTCCGTCAAGGGCTCCTACACACAGCGATGTCCCTGTGCGTGAATCCAGAGGGGAGGCCTGGGACAGAGGACCAGGCAGAGAGGAGAGATCTGGACATCAGAAAACAAAGTCACTGAGGCTGGTCACACCCGACTGTAGTCGCCTGAAGCGATGGCCGCTTGGAGCAAAGAAGCCGCGGGAAGAAGTTTAGAGACGAACTGGAAACAAACAGCTCTTTATTCTGATAACTTTTCTCTCTGGCTCTAACTACACCCCGACACGCCGTCCACGCTCCTCTAACCTCCAAAATGGCACAAACCTCCACCACAATCTCTCTCAAGTCCCTCAAGATCTCCGGCCAAGTCTCACAAGATCCCGGGCCAAGTCTCGTGAGACTACAAAAGGCGCCAATGCCCAAACATGTCCAAAGCCCGCAGTCAACCGCAATTTAAGCCATCTCCCCAAACAAGGCTCCTACACCCGACCTTTGCAGTGAGTATCCAGCAACCCTGGGCCGGAAGCTGGCTGAGAGGGGGCAGGCTGAGGTCCGCGGGGCCTGGGGGAGTCCCAGGCAGAAAGGGCAGTGGGAAGAGGAGAGGTAAGGCGAAGGCTGGTGTGCGAGGAGTCGCCATGGGGGTTAGGAGCATTAGCAGAGGGACCACACTAAGCAGGAAAGTTCTCCAAAGGAGGCTTAGAGGAGAAGAGGGGGTTTGGCGACGTGTGGCCTGAGGCGCGGGGAGGGACACGCAGCCAGATTGCACTGGCCTCTGCCTTTTGCAACCCCACGTTGGTTCACCCAAGCCTCCACCTGCTGGGGACGCAGCCTCGAGGTGGGCAGGCCTCCCGGCACCAGCTCCCCGGTCCATCTCCTTCCATTCACCTTGAAATCAGTCGCATGATCTTCCTCTGCACCACGTCTCCCTGCGCTAGGACTTAACTTCTTACTCAGGGAGCCACGAGTCCTTTCCTAGAGGATTTTTTGGACAACTTAGGAAAAACCTAAAGGAACTTACCTTCCGACATGGGCTCACACGAGTGTGGACCCAGACACGCGCACTTCTTAATAGATGAAAACGTGCACAGGCCCGTCCGTGGGAGTCCCGTCAGCGAATTCTCTCATCTCTGGTAAAAGCGCGAGATGTTAGAGTGGGGACGCCGGGCCAGGATGAGGGGAGCCAGCTGCCACCTCAGCCTCTGGGTTCAAGTGATGCCACCTTCCCGGGCGTTGCCTGGGCTTCTAGTGAAACTGCGCAGATGGACGTTTCCAGACCCCACATTTCCAGGCCTGTCCACTGGACTGACATGGAGCCCCTCGCCATCCCGAAAGCCTCCCCACCTACTCTTGTCTTTGGCTCGGTCCTTCTGGACCGGCTGGGCCTGAAGGTTGTGCCCTGGGCCTGAGGCCTGGCGTGGGAGCAGTGCCCGCTGGAGGCACTGTGGCAGGGACAAGTCGACAGGCAGGGACCGAGGCAGCGACTCTGTACAGTGTCAGGAGAGGCTTTCCCAGAGGGCGGTCGAGCTGAGGCCTGATGAGAAGGACCAGGCCTTCTAGAAACTTCCAAAGGCCTTCGGTGACCTGGAAGTGGCAACTGTCCTCATGTGCCTGGTGATCTGACACATGAGGAGAGCCGGGAGCAGGCGTGGGACTTCTCAGTAGGACGTGGAGTGGTGTCAAAGATGTCCTGCAAGCAGTGCAGCCGAATCCCCGCCCCTGTCCCCGGCCCTCCGCGTGGGCACGGTTAGCCATTTCTAACAGAACAAGGCAGATGTGATGGGCGGGACATCTGCAGCTTCAGCTTCTCTACTGGTCACCTCTCTGGGGAAAGATGCCCCACGTTCCAAGGTGGCCCAGCAGCCTGCAAGAGGCCCATGGAGTGAAGCTGTGCCTGTGTCACCCCCTCCAAGGGATGGAAGCCAGCCTTGCACCTTGACCCCAGGCCAGAGCCTCCTGTCTGCGCTGCTGTAGAATTCCCGACCCGCAGCCCCTGTGGGGTGAATACTTGCCACTTAAGCCACTAGGGATGGTAGTTTTCACATAGTCACTGGTGACTAATACAAACTGGATGGGACATGATCTGGTTCATTTTTGTAAAAGGCCGTTCTGGACTGTGGGAAGAAAACATAGACGCAGAGGCACCATTGCTGTCATTCAGGGAGGAGATGCTACATGAACTGGGGGTGGCTGTGGAGACATAAGGAAGCTGACTATTTGGTACTTGAAGTAAGGATGAGGGAAAGGGGTCCAGGATGGCTCTTGATTCTTGTCTTGAGCACCTGAGAGAACGTTGGGCCATTTACTGAGATGGGGAAACTCCTGGAGAGAGGAGGCATGTATAGATCAAGGATTCTGTTAAAAGTGGATTAGATGATGGTGCTGGTGGTGCTGGTGATGATGATGGTGGTGCTGGTGATGATGATGGTGATGATGGTGGTGATGGTGGTGATGATGGCAGTGATGATGATGGTGGTGATGGTGGTGATGGTGGTGATGATGGCAGTGATGATGATGGTGGTGATGGTGGTGATGACGGCAGTGATGATGATGGTGGTGATGGTGATGGTGATGATGGTGGTGATGGTGGTGATAATGATGGTGATGATGGCAGTGGTGATGGTGATGATGGTGGTGATGGTGGTGGTAATGATGGTGATGATGGCAGTGGTGATGGTGATGATGGTGGTGATGGTGGTGATGGCAGTGGTGATGGTGATAATGGCGGTGATGATGCTCATGATGGTGATGGTAGTGGTGATGGTGAAGATGATGGTAATAGCTAACATTTATTCATTCTTTGTCAGGAACTCTTATAAATGCTTTACTCTATTACTCCTAAGAGCATTATCAGGGAAAATGCATTCAAAATGTTATGGGACACAGCAATAAAAACAGTTCTGTTGATGTTAATAAAGGGTTTCCAATGCAAGGACTTTAACATTACCCCCAAATCAGTTTTCAAACAAACTCAGTTCCCTTCCTCCAGCCATGACACCTGTTAAGACAAAGATTTCTGGGCCTTTACTAAGCGCATTTTCCCCTTAGATCCGGGGTGGGACCTGAAAATCTGAAAAGTAACGAGTATCCTCAGAACTTCTGATGCCAGTGGTCCCAGGCGGGGACTCCCTCACAGGCTGGGCCTCCAGGGGTGACCTAACAGTAGGCGAGGGGTTATGATGAGCAATGTCACACACGCGAATCGGAGGGGCGTGGAGTATGGCAGAGCAGGAAGGACTGAGCTCGCCGGGAAGCTTCCCTGGCCGTGTCTGGGCCGTGCGGATGGGAGCGTGTGTGGCCTCATCAGAGGAGACGCAGGCCTCTCTAGGGTCACTGTAGAGCAGTTTCAAACTCCCCGGCCTAGGGGTCACCTGGAGAAAGGCTGTCCGAGGGCTGTTGGCATGATAGTCTGACACAGGCGAGGTGCTGCGGAGGGCCAGAATCACCTGGCCCGGTGGGTAGAGAAAGCCACCAGGGCCTCCCTGCAGCGGGGAGGCATCACCCTCTGTTCCAGTGTCCTCAGTCTTGGGACTGGTACTGAATAATTTCTTGGAATCCCCAAGTGGCTCCGCGGTGCTGCCCCTCTCCTCCCTCACCCCGTGGCTGGACACAGGCACCAGCGTCTCTTCCCACGCTCGGCTCTGCCAGCCTCCCCGCGGGGCTCACCTGAGCCCCTCCTCCAGGTGACCCTGCCTGCATCAGCAGCTTTGGTGGCCTGCTGTCCTGAAGACGGCATATTCCTGCTCCTCCCCCCATCCAGCGGTGGCTTTGCCCAGCTGGGTTGGCTGGCTCTTGACCGTCTCCTCTGCCCTAAGCAGTTCTTCCTCAAGCACCGACTTCCTGTGGGCTCTGAGGTTCAGAAGTACAGTAATGCAATTCCTCAGGAGCTGGGGGCTGTGGGGAGGACAGGTGCACGAGCAGCCACAGCCCAGGGACAGGGGACAGTGCTGGGTGAGCAGACACCACAGGGCTGGCCAGGGTGCCCCAGGCAGAGGTGGTTGCTCCTCCCCAAGCCTGCTGGGGCCAGGACAGCCCGAGGCCGGCCAGGGAGACAGAGTCCTGAGAAGGGACACGTGAACCACGCTACCACGTGGACACCTCTTGCAGGTCCTGGGGGCCCAGCTTGGAGCCTGGGCCGGGAGGGCTGGGATCAGAGTCGCATTAGGAAGGCAGCTCTGTAGTGGGGTGCTCGCCAAGCATGCGCCAGGCCATGGGCTCCATCCCCAATGTCACAAAAAGAAAAGACTAGACCATGATAAAGTGGAGGGAGGCGCAGCTCTGGTGAGAGCGAGGCCACGGGACTGGACTGGCTGAGCCGTGGCTGGGCTGAGCCCAGGGGGGCTCTGGTGGTTCCAGACAGAGATGGCGGATCACAGAGGCAGGCAGCTTCTAAGGGGAAGGGGGGCCCCACCCTTGTGTCCCCCACACCCGCCGCGCTCCAGGAAGGGTCCCAGTGTCCTGTCTCTGGCCCATCAGCAGCCAGAGGCCACCTGCCTCCCCTCAGGGGGACCCTGACTCGGGTCTCTGCAATCTGCTCTGGGCTCCCCGAGGCTGCGGCTGCGGCTGCCCTCAGGGCCTCTCCAGCGACGCAGCCCTGGGGCTCACCTGTGGCTACCTGCCCACTCTCCAGCTCCCTGTTTAAATCCTGCTCCCAGGAGGAAAGTGAGTCTGCCCCAGTGGGGGGGCTGTGCTCAACTCTGACAGGTGAGCTCCAGCTGTCACCTCCAGCGCGCCCGCCTGGGACTGGTGGTCTTTCTTCCCATCAGCTGCCAGAGGCTCCCGGCGCTCCTGTAAGGCTCCACAGGGGTCAGAGCTGGAGGTGGCCCTCAGATCCTGTAGCACAGCCAGGCCTTTGTTGACGGTGAGGACACTCAGGCACAAACTGTCTCCCAGGTGGCCAGCTGCAGTGGCCTCCGGTGTGACTGGCTGGGGGTGGCCCTGTGTCCCCTCCTGTGAGTTTCTAGTGGCACCCAGTCCAGTGCTGGGCTTGAGGGACACTGGCTGACCACGATATTCTCAAGGTTGGTCACGGGCAGGACTCACTGGTGGGATCTGTAAATCTTCTGATTTGAGGCCACATTTCAGACTACCAAACCCAGCGTTCTTGGCTGCCACTTCAGTGTGGCCATGCACCTGGGCTGCGGGACTTCACACTTACAGGACAGCGCGGCTGAGTGGGGCCTTGCTAACCCCTGCTCCAGGTCCCAGGAGCCTCCGCCGGCTCCGCTGGAGGAGGCCACGGCCGGGGCAGTGAGGCTCCTGGTCCCTCTTAGCTCACCCCAGGGCAGGGCCCGGGGTGGGAGGGAGGAGGGGAGGCGTCCCATCACTTGCTGCCGTTGTTCACGGAGGAGATCAAGAACTAAAGGCTGCAGTAGAGGTGTCCACTCTGGGGAGCTAGAGGGGCAAATAATGCTTTTTCTTTCATTCAAGTTCGGAACAGATTGAAAAATAAGCTGCCAGAGATGGGGGGGCTTCACTGCTGATAGGCTGTCCCCAGGACCGGGCTCAGGACCCCAGGACCCCTCGTCCGCCCTGCGCCTCCCTGCCCCTGGGTGCTGGCTCTGAGTGGCCACCCAGGGGAAGCTGGGGCAGCGGAGCCACCTTCAGGTCAGAGGTCAGAGAGCGGGCGCTCAGCTCTCCGGCTTTTACAGATCAGTGCCCGCAGGCCTCTCCCCGGGAAGCCCAGAGCCAAGAGAGGGCCACTGTGGAGCGCGACCCCACAGCACGGCCACGTCCTGCTCTGTCCAGAGGCCCACTGCAGCAGGCTGCACGCAGGGGAGGGATCTGGGCCCGTGAGAACACTCCCCGAGGTGGTCTTCCACCCGAATGAGAGCCCTGGGGAGCCCCAGGCCCACAGGAGGCCGCTGGCTACTGAGGAGAAGTCATTCCGCCAGGCACGCTGGGGGGCTCTTTGGGTGGGAGACTCACCCATCCTCAACGGCCAAAGACAAAACAGAAAAAGTGTTAGAAGCCAAAGACTTTTACCTAACACCACGTCCTCCAAGAGTGTTGCGGACACCCTCCTGAGATTGGCGACACATTCCATTCCGAGTAGTTTTGCATCCCTGGAAATAATTCATAATTCATTTCTTTCTCAGTTACACCATTATGTTTTTCACTCTTCTCCTTTTTACACCCTCAAATTGAGTTGTGCAAATAGACTCAAGATGGCAGAGTTTGTTAGCAAAACCATTTGAGATGCGAAGAGCTGGTGGCATCTGACTACTCCTGACTATTTAAATATATATTATAAAAGTTATTTGGTATGCAATAGTATGTAATTTTGTCTCTTGCTCAGATAACTAAACATGGCCAAGATGATTATTATACAGCTAATTGGTAGGAATTATCATCAGTCCATTTGAAGTAACTGACTCAATTACTTCCCAATAGCCAAAAAGGGGTGTGTGTGTGTGTGTGTGTGTGTGTGTGTGTGTGTGTGTATTTCCAACATGCACATCAGAAATAGGGAAATGAAATGCTTTCATTCTATGGACTGTGGACTGAAAAACCCTCTTTGTTTGGACATCTTGCTCCGTGGCCAGTGATTTGGCAATTTCCCGATGCTGTCAGGCGATCCCAGCTCATTCCTCAGGCAGAGGGGCAGACGAGTGGGGCCTGGAGCCAGTCCACCAGCCAAGCACTTTGATGCAAATGGGAACCAATTCAATTCACTTGGTTTCTTGGATAGAATAAAGTGCCACTTAAAAAAAAAAAAAAAAGCCGTAGAACTACTTACTTCCCACTACATCATTACTATCTTTGCTTGTTTTTTAATGTTGCGACAACTATCACTACTTACAGAGTGAGGGACACAGCCCGGGGAGGAGGAACTCCTCATGTCAGCTCACTGGAGTGAGGCAGGGCCCATGTATGCCCAAGGTGGTCACCCTATCCCCGCTCTCCCTGCAGTGGGGCTTTTGTTCTTCTTTGGCTCTCTCCCTGTGGTCTCCGGCACCCAGAGTCAGAGCTGTCACCCCAGAATTCTGCAGTGTGAGGTCAGTAGCACTTCCCAAGGCTTTTGAAGAACAAAGAGATTTTCTGACTATTTTTTCTGTTTTCCCAACGAGTGGCAGTAGCTCAGCCTTCTTCCCACTCTCTCCACTCAAATATCCAGCTGGAAGAAGCCCCCCAACACATTGTGGCTACCTCCTCATTCCATTTTCCTGTACAGTTCTCTAGGGTTGACCTTGGGGAGGAAGCTCTAGCCCATGCTGGTTTGCCATCTAGGTAAGAAGCGTAGTTCCAGTTGGCTGGCCCTGGAGTCGGTGTGTCTATTAACTTCCCATTAGGGTGGCGAGGATTCAGTATTCTCATCTTGGCCCCTCTCTCCTCCCTGTCCTCCTAGTCTAATGATAATGCAATTTGCATTAAACTCATATTTAGTATGAATATTATGACTGTGTTAATAGTGTCCACTGTTAACCAAATATTAAGTTGTACTAAAATTTGATTTTTTATTATACTCTCATTTAGCTTTTTCTGGCATTAATAATCATCTCCCTGTGTTTATCAGCTTAGATTATTTTATATGCCACCACTCATTCTTCCTAAACCATCCAAGCCCTTGTCACATATATTTAAATTTATCAAGCCATTGTTTTTCTTAGAGTCCCCCTTTTATCTGTTCTGATTATCATTGTCCTGGGTATTTCTCTGTCTCTCTTATTTTGTTCTTTTGTTCTGAATCCCAGGACTATCAACCTTCTTTCTGAGCACACTTTTTTTGTAGTTTTGTGAAAAGGGAAAAGGAAGCACATTTTCAGAGAGCTTGCATAACTGGCAGTGTTGGTATTCCATTTTCCCCTCCATTGATAGTTTAGCTGGATACAGAATTCATGTGATTGTCCATTAGGATTCTGAAGATATTCCTTTTTTGACTTCTAGTACCCAGTGATACTTTTAGAAGGGTGATTCCATTTTTATTTGCTTGTGTGAGTGCTTTTATTTTTCTCTGTGAAGTATTTTTGTATTTGCACATTCTGGGGTTCTAAAACTTCATGTGAATAAGGCCAATATGAGTCTTTTCATTTGGTTTGATGGGTACTTAGTTCTTTTGAGCTGGAAAATCTCATTCTTAATCCAGTAAATTTTCTTGTATTTAACACTCAGAAAATTTCTGTTTTTCTCATTATTTCTTTCCCAACCTTCTTTTAGTCATATTTAGCTCTCCTACATTAATACTTTCTCATTTTAAAAAAAGCCTCTTATATTCTATTTCTTTGTCTTTTGGTCCTAGTCTTTGAGATTTTTCTTTAATTTGTCTTCCAACCCTTTGGTGGAATTTTAAAAATGATATCTATTGTATTTTTAATTTTCTGGAGCTCTTTCTTGCTCTCTTATTTAAAAAAAATATAAAAGCCTGTTATTACTTCATGGAAGCACACGATCTCTTATTATATCAGCTTTTTGAAGTTTTCTTTAAATTTCATTCTGCTGAGTTTCTTTCTCCCCCCTCCTATTTATTTTTTATCTTTCTATTCATGGGCTTTAGCTCTGAGAGAGGAGAGAGATAATGTGGTTTTCCTGCACTCCATTTTTATTGGGGATTCCAGATAATTTTCCAGAGAGTCCTGCGCAGGTCCACCTCTTGACTTTTGGTAGACAGCAAGATGACATCAGACTTTTAAGTCTCCACTGACATGGCAACTAGTCACCTTGACTCATGCTGGTGGGTTCTAATTGGATTTTTAACCATACATTCTTCCAGATTTTATAGTTAGGAGGAATTATTCTTATCTCCAAGAGTTTCAGGATCTGGTCACAAAGGTCTACCTTCTGGGTAACTTGGGTTCCTCTTATCAACATTTTTTTGGGCCTGCATTTCCTCCTGCAGTTAACAGGTAGTTAAATGTGACATATCTTGTCCATTTAGGAGAGGGAGGGCTTCAGGTAAATTGCTTCTTGGAAGAGCAAGCATGTGGGTGTCAGCACAGTGGGCCCATTTATAGAATTATTCTCTTAACCTCGTGTTCACACGATTCTCATCTGTCTGTCCCCTAACAATAGGAAGAAAGGAAGCATCCAGAGGAAGCCAAGCAGGTCAGTGGGCCCAGGGCCCAGTCGTCCCTGCTGAAGGAATAGGTCTGTTCTGGCATCTGCATCTTGAAGCCAGGCCTGAAGGCCTGCCGCACTGTCTCCAGACACTGCCAGCTCTCCCCTGGGGGCAGGAGCACAGCTGGGAACTCAATTAGATCCACCCTGGGGAATTAAGAGAAGTCTGTGGTCAGAACCCTCCTCTAAGTGCTGCCTTGAGCATCTGTATCTTCCTTCCCCTCCCGCTGGCCTCCACGGAGGCCTGGCTTTGCTCCCTTGGTGCTGTGAGTGCCTTTGCTGGGGCTGCAGTGTGGGCTTGGTGCTGAGAGGGCCCCATTTCAGTGTGGCTACAAGTCACAACATGCCTCTGGGAAGCCCCTTATTTCAATTCCAACAATTCCGGTGGGGGACACCTGCTGTCAGTGGACAGACATGATCCTGATGGAAATTCTCCTCAAACATTTGTGGGCACTTGCCTAGGTGACACTTGACACATTGTCACAGGTCTTTGGAGCTGGTATTGATATCCATTCACCAACACCATTCTAAAAAGACCACCTGAGGCCCCGGGATGCAAGAAGGACCCCTGATGTGCACTGTGGTCCATCTGAAGTCATCTTAGATCCACTGACTTGAAGTCCAGACCCTCATTGTGGGCCTCAGCTCAGGATCTACATAGCATCTGCTATCTATAATGGCTGGAACATGTCCTCTGGAAAGGCCCTGGAAGACAGGCAGGCCAGGCTAGTGCCAAGCAAGGACAATGCTTTCCAAATTCTACCCTTTGTGGAGGCCACCAGCCTCTGCGAGAACCTCCCAGAGCACCTTCTCTCCAGAAGAAAGCCTACCTACCATCCGCTTCAGGACGGCACGTGTGGGACCACCTTGGGGTCTCACAAGGAGACAGCACCAGGGCCAGGAGCACCAGAGCCTTCTTGCTCAGATTTAATTAGTGACCTCAAACTCTGCCTGTGCAGGCCTCCCTGGTTTGCCTCGGGGCACCAATGCCTTTCTGTGGCAGATCCAGTTATCCTAGCCAGGGGCCACCCACAGCTTCCCATCCCTCCAGACTTGCTTCATCAAGACGTATGTATGACGCTCCTCCTCAACCCAGGCACCGCTGCCGTGCCTGGGTCCTGAGGTGTGGGATACCGAGGAGTCACAGACAGGCCGTCCCTCCCTCCTCTTGAGCTTCTCCCTCTCTGGTGGATCTGCTTCCTTGTGGGACAGTCTCAAGAGCTGGCCTCAGGGCCACTGGGCACATCCTCACTTGCTTGTCCCCCTTTCTTTGTTTTTTTACCCAAGGTCAAAGATCTTTATCCAGAAAAGAAAAAGCCACAATCATTGAAGACTGCTCAGAACACTGAATTTCTTTTCATAGCAGGTTAAGGAAGGAATGTTGAGTGGAATAAATAGCATTGGCCAAGTCCCCAGGGCCAGAAAGAAATCAGGACGTAAGCAAATACAAATGTTAATAGGAACAGAGCGTATTTAGCCTGCGCCAGAGGCACCAACTACGATGCTTCCTTCAAGATTATGATAATTATGCATGAAAAGAAAATCCTCTTCTGCCAGCTATTCTTTGATAAAAAGCTGGAACAGTCACCTTGCTGGGTTTGACAAGAAGGCTGCGAACCTGGTGTGGGTCCTCAGGTGTGATCCCAGGACCTCCTCATGGAGGAACGTTCTGGAGAAGGGTGGGAACAAGAAGAGAATGTGATTGAATCAGTTTGACCAAATGACGTGTTCACAGTGCTCTTGCTCTGTTCAACGCCTGCCCAAGACTTGTGTTATTTGAGAAATTAGAACTAAAAAAGCAGAAAGTGAATAAGAAAATGTGAACAACTGGTGAAGAACGGAGAGCTCACGTTCCAACCTGTTCTTCCAAGACCACTCAGCCGGGGCCTAGGTGAGCGGGGCCCGCCGCCAGGCAGCTGAGCCTGGGAAGGAGGCAAGCTGGGCTTCGTGATGTCCAGGGGCTGCAGGTCACAGGAACGCCAGCAGAGAGGGCAGGGGGAGCTGGGACTGGTGGGCAGAGTGCACCTGCCGGGGCCCTCCCAGGGGCCAGGAGCCCGAGTTCTTGGTTACACTAGGAAAGCCAGGTCCTCTAAAGGGCCACAGGTTAAAACACCTTCCATGTTGTGAAGCCACAGCGGGGCCCAAGGGGGAAAGGACCAGGCCTGGCGGAGGGTTCCCTCTGGGTTTGGCTGCACTCTCAGTCAGGCCTGCTCTGAAATGGGCCCAGGCTAGTGGCCAGGAGGAGGTCCTTCTACCCAGGATGCCCTGGGCACCACGCGTGCCCCGAGGGCTCTGTGCTGCCAGGAGGCTGCGGCTGGGTCTGAGCGGCCCAGGTGCCTCTGAAGAACTCCTCTACTCAACAGGAGCTCAGTTTGGAAATTCAAAAGCAAAGCTTTACTTTTTTTTTTTTTGGGTACCAGGGATTGAACTCAGGGGCACTGGACCACTGGGCCACATCCCCAGCCCTTTTTTGTATTTTATTAGAGACAGGGTCTCACTGAGTTGCTAAGTGCTTCGCCATTGCTGAGGCTGGCTTTGAACCCACGATCCTCCTGCCTCAGCCTCCCAAGTGCTGGGATTACAGGAGTGCGCCACCGCGCCCGGCTAGCAAAGCTTTACTTTGTTTTGGTTTTTATTCCTGCACTTAAAACGTTATTTGAAGAGTAACATGAGAAATCGGAGAAGGGAGAGCGGCACTGACACAGGGACTGGTGCATATGTTCACGTTTATCCTGGTTATAAATTGTCTTCTTACGATGTTGAAAGCCATGTTGAAATTAGATCATTTTAAAAGAATTTATTAAAAGGTATTGCAAATGCAGGGCTATGGAGGAAGAAAATGGTTCTCTGCCTGAGAGATTTAGGGTGGATTTGTCTAATCCTGGTAATGGGCCTTGGTGGCCATCACCTGCCCACAGGATCCTGGCCTCGCTCTCCCGCTCTGAGCAGGTTCCTCAAGTTACACCCCTCGCCTCCAACTGAGGGCAGAGAAGGAGAAACTAGAATCCGTCCTGGGCTGGGGGTCAGGAGCCTCGGAAGGAAGGAAGATTTTTACCTCATACTTATTTCTCAAGATCCCCCAAGAGGTCTCCACTTCATTGATTTTACAGACCCAGAACCCAAGAAAAACGAGTAATTAAGTGATCTACTCCTGGGTTCCCGTGGACACAGACCCTCGGTTTTCACACGTTGGTAAACACCGGAAGGTCTCAAGGGCCAGACTCCAGTCCTGACTCTGCAACCTGCAAGCTGCGTCAGGATATGAAAACGAGCCTCCTTTCCCCACCTTGGGCTGCAGTAGGTGCTCCGGAAGAGCAGGTGACCTCGAGGCTGGGGGTGCAGACTCCTCACGCACCCCCAGCTCACCTTCCCTGCCCTCTGCCACCTCCCTGAGTTTCCAAAATGTTTACTTGTGGGGTCGCTTTTTCATGGTGATGAAAATCCATGCCATAGCTGAGACCCCCAAGCTCCAGTCGTGAGCGCCGCTATGGGGATGATTCAGCCCATCACGCTCCACCCTCCCGTGAAGATCTCAGGGGCCCTGCCGCTCTCGGGTCCCATGATGGACCGGGGTGGAGGCAGAGGAAGCAGATAGATCACCCCCTGACCTGGCGCCACGGATGTGTGTGCGGGCAGCGTGGGCCTGCGCCCAGCCCGGAGACACCAACGCCCCCAGCGCCCAGCCCCGGGGCCCTCCCCCAGCTGGCTTCTCTTTCTTTATCTCCAATTATAAAGCAGCGCCAGGTTTTCTCGTCAGCCACCGCCATGACTCCAAATGGCTTTTCAGTGTCAGGCCCATCAGGAAATTAACTCGTCATGCAGTGACAGCTGCTAATTTTTCCCCCTTACATGTCAGATGGATCGCCTGCTGAAGCTAATAATGAATCACCAATCCCTGATTAGAAGGTGCTTCCGAAACGTATAACTGCCACCCGAGCTAACTTTTTTCTTCATGTAAAATGATATCACCCTAGAGGAGCAGAAGAGGAATCGTGTTCTCCACCATGGCGGGGCAGGCGCAGCGGCTTCAGTGAGCCGTGCACACTCCCACATTAGGGGCTGATAGTAAGCAGTACAAGAAGCGCCGGCCCAGAGCTCTTTTCCAGCTTGCTGAATGAGTGCCCTTTCTCCCCCGTTCCCTTGCTAGAGCCCCCCTAGGGTGGGTTCTGAGCTGGTTCAGTTCTCTGCGTGTGCCATCATCTTGCCTTTATGTTCAGGAAGACAAAAAGCGGGTAACACTGGGAAATTTGCATGCTGTTGCACGGTCCTAGAATTTCCCAGCTGCCGTGCTAGTGGGCAGGGCCTTGCCCCGCACAGTGGGAGTGGTGGGTTGAGTTTCCTGGGCCTGGAGGGAGATGATGGAGCAAAGACCCACCAGGGCTTCTGATACTCCAACTTCTAGGCCTTTGACAAAGTTTCTCTGCTTGACCACACTTCAGTCTGGCCCATACATCTGGGTTTCCTTATGAAGATCCTTAGTAAGAACCCTGCTAAGTCAGAGCTCCACCATTTCTATCTGACCACCCTGGACATCTGGCCAGGTTCCACTCCCCACCCCCAGGAGATGTCTGGTGACCCTGGCTGCCTTCAGCAGGAGTCCTGTTAGGTGGACTTAGCCAGAGTCCCCCCCCCCCCCCCGTGGCCCCCTGTCTCCTCAAGAATTCTCCATCCAGTGGTGTCCATCCATTCCTCCTTGTTATAAATGCCCAGTGGTTCTGTCTTCACAATTGACCCTATTCTGTCCTGAGGTCCTTTTCTCTTACCATAGTTGTCCCGAATGAACCGTTTCACCATGGTAGGTGCCATTGGTGCCAGTCTTGATGTTGTGGGTTTTCTGGCATGATGCTGACCCCATCTTAGCACACTTACTTTCGAAGCAAGCCAGGTAGCAGAAAGGATAGTCTCAGCACAGTGGTGTGGTTTTGTTTGCGTGTTTGCTTTGTGGTGGGAAATGTTTAGTAAGCACCCTCTCCCCATCACCCCAGCCCACTTGCTTCAGTCACAGCTTTGCACCAGTGACCTCGAATGGCTAAAATGCCCTTTGTCTGGAAATGGCTCTCCAAATCTGCACCACACTCGCAAGAACTGGCCAATTTTTGCCCCAGAAGTTGATATCTAAGCTATTTCTAGAGGCTTCCTTGGAAAACTGGTCCTCCTGGCATGCCATGCATCCTTGGGGCTCGGTCATTTGATTGGCTATAGTTTCATACAGTGTGGTCTTTCCGGGCCAGTCTCCCAAGTAAATATTCATTGGCTTTGCTTTCTACTTCTTTAAACCTGTTAACATCCCCTGGCAAAAACCTCAAAGAAAGCTACAAGCTTGTTGCATCTTTTCCCAGACAATCCACACTGCAATGAATGTCCCTTGCTCACAAGCCCGCCACGCCTCATTGTTCTGAGGCACACATTTGTGTATGTGCTTCTTAAACCCCCGTACATTCCAGTAGTTGTGTAATGAGTGAGAAGGGAGAGGTAACATTAACCCAGCTCTACAGGTAATTACAGGATACAATAGCCTGGTGAAGCCTCCGCAATCCTTCTGAGCCTAGAAACACCTTCTGTACAATTCTTTTTATGCAAAGGCCTGCTCTTTTCATTGTGCATACAACGTGATTGCTGGTTTGACACTGCAGGCTACACTGGTTTTATGAAGGATTAAATGCCACCTGAGACATATTTATCCTAAATAAATCACAAACGGTAAACTGCAGCATGTCAGTGTCAACACCCTGGACTGCATCGGAAAGGTTAGCCACACAGGACTAAGCACAGCCAGGCATTAGCATCAGAGCCGCAGGGCCGCAGGGCCGCCGCTAACAGGAGAAATGATCAAGAAGAAATATTTCCACTGAAAAACACCCCCCCCTTTCCTAACATGTATGAGAAGCTTGGAGAGGGCCATCACTTTGTAAAGGTCACCTCTATCCTGATAACAACGGGAGCTGATCCTGTCACTGTTTGCCCAAGACAGGGTTGAAGAAGAGCCCAGTAGCCCTGCCACTTTTAGGAAACATGAGCTAGTCACACTAATTATGAATCTCAGTGTCAGACCAGAGGTTTTACCTTTTATTATTTTTTTTGGAGGGGTGGCTGTATAGAGAGAGGTGGCCCTGGATGGGCCGAAATCAAAGCAGCACGAGGAAGCCAGGCAGGGCGCAGGCTCGCCGCCCAGTGGCGCTGGCCCCGTGGCCTCGGGCAGACTTTACACGGTGCTGCACTGACAGAAAGGAGGACCGGCTTCTGTTCCTGTTTGTTCTCCACGATGTCTAGATACAAACCAAGAGAGAACAGGATATTGTCACCAGAACACACCTGGGCCATTTGCCACACGTTCCTAGTGAGCCTCGACCTGCAGAAGGTACTAGCTGGAAGTGAACTGGGAGGGGAGAGGAGCAACCGCCCGCAGGCCACTCTCTGAGTTGTCACAGCCGCCCCACAGCCGGTTAGAGCGAGACATCCTCATTATCTTTAATGCTGTAATTTTATTTAAAAGAAAACAGAAACAGAACAAAAACAACTTTTGCTTTTCACAATTTTGGAAAAGAAATAAGACCAATAGTATCAAGAAACAAATTACTGGAACATGAACTTGCACCCAACAGTTGCAGTGAATCCACAACTAAACACAGACAAGGCTGGTCAGATGAGGGTATGGGGCATGGTTTCTGTTTGTTAATGTTTAATGTCAGCTTTTCCATACTGACACAAATAGATCCTGCAAAATGATATTAATACAAACATTTGTTATAAAAAGCAAAATATTGATATGAACAATATTTTCCAGAAGTGTACATTTCATGTATGGACTTTATGATATGGAACAAAGTCAAAATCAGAAGTATCAGCTTTCTTAACCAAGGTCTATTTTAACTGATCATGAACAGCAAGGCTTTTCTTAACCAGAGTCATCAGATTTCTCTTATGCAGAACGCAACCAGAGCAACGGATACACCTAAAATGCTTGAAGAGGGAATTTATACATGAAATCAACTAACAGGCTTCCTTTGGTCTGGGGATGCATTATCCTAAAACTGGAAAAAACAAAACAAAAAACCAACCAAGGCTGTGGTGGGGGGGCAGCTGCTTCAGGATGTCATCACTGTAGCTGCGATTTTTCAACCAGACACATAAGGAAGTGTGGACAGAGCTGCATGCCAGGCAGCTGGTGACAGGGATGCGTCCAACCTCCCATGCGGGAAGGGGAACCAGGAACTGCTTCCCCTGGGTGTAGGGTGGGGCAGGTGAGCCCAGGAGCAAAGGGCTGGAAGGCACGGGCCCTGTCCCCACAGCACGCCTGGCCCTTCTACTACGATCTTCAGCTACTCCAGGGACCAGCTCTGTGCTGTGAGTGCGTTTCTAGTGGCCGCTATCACCACCCCTGCCAGAGGGCAGGTGTGGCCAGTGTCGGAAGGTTAGGGAAGCTCAGGGCACACCAACCTCAGCGGGGTCTTTCCACACTGGCCTGTGCCCAGCGTCGAGGGCCCACCTCAGGCTTCCTGGAGCTCGCTGCTTTCTCTTTGGCTCTGGATCACTGTGGCTGTCGGGGTGCCCTCCTGGGTGTAAATGACCATGCTTGTCAGCTGCTCCGTGCCATTTGGGGCCACAGCCTCAGCACGAAGCGCAGCCCCAGCCTGCACGATCTCCTGGGAGCCGGCGGTCTCTATCACGGTGTGGGAGTACACGCTGCCCTCCTCCTGCTCCCCCGGGGGCAGCTCTGTCACAATGTAATGAGTCGCGCCCTCGGGGAAGCTGCTGCCCGACTCCCGGACCATGGCCTGGACCAGCTCCTCCGTCACGATGATCTGCGAGATTTCCCCGTCGGACTCCACCAGGTCCACGTGCTCAGGTGGCACCCGCAGGCCGTGGGCGTCTGCCTCTTGCATGATGAACTGGGAGCCCTCCCCAGCCACCATGTGGACAGCACCCTCTTCATTCAGGATGACCTGAGTGACACCGTCCTTGACCAACTGGCCGGCCGCAGCCGTGTCACACACAGCAAACTGCAGGACTCCTCGGACCATCTTCTTCAAGGCCACCTGGGCTCGCTCCTGAGATGCAACGATGGCCGAGGGCCGGACAACCTGGGTCAGCACCTCCATGGCTGCTGGGCTCTCCTGAGCATCCGGGAACATCTGGATCTCTGGGGCCTCCGGGCTGGCGGTGGTATGGGAGGCCTCCTGACTGGGCAGCCGGATTAGCACGTCTTTGTGGCCAGGTCTGGCCTTCTCCTCGTGCCCAGGCCTACCCTCCACCTCCCCTAACTCAGTGACGGCACACAGCAA
Organism: Tamias sibiricus; assembly: GCA_025594165.1. NCBI lineage: Eukaryota > Metazoa > Chordata > Mammalia > Rodentia > Sciuridae > Tamias > Tamias sibiricus. The sequence continues at coordinate 11,104,053 of CM046671.1, forward strand.
GGCATCTAAGGCTGAGGAGGCATCAGCAGCAGGGGCCCCAGCCTCACAGAGACTCAGAATCTCCTGCTTGGTCACCTGCTGTATAACAGTGCCCCCTGTACCGAGGGACTCGTCCATGCCATGGCCTTCCACTGAGCCCCCCACAAGGACCACCTGGGTGGCCCCGTCCGCCAGCTGCTCAGGGATGAGGGGCCCTGGCACCACGCTACCCACGTGGGCCCCGTTCTGACTCGCGGCGATGACCTGCCCGTCTTCTGTGATGTGCACCACCCTGGCCACCTGGCCGGCCATCGCCAGCGTCTGCAGCGTGGCCGCAGCTGTCTCTTCCACAGAGGCGTCCAGGGCGAACTCCCCGTCATAGCCCTGGATGATGATGACTTGCTGGACCTGCTCGGAGGGCGGGGCCTGCCGCTTGCTGCTCCTGAGGGCCCTCTCTCTGACGGGAGACTCCTCCGCCAGCGCGGCTGCGGTGAAGGGGCTGTCTGTCTCCACAAAGGTGGCTCCCTGTCCCTTCAGACGGCACTCGTAGGACTTGGACACGATGCCTGTGGGAGACAGGACCAGTTAGAGCCTCAGAATCAGGACTTTCCGACTTAGAGCCAGACGGCTGCCACTCAGGAGCTCTGCGGCCTCACTCAGGCACGGGGCCACTCTGCAGGGGCGTGCAAGGCTCCGCCCACCAACAGCGTCATGGAGGCTGGGTGCCCACATGTGTGGACACTTACAGGTGTGTTACAGGTTTGAGAGTGCAAACAGCTGTGTGTTCAGTGTGCATTTTCCACACTTCTGCATGAACTGTCTGAACACAGTTCTCGGGGAGCGCTTGCTTTCCAGCTCCCGGGGAGGAGCGCAGTCGCTCCCTGTCACCTCCGTCTCCCAAAGCACATGCGGTGACTGGTGTAAGTAAAGCTCAGCACACAGTCAGAGCAGGATCCTCTAACCCAAAGGAAAATCTTTCTTCAATGTCCAAATATTACATATAGTATATTTGTTTAGTCAACAAAAGAACGAAAGCCTTCCAGATTAAATTCTCAAAGGTGGCATCAATACACACAGCTGTTGAGTGCACTTCAGCACACACCGAGTGTCTCCCACACATCAGGTACTGAGCCCGGGAGACTGCAGCGAGTCCCTGTGGGCTGGGCACTCTGCCTGGCACTCTGCTGGGTCTTGGGCACACAAAGGTGGACGTGGGGCCTGTCACTGAAAGCCAGAGTGGGAGCTCTGGACCGCAGGCCCCCACTGCCCATCCACGTCCAGTCCAGCCTGGCGCTTGGTGTTGGGGGAGCATGTACTTGGTGAGGAGCAGGATGTTCCTGCTGAGTGACTTGACACTATGAAGGTGACAAGCACAAGCACAGAGAAAAAGAGGCCACAGGCTCAGGCCACAGCACAGAATATTTGGGAAAAAAAATCTATCAAAGAAAACATCAGTCCTTTGTTTTTTATGGTACTGGGCATTGAATTGAGAGGTGCTCTACTACTGAGCCACATCCTCAGCCCCTGCCTTTATTTTGAGATGGGGTCTCACTAAGGTGCAGAGGCTGGAGAGGAGGGGCCTCCCAGGAAGAAGCCGAGCAGGGAGGCTTCTCTGCTGTGGTCAGCAGCTCAGGCTTCCAGACTAGACAGCTCGTGGGCAGCCAGGCTGCTCCAGGCCCCAAGCCCTGTGCTGAGTCACTGTGGGTACAGGCTGCAGAGAAAAGAAACCTACTGAGTGATTTTAAGCAGAAAAAGTGTAGATTTTTACAGAGGTGGCAAAATTTATGATCTTCCAGGTCACCTCTGAATTTCTTTTAGTGAAAACATTGTGACTCTTTAGGAAATGCCAGAATAAGCCTCTTGGGCTGCAGGCAGGGGCAACGGGGGAGGTGGCTTAGCTGCACTGTGAGACATGGAGGGAAAGGAAGGAAGCACAGGGACAGGGATGAGGAGCGGAGCCTGGGGACTCCCCTGGCCTGGGCAGTGACGGGTCAGGAAGGGCAGGTGCATCCCAGTCCTCCCAATCTATGGTTCCTAACTGGATGCCACGGGTATGCGGGTGAGCTGTCCACCTGGGAAGACAGCCGTCCTGACAGGCTGGGGCGGTGGTGGGAGCAGCAGCTTCACACCCCTCTTGCAGACCTGGGCGGGGACTGAACTGCCATCTGTACCATAGGAGGAAAACTGGCAGCAGCACTGGGGTCAGGGGAGGAGGCCAGAGAGGGCCCGCAGGGACAGGGGCGCTGCAGGGAGGGTGCAGAGTGACATTCAAGCCTCCACCAGGTCAACTGAACCTGTCCCTAACTCAACAGGGCAAGGGGCACTGGAAATTGTAAGCTTTATTTTCATGGGAAAAGAAACTGACTTTTTAAACAGAGCTTCTGTTTTCTTTTTTAAACCTCAACCTTTCTGTTTTGTTATCTCTTTTTCCCTGACAAATAAGAGATGACCTAAAAATAAGTGACCTATGGTTAGCATTCCATGTACCAGTAGAGCCACATTTTTGAGATATTCCACTCTCTTTTTAATGCAGGTTAGTTTTTTAACAGTGTACCTTATTCTTACCAAAGGGAAACAGGATTAAGAATTCTATTGGTTATTTATTACTGGTATCCCTGAGAGACAACAATTTTGCTTACCACATTGGTGGTGTTCTGCAAGAAAACATTTCTTTTAACACTGAGCTAATTCTAAGCACAGACCCCAGGCAGAGGCCTGTCTTCCAGCAGGGTCAGCACTGCAGGAGGGGCTGCACAAGCTGTCTATGGTATCCACCAAGAGGACCTGTCCAGGATCACACCCAGACTGCAGGACAGCGGTCCTGGATTTGAAAGAATTAAATGTTAAGTATTATCATTTATTCTTTCTTGGAAAGCGTGAACATAGTGTGAATCTTAAAAAGGTTATGGAATAATGGAATCTTAGGTCAAGAAAAGACCAAGGGGATGCTAGGTCAGCTCCATTCCCAGGTCCTCCTGTGTGTGTGCAGCAAACCATGGCACTCCACATCTCAAGGTAAAGTGACCCTTTCCAGAGGAGGGGGCCACTCGTCCCTAAGTCTAGTCAGGACTCCATACTTAGAGTGCATCCTTGCTCCCTCTCACTGACTCCCCTCGCAGGCACAGAGAATAGCTGGGTGCCTCTAACCGCGGCTCCCAGGGAGTGGAGTGCTTCCTGCGCTTGGCAAGCACTGACGGGGCGCGCTCCAGGGCCGTGGCGCAGCAGCCACAGGTCTGCACGCCGCGGTACACACTCCTCTGCGTCTCACACAGGCAGTTTGCAGGGCATCACTGTGACCCTCTGAGCTCAGAGCACCTTCCTGCCTTGCCTTCCCTGTGCTCCTGTTGACAAAAGAGGAGCAGCATCTGGCCTGGCGAAGACTAGAGTTTAGAAGGTAAGGATGAGAGTGGTTAAAGCACAAGGATCCTAGAAAGTGAAGTCTGAACTACTGTCGATATGCTTTAACCTGGTCTCATATCACCTTCTGAACTTGGCTTGGCCTACGAGCAGAAGGCTTGGCATGACTGGAGTTCCACAGAGGTGCCACATTCCTGCTCCATTTATGCTTGAGTTTGAGCTGGGCCTGGTGTGGTCCATCCCTGGTCAATCTGCCACCCATTAGGACCTCTACCTCTTTGTCTTCTGTGCTTTAAAAGTTTTCCCTCTAGTCTGCAGCAATTTCTCCCCTAGTTCCTACTTTTCTTCCTAGGATGCAATATTCTGCTTGCCTTCTTTATAGTCTGAACTTGATTTGTTTCTGCCCATTCTCTAATTTCAAGGTCATTTTTAGTCTAATCAACATTTGTGGAAAATAAAGGAAATAATGACACAAAAACAAAAATAAAGAAGGTAGCCTTCAAATCATTCCCCTCCATGACTAATCATAGAAAAAGGACATACTACCATTACATTAAACATCAGGAGAAACCAGCGCAGATGGGAAAGAAAGCACCAGCTCCCCTCCTCAGGTGGGCTCCAGAGAAGTGCCACACGCTGAGTCCAGGCCGTCCCCGCCCCCAGCAACTGGAAGGAAGATCTCTTGGGTACAGAATGATCCTTTGACTCCCTTGCAGCACTGATAATTATGCTCTTCTGAACTACTTACTGAATTTATTTGAATCCAGAGGTGGATTAGGCCACCTCCAGACCATTAAAGTAAACTACGTGGGTAAATACTGCTGTCAGCCGGGCCGTGAAGACGCTTAACGGCACCAGCGCTTTCACCTCCGGCAGCACAGGCCCGCTAGTCCATCACAGTTCATAAATGTGCGTGCAGGTCCATCTTTTGATTCAGCAATTTAATAACTTCGAGTGCTGTCAGTACTGCTTTGAAAAATAGCACCTATAAAATGTAACAGCCTCAATCAGATTGAAAAAGATTCACCCACTGAAGATTCTTCCATTTCAACCATAATGAATTAATGTGGAGCTATGTAGAAGTTCAAGTGTCATTTAAACGAATGTGAATCTCTACTGCAACTTTAAATTCCAACTGGGCTATGACCAAGAATTTGCTGGGCACATCAGCTTCAGTTTCTGAGCTCTTTCTAGTAAATATGAACTGTAAACCTCACCAATGCAAATGGCCAAATGGAGATGGCATTTGGAAAACAGGACCACGGGTACAAGTTTTACCGTTGACAGCTCAGTCCCTGGTGTGACTCCACTCGAGCACAGATCTTTATAGTAGAATACGGCCGCCCAGCGCGGTGTTTGTCAGCACTTGACATTTTTTAAAGACGCCAGATTTCAGTGTAATAGTAGCCAACCAAACAGGCCTGCTCTGGATCTGTTCCCAATAGGGCAGAAGGTGCAAAGGAGCTGAAACCCAGCTTCAGAACTGTTCCTGAAACCCAGCTGAGTGCTCGTTTGCTTCCATGAGCACAAAGATACCATCCTGCCTTCTCATAGCTGAATGCATTGAAAGTTTACAATTTGGTTGAAATAAAAAGGTTTTTTTTTGGGTGTTTGAGGGCTTCTTTTTGGGGGGAAGTGAATTCGAGTTAGGCTCCCTTTTCCAGAATTCCCCAGTGAAGCTGCAGCCCTCTCTGGAAGTGAAGAGCCCCAGATGTGGAGAGCACAGCTTCTCCCTGCCGGAGGGGTGGGTGAGGTGCGGAGACGGGGCTCTCCACACACGCTCCGACTGCTCTGCTGTGTGGCGCTTCTGGGTCGAGATGTGAGCACCTGACCCTCCCTCCTGGGGTGAGCTACCCTTTCTTTACTGCCATCTCTTCTGCCCACAGAATAAATACCTTATGCTTTTGTTAAGCTTACATTTAATTAAAATGTACAGAATTTGTGCAGTAAACCCGAATGAAACAAATAAAACAAGGGCCCCCTCTCTTGAAGGCATACGTTGTGAATGAAAAATGTCATTACAGACTAAAAAATTTTGCAGTAAACAGGGCCTACAGAGAGAAGTTTCCCCTGTAATGACATCCATAAAATACACAAATGGCACTTTTAGTACCATCCTGAATATGGCATTTTCTGTGCTCTACACACAATCTAAATGGTTTGATCATAGAGCATAATACTCCATTGGGTTTATAGAACAATCAATGTTCCATAAAATGATGTATTTATCCAATAGCAGGCTCAGCAGTTACTGGTGTATGACACTGTAGGACACAGGCTTGGGCTCCTCGGCAGCACACATACTGGCTGTAAAACTTATCTAACCCACTTCAACAACTTCATCTCATCTGTGGCAAGTAATTTGTGGGAGCCTCAGCTTGGCTTAAAAAAAACTTGTAATAAAAATTCATAGAATTTTCAGGAGAATGAAAGCTGATGACAATAGAAAGGTCACATTGTGTCTGCACTAAAGGGGTCAAAGGTTGCTGGCAGTTCTAAAACTGAAAGTAGATTTCATGCATCGCGTAGCAGATAAAGATGGCATTAAAAAGACACGGCGTGGGGTGACACGCCTCACGCCCGCGAGCGCCTGTGCTAATATCCTCTGTAAACCGCTTTGTTGCCGTGAGCCAGCGCTTATTTCCAACCCTCTCCCGAAACCAAACATTTATGCATTGCTAGGTTACATCTCAGACACTGCATAGTTTAGATTTTATATTTTGGTAGGGTCACTAACATTGAAAATTCTGGGTTGGTTCACTGTAATAATTAAAGCACCTTGAATATGAAGCAATCCAAAAAAAAAAAAAAACGATACTTTTCATATAAAAATTTGGGGCACACCACCTGACACTTAGGAATCTAAGCCACATGTAATTTTTCTCAAGTTCAATCTTAAGTTGTAATTTTAACAGGAATGTTAAGAAATTATACTTAACGTCTATTAAAATGAAACAATATTAACAGATTATGCTAATAAATTAGAGCCATATTTTAATGTCACAAAAGCTTATAAGTTTCTCAAGTGAAAGCAGGAAAAATGACATGAAAAAAAAATTCAATGAAATATAACCTTTTAGAAATTTCAAAGCAGGGAATACATTATTCTTACAATAGCAATCACCAATAGTTTAGCCAGACAAACCAATGTCGATAACTGCTCTGTGACTCACTCATTCTATAGACAGTGACAATCTCCGGCATCTGCAGGACACCCCTCCACCCTGGCTCAGAAGAGGGGGTGCTCTCCAGGCGGAGCCCGCACCCCGGGGCCTCCCACCTCTGGCAGCTTCCCTCGCCACTGCCCAGGTCCTCAAGCTCCTGGAGGGAAACCCATCATGGGGTCCAGAGTCCTGTTTGGGATCATCAATCTGGGCACAATAATCATGACAGGGGTCAGGAAACCTCTTGGCCTCATATCTCAACAACTAAACGGCAACTCCTCCTTTGAGAACACAGGTTGGTCAATGCCTCATATCTCTCCATTACTTCAGGGTTGGAAACACATTCTGGTCAGTGTTGCTACAATTCACACACAAACACAGAAATAAATAGGTTACTTGAGATACAAAATTAAGAATTACTTTCAGCCCTTGACATGTTTGTTCAATAGGATAGCTACAGCAGGGGTGAGCCTCATTTCAGAGTTTAGGCTTGTTCTGGTAAACCCAAGGTAAACCTAAGCTGGCCTGTACTGGCCTAAGCATGTGTCAGAAAGATCACAACAGTAATTAAAGGGCATTTTGGTAAAAACCAGTCCTAAACCACAAACACCCATACAAAGGCTTATGTTGAAGGGTTATAGAAAAAGTCATCGTTATGCCCTCAATTTCATGAAGGCTTATATTTTACAAGAAGAGATGGTGAAATTACTTTTCTGTGGAAAATTAACTTAAGTCCACACCATTTCTGAGAAGCCCTTATGAGCTCAAATATACAATTTCTTAATGCATGCCATGCAATTTTTAGTGAAGGAATATTTACAACAAACCAGGTCACAAATTTAGTACCACAAGCTTCAGTCCTGCTTTCTTAATTAACATTAACACTACGCTTAACAGTAGTAGCAAATGAAGATAATCAAAATACAATCCCAGAAATGAACTCTAAGATACCCAGAAAAAATGAAGAATAAATTTGATCTCAAGTTGGAAATATATAATCGCCCAGGTTTCCAACTTTACCAAGAATAGTCTCCCTGGGCCTAGATATTTCCATGGGTACTGAAGAGTGACAAAGAATAAAAGACAATATTTTACCTTTAAAGTCACAAACCCTAAGAAATTTTGTATTATATCAGACCCTTAGGTATATATTATCATTTTCATGCATGAAGATCTAACAGTAATGGGAACTATGCACACAAATCTCACTCAGTGAGGCAGGACTGTGTCTGCTAAGGTTATCTCGACAGGCTTTCGGGGGTGAGGGGAGGGCAGTGTTAACTGTTTCTCTACTGTGCAACAGCCTATGAGCTAACTGCAATATGTCACAACGCTTCAACCTAACCTTGGAAATTGGACTCATACGACAGAAATAGCATCACTGAGTTTCACAGAGGGTGATTAAGCAGCACTTTAAAGTTAGATTGTAAAGTGCTCTGATCTTGTCATTTGCCCACGGAGAGTACATCTTAAACACAGCCAGTTGGTTTACTAGCAGAGTGCTCAAATGTCTCCAGTCCCACTGGAACAAACCAAGGAGGGAGTGGAGGGGCCCACGAGTGCCGCACAGGCCAATCTCTCGTGTGGCACGTTTTTGGGTGCTGGGCTCAGCCCTGGCCTGGGGCGCGGGGAGGTATGCTGTGGATGTTCTTTCTTTTCCCTGCAGCCTCCCAGGGAATGTGCAGTCTCAGGGACCAAACTTCGCCCTCTCCAGTGCATCATCACCTGTATCAGCATTAGTGACAACAGCCTGACAACAGTGACAGCAGGAGTGCCCTTCCCACTTTTGCACAGGGGAATCTGGGGGCTTGGAAAACAGCTGGGGAACGTCAGGCCTCCTGAAGACCTTGACACTCCACCAGAGAGACGACACCCTCTTGCTCTAAGGCTTCCTCTGACGTTAAGACTTAACAAACGTCCGGACACTCTTTCTGCATTAGGGAGTTAGGAAATTAAGAAGCCCAACGACCTTTCCCTAAATGTCCTCTGACAGTCTGTATACACCTAATACAGATAACACAACATTGGGAGACAAGGCCTATTTTTCAAAAGGTGTACACACATTATACACACCTTGAAACTATGCAAATAAGAAGCCCTGGCGCCGTCCTTGGAGGGCTTGCCTCTGATGAAGCTGACTCCAGGGCTAATGAGGCAGACTTGGCTGCTATCTTTTGCTTTCCTAGCGAACCCTAGGAAAAAAACCACACTCACTTTTGTAGTCATGTTCTCATTTCCTGTCTACTCTAGCATCTTCATGTCCTTCCTGAGGAAATGAGGGCAAACAGATATTTGTCTTCATTGCAGACACTTTTGTATGTAGGTAAAAAGAAAACTACTTCTTAGTAACAGCACAGAGGCACCATTAAAATCAAATTTACAGTAAACAGAACCTACAGCTGGGGTAAAACACTAACTGTTAGTATTTTAATTATCTGCAAGGCTTTCAGAGGTCTAACATCTGCTCGTAGCCAAATGACAGCAGCTGCTTGTGTTCACTCAGAGCAACGTGGATTTCTTCTCCACATCTTAAAATGAATCATATGTTCTGGGACATGTTTGCCATTTCCTCCTGAGCTGCTGTGAAAAGGGACCAGAGCATCTTGTGGGTGACAACACAGCAGGCCTGACCTCTTCACAGGAAAGAGAGCCGAAGCCATCAAAACTCCCTGAGTGTGAAGTGAAAACATCAAAGGTAGAGCCAGAGGCCAGTGTTGGCCTGGATGTGCCCTTTAATGCCACTATATATTGGCACGAGGAGCTGGTCATGGCACTTTATAAACATGTGTAGGATGGGGCCCCACGGAATGAAGCTGTTATGGTTGGAAATGAGGTGTCCCCCAACGCCTCCCATGTTAATGCAGGAATGTTCAAAGGTGAAATGTGAGGACTGTACCCTAATCAGCCCATCCTAATTTGAATGGACTGACGGGTGGTAACTGTGGACAGGTGGGTGTGGCTGAGGGAGGTGGGTCACTGGGATGTGCCCTTGGAAGGGCTCTCCTTCCTTGTGGTGCCTTCCCCTTCTCTCCCTGTGTTTCCTGGCTACCATATCCTGAGCAGCTTCCCCGCACCACGCCCTGCTGCCATGATGTTCTGCCTCTCCTTGGGCCCAGAGAAATGGAACTGGCCCACCATGGACTGAAGCTCTGGAACCGTGGGCCAAGATAAATCTTTCCTCCTGTAAGTTGTTCTTGTCCGGTATTTTGGTCACAGGGACACAAAGATGACTAACATAGAAGCCAAGGAGAGAAAACAGGGTGGGTGAGAATGAGTGGCAGCAGGTGTCTTGAGGAAAGCAGCTTGGTACTAGTACCTAGTCTTAGGCGGAACCCACACATGGGCACAGTGCTGGGCAGGATGGCATGGATGCTGCTGTGGTCAAGGTACAAACATTTTCTTTTTAACCAGTAGATACTGCAATGTTTACTTAGAATATTTTCCTAAAGAACATTTTCCTAAATATCTACAGGAACCTCCTATTTAAAATCACACAATATCTGTGGCTTGAGTACTAGAGAATAATATATTATTGGGACAATAAAATTTAGAACTGATTTTAGAAAGCCAAAAAATAGACAAATGATAAGACTTATTTTGAAAAGAGTGAAAAGAATAAAAACTTACTTGCAAATTCAAACCATGAACTGCCAGCTCTTGGAGCCCGAGGTTTGTGCAACATAGTGAGAAACATCAGCAGTTCTCCCTGTACATATCTGGCCTGGTTTTGAAGGGTGAGGAGAGTTTGGTAGGGAATCCTTGAAAAGCACAGTGGGAAACCCAAGTGAAGGCTGACCCCAGTCCCGACCTGGAGCATGCCTGAAACCACATGGGACAATGGCTGTATGCCTACATGCAGGGGTGTGGCTGACCTCAGGGACATCTGAGGTGTCAGGAGGTACATCTGAGGTGCCACTCTGTTGAAGCAGTTATGCAAAACCACACTTGAGTCTCCAGAAGTTTCCAGTCTGTGTATATTTAAAATAGAAGTCAAATGAGGTATAATGTAGTCATGAATCGTGGGGCCAGGAACACACAGGGCCACAGTATGCTTTTGAGTAGGGGGTGTAACCATGAAAACTATCTCCCTAAAATTATTACTTTTAAGGAGTTTGAAGGCTTCAACAAGCAGGCAACAATATCTTGCCTTTTCACTAAAAATCTGTTTACCAACAGCTGGATGCTCTCAGACTGGCAAGCGTATGTCCACTGGTATATGTTGGCAGGGCTGGACATCCATCAGGAATACCCCTCCTACCATGATGCCATGCTGGAAAATGAGAGCAAAGCTGTGCCCAGGATGTCAAGTGATGGGTGTTCTGTATGGGAAACAGTGGCTGGGACACGTTGAGATTTAAACCCTGCACGTGATCAAAACTCAGGAACTCTCATAGAAGCTGAGTTACAGTGAGCAAGTGTGTGTAGGGTTCTTAAGGACTGGCAGCTGGATGCCCACTGAAACTCCCAGCCCAAGAGGACAAGGTGTAGGCCTGATGAAGTGGGGCTTTGTGGGACACAGGAGACTGGAAGGCAGGCCTGATCCTTCGTGAAGGAAGGGGCTTCCAGGCCTTTCTTCAAGCTCCAGGGTAAGCGCACGGCTCCTGAGCATGTGGCTGCACCCCATACTTTTACTAGAGTTACAGAAATGAACAAGTACTACTTTCTTAAACTTAAACATTTTATATGCTTAAAAAAATGTCAAGTTTTCACATTTCTTGAGACATTCACAAACAAACTGCACTACACGAGTGGCAAATGGCTTTACATTCCTTTCCTGCCTCAGGTTTCCAGCAGGCCATCTGCAGGTGTGAGTCTGCGACAGGCTGGGCTGAGTGTGGGGGTCTGGTGGGAAAGTAGGGCCTCTACTCCCCTGGGTCCCGGAACTCAGATTCCAGAGAGGAACTTGCACCAGACGCCTCTGCAGTGACCGCGGCTCTAGGCAGTGGCTGGGATGAAGTGCTGAGGCTCAGTGCTAGAGCAATGCCTGCTGACTTTCAAGAGCTGAGCAAGCTCTTAAAGGGCAGGAGACTTAAGGAGTCACAGCAGCTGCAGGATGCTGCAGTTCAGCATTTCCACTCCATGTCAGCAACTGCCCCACCCTCACTCCAGCCCCACATGCAGTCTCCTCTAGTCAGGTGGCTCTGATGCTGGCACTCTGCCTCACTAAGTCTCCGTGATGGAGAACAGGAGCACTGCCTGGAAGGGAAAATGCCCACCGAGAAAACAAGTGGCATGACTGCTGCGTCACTCGGGCCTCCCCAAGCATGGAAGAAAGCACCTGGCACTTCTGCACTCTGGCATGCTATCCTCACGATGGGCAGGTCTGTGTCCTAGGCCATGGGACCAAGACACATCCATAAGAAAATACTTATGTATTTCTCAACTGTACACTGTTCTAACTTGAAAGTCATGTGAAGTTTTAGAGAGATTATGTACATACTCAGCCTGCTGTATGCACCTCTAATGGATTACAAGAAACTTTATTTATAAATGTGCCCTCCTGTACACTGAGAGCTCCTTGGGCACAGGGCCCTGTTACCTGCTACAGCAGCTCCAATGCCTGGCATATCAAAGGCCTTAAAGGAGATAAGCTGAAGACGATCTCATAGCAAAGAGAAAGTACTGCAGCCTGCTGTCAGGTCCCTATACCTGTTGAAGCCTGGTCTCCCTGGAACCCTTGTGTTTTGTGCATACTTTGCAAGCCAGGTAAGGGCAAGTTCTAGAGCATGTTTTCATTGAAGTTTCTAAAGTGAACAGTCTCAGAAGACACAGTGTCTCATTCCAGAGTCAGAGCCAAGGCATTTTTGTACAATGCCCATTACAATGAAAATACTCCACTTAGGTAAAGAAAGGTGAGCTCACTGCGCACGGTCCAGGGGTGGACTCCCGAGCTCAGCTTCTCCCTTCAGCAGCCCACTGTGTGTTCAGGTGTCACTGCCTCCTCATGTCAGCCCACGGGGCCAGGGTCAGGGGAGGGGCACAGGTGCCAACCCTCTGGCTGTCACCATGTCTGGGAATAAGTGTCCTTTCTTCTTGTCGGCACCCACAGACTACTGCGGGACAACTCACTACTGTGCAAGATGGCAAAATCTCAGATCTTTGGTGGTTCTAGACAGTTACCTGAATTCCTTAAATCTTGTGTCTTGATGTGTAAGATGGGCATAATAATACTTAGTGGTTTCAAGAGAAAACGAGACAGGCCATGTAAAATACACAGCACTGTGCCTGATAGAGCCAGGGCTCAGTGCATGTTAGGCTTTAACACTATATTTTAAATACAGTGATTGTATTTCAGTCCATGTCACCTGAAACTGATAAATAGAACAACTAATTTTTATGGATATAGAACAATCTTTTTTTTTTTTTTAAATATTTATTTATTTACTTTAGTTGTACACAATGCAATGCATTTATGTTTACGTGGTGCTGAGGATCGAACCCAGGCCGCGCACGTGTGAGGCGAGCGCTCTGCCGCTGAGCCATAATCCCAGCCCTAGAACAATCTTGTATGACTGAAATATTTGAAGCATAATACACACGTGACAAAACTAAATTTAAATTTAGTGTGAAGAAATGTAAAGTCCTGCAACCAGGAGTAAAACAACCCAACAACAACAGCTCAAGGAGGAGAGCAGGAGACGCCAGCCTCTAGCTGCTGGAGGGCCAATGCTGTGGCGTTTCTGCATCGGCACAAGCACAGAGCCCAGCAGGGAAGTAATGGCCCAGTTGCATGCAGGGTGTACTCAGGATGCCCAGTTCAGGTTCAAGTTCCACACTCCCAGAGAAATACTGACAAACAGGCACAGATCCAGAAATGAGAAGCAAAACTAATTTGGGACTAGAAAATGAATGAAGAATGGCTTACATCTTTCACGCAGGCTGACCACTGGCCCCTACACTCTTGATGGAAGTGGTAGGTCCCCAAGTCTTTGTGGGGCTTATCTTTCACAGCTGCTATACCCAAGCCTACAGAGTGCCAGTCACTCTGGCTTGTCCAGTGGCTCAGCGCAGTACCATCACTGTAACGGACTTGTGTGAAGTTCTGCACATGTATGCTTAGTCCAGTAGCTTTAGATTATTTGGGGACAGAAGGTGGGAGATACATAGCTTTGAGGTAAGCTGTAAGTGAATCTTGTGGTCTATCTTATGCAATAGCAGACTATTTGATTTTCTTTTCTAATCAGAATGGAAAAGAAACATTCATCAAATCCATGGCCACATACCAGGTTGCTGGGATCATTTAATCTACTCTAGAAGGGCCACCACAGTAGCTGTAATCAGGGGCTTAGGACAAGTCATTTTCCAGCATCAATCTGGGTTCTCCAGGGCCAGTCTGGTGAATTAAGTGGACATGTGAGGAGCCACCTTCTGCTCCTCTCAGCCTTCAGGGATGCACTGATCTCTGCTTTTCCTCAGGCTGCAATGTCATTAGTTGCCATCCTGGGAAGGAGGTTTCATGCGCCTTCTCAGTCTTGTATCTTCTCCAACAAAGAAACAAGAAGAATGCCTGGTAAGCTTCTTTGGGCACTGCAGGTATGACAGCCTAACCCTAAGAATACTGCTTCAATCCACACACTGGGTAATGTGGGAAGCTACCAGCTTTTGAGTAGGGCCTGGAGCACACAAAGCTCTAAAGCATGCATAGCCGGTTTTCCCAATACAACATATAGACACCAAATCAGTCCCTGCAAACAGCCCGACTGCTAGATGATGTGAGCTTGGAGGCTCAGTGGTGGAGAGAGAGGATGAACCTTGGTAAACTACAGTACAGAACCACAATGCAAGTCCCTTGGGATTCTGCAGCTAGGTCACGCTACCCAAAGGAAAATCACATGCCTTTGAGACGCACTCCTGGCAGTGAGAGACACTCAAGTCATGGCACATCAGTGACCACGGCACACAACTCCCACTGGGTTGGGTTCTGGTGGATTTGCCACGCGTCCCCAGATGCCCACTCTGCGTTGGGTTCTACTGTGCTCCCCAAGTCATAAAGTCATGAAAGGCCCAGCAAGAGTCCATCATCGGATGGAAGCAGAACTTCTTGGATGAAGACCAAGCAGGCCAGGAAGCCTGAGGAAGTTGCATGAGCTGTGTGTGGATGCCTTCCATTGTACAGCCAACAAATAATGTCAGGGGTTTAAAATGGATCCCAAACAAACAGTTCCTGTAAAGCCAGAGGATGAATGCTCTTTGAGCACAACTACCCTCATCACTAACTAGTGAACTGTACAGTGAGAACTCCCCTTCCAAAAAACAGATGTGGGCATTGAAAGATATAGAGTCATCAAAGAAAGATGGAAGAGTATTTACTATTTGGACTCTATCAAGACAGAAACTGTACACTAGTACAAAAAACAAGGATTTCTTCGGTAGAGTTCAAAACCAGTGTTAAAATAATTTTCCAGTAAATTATCAATTATCTAATATGGTTATTCCCCTATCCCTAGGTATCCTGAAGGTTAGTTCTACTTACATTACTAATTCAAATTTCCTGGATGCTCCACCCAGGAAATTAGGTATAAGATCATTTATTTTCTTAACTATTTGTTCAATAAATATCAATATTGATAACCTACTACACTGGCAAGAAAAATGTGAACTAGAGCCCTGGTTTTTAAGAAATTAATAATTTATTTGAAGATGCTAACATTACAGGTAACTGCAGCAAATACAATATAAACTGAATAACATGTTCAAATAGCCACACCTTCGTAGAAAGAAAGGACAACTCCCTTGGTCTAGGTAGGGATCATGAAAGTGCTCACAGAAACACTGGGTCTTGAAAGATGAATAAGAATCTGATGGGGAGTGAAGAAATAGTGGACAAAGCCCCCCTATTCTAAGCAGATGCTGAACCCAGCAGGCAGTGTGGCACGGCTGCAAGCTCAATTTGGGTATAAAGATGGAAATAGTGTGAAGAGGCAGAAGCTGTGAAGCTGTGCAACGTTCAGGGGTTTAGACTTGGGTTTCCCACGGTGACTGAAGAATTTAAACCCACTGAAGAAATTTAAGCAAGGAAATAACATGATCAAATGTGTATTACTAGAAAGAAACTGTGGTGGAAGATGGAAGATTGCTTCTAGTGATGGGATTAAAAACAGGGATTCAGTCTGGAGGCTCCTGCAGCAGCCTAGATGAAGGAGAATAAAAGATGAAGATAAGATATATGGGGCAAAATGTGGAGAATCTCAAAGGTGTTTCTCAGTTACTTGCCTAAGTAGTCCGGGCCAAGCCATGTCCCCAAGTCCACATCACACCTGTTCACTATTTTGTTCACTGATTATTTAGTTCTGTGTCCTTCCTAGAACATAAACTCCACATGAGAAGGAACCTGGACTGTTGTGGACTCTGAGTGCTTAGCACTTGTGAGGTAAACTAACATCTTCCAAATTATTGCGGTGGAGGATGGAGTGGGAGTGCTGTCTCCCTAGGCAGAGGAGAGGAGCTCCACAGGGCAGGCGACTGTGAGGCAGAGGGCAAAGAGGAAGAGAGCAGGTCAGCGCAGTTTCAGACGCGGCTGGCTTCTCCCTGGTTGCTTCAGCCTCTGTATAGAGCATCTCTTTAGTCCACATTCTCTGGGCTCCTCCTCTCTTTCACTATTTAAGTGGCACTATCATGAGGATAAAAGTAGACCCATGGAAGCATTTGACTCAGCTAGTGCTTTCTGAGGTGTGCTAAGGTGCTTTGGGGGAATGTATGTCATTAAAGGCAGCAAGCTCACTGTTTCAAATTTCATTTCAAGAAAACCAATCAAACAAGTGTTTAAATACTTTTTCCTGTAACACTGAAGGGCTTAAGATCCTCTAGGATCTGCTCTGAGTTTGAACAGTGGCCACTCTGTGTATCTATTGGGTTTCCACAGCATGATACGCATTGATGGTTTTGCTATTATAGAATTTTAATGTGTGTTTATTCTTGGTCATCCACTGTTTAAGTTACACCCTTAGTGGACTCCTATTTAGTGACTCCAGCACAGGAGATATTGACAGTAAAGTATAAGTCAAGGGAGAAACTGCCATGACAGTGATTCTGCAGATTAGACTCACACCAACTTTCAGAAGATCCTTAAATTGTGTTCATTTGCTTAAGATTCTTGTATAGCCCATAAAGGTAGCTCTAATCCCTTAAAAGCCAATATAAAAAGGGGACCTATTATGTCCCAATATATTCAATATTATATCCAAAAGAGAAAAAAAAAAAAACCACATCCAGTTTAATTTTTCAGTTCTCAGGAATAATGAATGCGTACAAACAAAAATATTGCTCACAAATAAGTGTGTGCAAATAGCAGGCTATCATATCTTGTCATTTCAAAACAAAGCAAATATTTTAATCATAATATAAAAATTTATGAAAATAATCTAGTTGATTATTTCTAAAGGCACAAAATGTTGAGGACTCCAACCATCAGCTCATACAAGCAGTTTTCACTTGAGCATCAGCAAATCTGTGTGGGTTAGGTTACTGTAGGGAACCAGGAAGAGGTGTCCAGTCAGTGGACAACATGCTTTGGGCCAGTGGATAGGCTGGGCTTCCCTGGAAATTTCACATTTGTCCATTTACCAGAATAAAGGCAGTGGTCCAAAATACCTGAGGTGCAAGGTCATCGAGGTGGTATGCAGGAGGCTGAGAGAAGAAAATAAGGTTGAGTAAAAGAGAACTGGGTGCACCGACTACCGAAGAAGCATCAGGGCCAGTCGAGAAGACTGGAAAGTCAAGACTTGCAGGTCACAGAAGGCAAGAAAGAAGAGGTGGACTCCCACATCAGACGTCAAAAGGAGAAACCACAAGGACAGAAACTAGGTTTCCCCTGCTAGGTAGACCATGAAACATCTCATTCAAACCAGAATGCTGCTGAGAGCCAAAGGAAAGCGACTGTACAGATGGCCGAAGGGCCCTGACCTACCGCAGATGAACCAGCATGGGCCCGCAGTGCCACTGCTCTTGTGCCCACCTCTCTCACACACCATCATGCGCTAGGAACACCCACACGTGCCACAGTCTATACAGAATCAAAAAGATAAGGCAATCGTTACTAGGAGGAAAAAAAAGAAAGCACGTGAAACTTGAAATGATGTTCACCAAATTACAGAAATTCACATGCTTACCTTCATTCCTATTCATTATTAAACACCATTGAGTATTTTTCTGAACAAAAATGTTCAGCTTTTTCTTGGAGCGGCAAGAAAATCAGAATGACAGTGCTGAATTAATTCCTCATTTGCTGGCTGCAAGAAACTCAAAGTAGAATTGCCAAAGGGCAAAATACAGAGAGTGACACTATACATCTCAGCTTTTATGTATGTCCATTTGATTACTGTGCTTGCACATTTGTATTGTCCCATGATCTAACAGTTGTTATCTTACTTAATTTACTGAATGCCAAGGTATCTACTAGTAGGAACTATGCTGGGAAGTATTACTAAAATATCTGGAATTCTTAATAGGAAGTCCACAAAGTCCAGTGGATAAACTGCATGCAGAAAGTGAAGGCAGGGGGAACCTGCCTCAGGAAAGCCTCCACCACAGACATTTGCCTCTCAAAGCTGTGGCGTAGGTGGATGCTGCCCGCATAGCCATGGCGGAGGCTGCAGAGGCAGGGACCCTGCGCTCTCTGCCTCAGCTACTGCCCTGAACTAGAAAATACAGCTTTCCAATGCTCGGAGTAACTCCTGATTTCTAGGCCTCTTTTTATTAGTTAATACCTACTGGCTAGAAGAATACTATTTCCTTTTTCTGCTCCTATTCTGACATAATCTTGCTAGTAATCAAATCAACACAACCAAACATGCACACCCAGTTTTCCCAGTAGGTTGTATAGAGACCCAATCAATCCCTGCAATGAGTCAACCTAATTCACTGGGATTAGTTATTCCTTGAAATATGCTTTTACTATTTAATTTTTTTGGTCTTACTGTCTAACTTTTAAAGTTTATTTACATGTTCTGAGAAAAAACTCAATATTAGTTTGAATTTTGGATCTGGCTTTATTAATAAAGAAGTTATCATTCTTTTTTCCCCCAAAATATTTCCCAACCTCAAGAGAAACTTCCATAAATATAACAAGTTATTTGACCCAAACTCAGCTGGAGCTATGAAGAGCAGAGACAGGGGGCATTTGGGAGGCAAATGACAAATCCTGATAAGACTTCTCAGCTCAAACCTACAAAGAAAATGCTTACTACAGAGAAGGGTTCTTTGACAGTCTTAAATTCAACTCTATGAAAAGAAAACAATAAAGAAAGTTGCATTAGATTCTTGGCACAGCCATTCAAAGGGACCGAGTCAAGGAAGACACTAGATTTACCCATGACAGGTTCCAAGACTTGGCTCAAGAGAGGAAGGACACCTGCATGTCGATGGTCACAATTTAGTTATGTAGGGTTTATCTGTTGGATTGTGAGTGGATTTTAATTTTTAGGTATCAGAATTATTAAAACTTGCCCCTAGAACTCCCAAATCTAAGACATTAAAAGCAAAGCAGCACTGGCTAAAACAGGCAGAGGGACCCAGAGCGATGCGTTCCCCAAGCCCTGGGGCTCTTCACCTGTGGTTTCAGCCCACAGGGTCAGGTGCCTCCAGGATACCTCCCAGAAGCACACTTCTGTGATCCCACCTTAACACTGACACTTGCAGGGATTGGCCCAGCAACTTGGCTGCTCCCTGCTTAGCTTACAGAAAACATGAGCTTTGGTTGGTTCCATATTATCTTTCTAAAATTCCTATTAGGGTATGAAAATACAGGTTCTCCTATACATTTAGTATACCTCCAGCTCCACAGGACAGCACCTGTGTTATCTAGATCTGGAAATTAATGGGCTGATTGTAGCATCACAGCTCAAATGGACATAGTTACCATACTTGGCCCAGTGTGACTTCAAATAAGAATTACTTCTGATCATTTGAAAAAAGAAGCCATGTTTAAGCTGATTGGTTCATCAAATGCAAATACTGTGCATTAAGATAGGAAATACCCATTCATGAAGATAAGGAAAACTGACATCAATATATTAAAATAACAGTTGATAGATTCTGGGACCTGCACAAGAACTAGATTTTTTTCCTTCTGCTTAAAAGCACATTCATCCACCCTATCCCAGTTCATATTTGATCTGCAATCTAAAATACAGTCCTTTGGTCTTTCAGCACAAAACCTTATAAACCTTATAATATTACTCAAGGTTCTCGATGTTGAAGTTTCCATTTTTAAGGAGGAACAAAGTGCAGGGGTGACAAGTATTATAGCAGAATGAACAGTGCAGCAGAGAAAGTGGAGAATCAGTGGATGCCCCCAGACTCTGGCATTCGTAAAGCAGCCACATGAATAGCACTGTGGAGAACAAAAGACAGTGATGATAAAATTGGGTGCTTTTGTCTCCTGAGGCTGGCACAGATGGGCCTGGCATGCTTCACGTTTCACTTTCAGGAAACTTCAGCCACATTTCCAGGGCAATGGTTCCACTGTCTGCAGGCAAAGGGCCTATGTGTATGCGGCCAGTGACTTGCAAGATTTTCTGCCCTCAATTAAGCCCGAAAGGGGAATTTAAACACTCAGGTAAGTTGAGTTCTTATGATCTTATGTAAACAATGTAAGTTGGATGGTTCTGTTATTAATATGCATTTTAGTGAAAATGAATAACTTGTTCCCAGTTACATCTCCTTTAAAATTTTGCTGAGATGATCATATCTGCATATTTTACATACTTGTCTGTCTTCATACACAAGTGCACATATACATGCACATGCAACATATGTGCTTTTCCTAATCAAGGTGAAACAAATTTTCATTCCTGACTTAAACACATATAGCTGACATTGCATTCTTTTGGTTTACAATATCCTAGGACAAATTCTTTGCTATAACAGAATTTACAACACTATATTTAAATTGAATGTTGAGAATAGCTGTAATGAGTGTTAAATACACTCAACTCTGACAAATAAATAATTCTTTAGTCTTTGCCTGAAAATTAGGCACCTGATGAACTTTAACAGAAAGTAAGAAATCTTAAACAGCAACACTATCATATAGTGATATGATAGTTTTTCTCAATAAGCCAGTCAAATATCATATGGTTTTAGCCATAACCTGCATATTTATAAAACTCAGTTACAATACAATACAATTGTACATTTATTTCACACTAACAAACACATTAATGACTATATAATTATTACTAACAATTTGCAAGTTTTATTCAAGGCCTGTATAAATGATAACAGTACAGGGTTATTTTAAGTTCAGATCCATTCCACCATTTAGAAACATTACCTAGGATTGTTCCTGACACTAGAAGAATAAGAAATGAACAGATGAAAACATTAAGCCAAGCAAACTGTATCAGTATCAACAGTGCCCACAGTAACAGAATCCATGAACAACATGGAACCTTCTAGTGCTGCTGTGGCCAAGCTTAATTGTCAGGGAACCCTAAAGTCCTTGTCTTTTTATTGAAGAAAAAAACTGCAAAACTCTCTCATGAAGCTATATATAAACATGACAATATGTGTTTTTTTCCAAAGGACAAGAACTGTCCCCCACCATACTACTATATATTTCTAAAAAGTGGGTGGGTGGGGGATTGGGATTACTTGATCTAATGCCAGTTCCATAAATTATGAAAACTTCCCTGGAGGTACTAAAGATGTCAGGAAAGGTCACATGCTCTCATTCACCAGAATGTTTTCAGTGGTGTTTATTTTTGGTCCTGTGGTTTAAAATCTTACATGGACCATATTTTGCATGTTCTTTAACACTTTCTACAGAAGCATAAAGTAGAAAGATTAAGGGTAATAAAAATAATTCATAACTTCGTAGTAACTCTTGGTTTACAAAGGAAACAGTGGCAGGAAGGCAATTTAAAAAATTCTGCCTTCAATTACCAAAACAGCTGACTCCCCTGCAAATATTTTTATGTACTACTATTTGTCAGTTGTATTTACACAGTTGAAGGGTTATCCCAACATTATGATGTGGGTCTCTTTACCTGGCAATTCAGGCATCTTTATCAGTAGCTTGGATAAGCCACAGAGTCAGTTTCCTACAGAGAGAAACCTGATATTGCTGCAACGGAAGCAATCCCAAACTCTGGCTGCTTTAAGAAAATAATGCTTGCAAAGGAGTGTTTTGTACTGGATGTCAGTGAACAGGTTTCAGTGAGGGAATGTCACTTAAGTGCAAGGTCTGGAGCACATCCACAGGAATCAGATGGGGAAGACAAAGTACAGGTCCAGAGACGGTACCGTGACCCATGAGGGAGAAGTAAGCAGCCTGGCCCAGCAAAGATAGATTGGGGGATGCAAAAAAGGACATGAAAATGTTCCCATCTCAGCAAGTTGGGTACAGGAGGGGCTGTGTGTGACCTGTGCAGCCTAGAGTAGAGGAGGAATGCCTTAACTCATCATGGGGGAAAGTTTTCCCAACACTAGAGTAGTTCACACATAAACACACACAGGAAAAGACGCTTTACATCAGCAGGCACTAGAAAATATAAATTGAAATCATGATGAGATACATAACACACCTACTAGAGTGGCTAAAATTTAAAAAAAGACTGATGATACCAAGTGCTGAGGGGATAGGGAGCAACTGCAACTCTCATAGACATTGGTGGAATGCAAAAAGGGGTAGACACTTTAAAAAACAGTTTGGCAATTTCTCACTACATCACCTCACTCTCAAGGAAAAGAAAATATCAGCTCATACAAAGACCTGTTGCCAAACATTTAGAGTAGCTCTACTCATAATCACGCACAAGTAGAAGCAGCCCAGTTGCCCATCGCCAAGATGACAGATAAACACACTGTGGTGCACCCAACACAAGGGAACACGACCCAGAAGCAAAAGCAACAACCGATGTGGGGTGTGACCCTAGGAGGGAATCCAAAGGATCTCCTGTCACAGGTGCAATGGGATATTCCTGAATGCAGCCAGCAGTGGTATCTTCTTTACCTGGGGACTCTCAGGACTCTTAACTCACACATGATGCTTCCTTTTCTTTATGTCCAGATATTTGGAGCAACTCAACAACTTGCTTTTAGCACCTGTAAAAAAAACTCTTATGTTCCATTTCATAATTATTTTCCAGAGACAATTTAAGCCTTATGGTTTGCGCAATCTTCTGAAGTGTAGTAGGAAGAACTGCAAGCTATCTGAAGCAAGACATCATCTTTCAGGCTAAGGTTAGGTGTGTGTCTGTGGGATGCTGGGGGTTTTCACTGCCTTTGGTACTGACCTTTGTAAAGGCATGCTATACTCCATCTCCTTAAGGAAAGGCCAGCTCTTAAATGAACATGTCTTTATATTAAAAATGGTGATGTGGAGTGTCCACTAGGTGGCTGTAATTGTGGTCAATTAATGTTTTTTATTTTCTATGTATCTTTCAGTTACAGTACATCTGGGCATGTGCTTTCTGCTGTTTTTGTTTATTTGGTGTGCTCCAATACCAGCCAAACATGAGAGATTTGAGTTCTTTCTCACCAGTCCTCAGTGATCTCATGGCTTTTAGGACATTTAGATGGTGTGTGTGTGGGGGGGGGGGCGGAATTCAGGGTGGGGCAGAGGCGGGAGGGAGGGTGTGCCAGCCAACTGTACACACGCATGTGCATGGAATCACTGAAACAAACGGCTGAAGAGACTGGGAAACCGTATGGCATTTCCTATGATCATTAGGATCATCTTTTTAAAAATGATTCTGACAACCACTTATGACCATGGTTATGACTTTAACTGTCAATGATGCTCCTTTCCTCAACAATACGGTTTCTGGTGACTTCAGGATCTGGGCAGGTCTGGGCTAAAAGCTGCTCAGCCCTAACTCAGGGCGTGTGCTCAGGCAGCTTGCTGAGCTCTCCAGGCTTCAGTCTCTGTGTCTGCAGTACAGGGACACTGCATTAGGAAGGGACTGTGTATGGCACCTTGGTGGCATGTGCTCACCAGGGTGCGCGGGGCATCACGTGGCGCTCTGCTCTTCTCCGTGTACTTCTATGTCACTTTTCAAGACCGTTCTTCATGAAGCAGAAGGCTGTGTGTTAGAGAGTTTGTAGAAAATTTACTGAATTTACAGTTGGTTAATTGCAGCAGCATCAGTATAGGCTAATTTAAATAGTGGATGCTTTAGGAAAGAGGAACATAGCAGGGCAACTTTGTTTTCTGATTAGTAAAAGAGTCTATTGAATATACCCACTCAGCTACAAGTTATTAAAGACTCGATAAGCTTAATAGTTTGATTTCTTGTGATTCAAAACCAAGTGTAGTCAACTCTTGACCTCAGCAACTTGGGGCAGTATGTAAAGATGTACTACCGGGGCTGGGGTTGTGGCTCAGTGGTAGAGCGCTCGCTTAGCATGTATGTGGCCCGGGGTTTGATCCTCAGCACCACATAAAAATAAAGGCATTGTGCACAACTAACTAACTTAATAAATAAATATAAAAAAAAGATGTAGTACAAACTCAGAATGAACGGACATTATATTACAGATGTAAAGATAGAAATCCACTTGATTAAGACATAAAGGAAGACAGAATATTCCCCTCTATTCTGAATATAGATCAGTACCCAGAATCTTTCTTTCATGTAGTAAATACAGAGAATAAACCCACAGATAGCCCTTCAGTTTGAATAAGGTTCTTCTTATATGATTGTTCCCACCAACACCCAATATCTAATACTCAGTATCCTATTCCCACTTCTGTCTGAGCCTCAGACTCTGAAGAAGTCAAAATGCAGCAGCATGCTCGGGACTCTTTCAAGATCTTTGGTGAGGAAGAGCAGGACCCCTTGGGCTACCCGAGCTGCACCCTCAGGTTTACAGGTGCTACCTGAGGCCTAAGCTCAGTATGCAGCTTGGGGGGCAGATGTCCCTGAGGGCTACAGTATGCCAGATGTGCTGCTGCTGTTCATGGCAGGTTAAAGGCCAAACAGTCCAGATGAACCAATCACAGAGTGGTGGCCCACATAGCAGCAGGCCCAGCAGAGTCCTTCCCGTGCCTCTCCATCACACCAGACAAGCTCAGCTGTGCACAACTCATTTACCATGGCTTGAAAACAGCCCATGCAGCTCATATGGAAAGTGAAATTTAAAAAAAAAAAAAAAAAAAAAAAAAATCTCCAAGGAAACGTGTTAAGTTGGGCCTTTTTCTTGAGACTATGATTGTGACCTGTGTTAGCTCATGTATCACCAGAGGCCTGAAATCAATGGTTAGGAAAAATTCTCTGTGTAATGGAGAAACAAAGGTAGAGAGAAAGAGGGAAGGTGTGCAGGGGAGGACAGAACAGGCCTGGCCTCTGTTTAGAAACTGGGTAAGAGATATTGTGTAAAACTTGAAACTTTCAAGTATTCATAAGATATATAAAAAAAACATTTAAAACAAATGATTTGACAGCTGCAAATGCAGGATAACACCTAGTTGAATTATAGAAACAGTGTGGATAATTACTTTTCCGAACGTGAGGGCCCTGTGGACCAAGGTCCTGTCTGAACTTCCCTGCAGCACAGCTACCTTGCAAGAATACACGTCCTGTCGCCACATCACCCAGTCTCTTTATCATCCCCGTGTCAGTCACGATGATGAGAGACGTCCCGTGATTCTAGCAGTCTTTCTTTGAAGGATCCACACGTTAATTACTGCACTAATTATGGTTTTTGAATAACTAAATGAAGTAAGCAGTCTATGGGAGGTACAGGCATAAACCTAAGACTGAGAAAATACTAGTTACTGAAGTCATCAGTGCAAACTGACACACGGAGCAGGTTTAACAGAAGTGGAAGCCGTGGGTTTTAAAAGACAGCATCTTAAATAATTAGGGTTCCGTAAAGCAAAAAGAAATGTTATTTCTTAATGGCAAGTGCATTTAAACTGTTATCTAAAGATCTGAAGGTAAGCCTGCTTAATTCACTGCTTCTTCTTTTGTTATTAGGAAAACATAATTGTTCCAAATAATTAGCACTAGAGTACATCACAAGCTGACAACAAAATTATAGAAATCTTCATATTCAGATCCGTCTAGCTGGCTATTAGGAACAGTTTCTGATCATAACCCATTAGTTGAAGTGCTGTGAGTTCTTGATTGCCACCAAATAACCTTAGATATCTGCCTAAGTTAACAGCCCCTATTTATCCAGAGTTTTCTTGACAGTAAAAATTGCTTAGGATTTTTACAGCTGCCACACAAAAGAATAGTATTCCATGTGTGCACTTGGAAGAATAGGTGATATAATAATTGAAACGTAGATTTTAAAATACAATTTTAACTCCAAAATTTCTAAATGAATCCCTGAAGACGCACTTCCATTGTTAACAGTGCCATCACCCTATTTCTGAGCACCTGGACCCACAGTAAGTCCTGCAATGGCCATGTAAGTTGTCTGGCCTTCACAGCATTTCTTTATCTGCTCCTTAACAACTGACAGATAAAACACTTCACATTTGTATTACTGGAAAAAACCCCTTTATGAACAATGTTGGAGGTACACTTTGGTTTGCTACTGATCAATTTTAAACCAGCTAACCAGCAAAGAGACAAAGGAGCAGGGTGTGGTTTTAAAGATGGGGAACCAAGTTACCTGCTCACCAGGAATCGCTGGGTTAACCTCCCATTTAAAAAAAAAAAAAAAAGGCAGACATGGGGTGGGGTGGGGGAGTTTCTGCTTTGCTGGCTTCTCATCCAGCTACAGAAGCAGCTTATTGATAACGCAGCATGTGGCCAGTGAACAGGGGTCTGAACAATCTGGTGATCTCATAATTGGTGAGGCCACTTGAAGTTCCTCTGGAAATCCTTCTGAGCTAACAGCACAGCTGATAAACCCACAAAGCTGTATGTTTTATCCCATGAGGGGCAACTTTGATTACTCTGGTAATTAATGATGCTAGAGAGTAATATGGATTTTCTGTTAAAATTTGAGTTTGAAGTTAATTAGTCTTCACGTTATGATTTGCTGATTAATTATGGATATTTAGTTATAAAGAGGGATGTTAATTATTAATCTCAAAAAATAATCTAGTGTAATTAACTAAAACTTTGACATCAGTTAAAATTCCCATTGAGTATAAATTCTGAGATTATCAATTATCAGGGAAGAGCAGTGAGCTTGCGCCCCCCTGAGAAGGAACACATCCTCTGCTCAGTCAGAACACGTGTGAGGCGTGCTGTCATGCAAGGTGCCTGTGGTTTCAGCACTAAAACTGAGCCATGTCAAGGTACAGAGCTCAGTCTTCTGTGGCAAATTCTCAGTGTGAGAAATCTTGCTGCAGAACAGTGCCACAGAGGGGAACTGGGACTGGCGCTGCCTCTGTGTCCTGTCAAACACTGTCTTGACCTTTGAGTTCTCATGTTCCCCTGAGATCGATGGGCCTCATCAGCTCTGGTAAACTCTGAAATGAACTTCAGCATTGCTACAGATATCTTTATCTTTGGCAGCGGCAGCTTTTGGAGCGATCAAGACAATACTGCAGCACAAGCACTAATTAGTGCTCTGATTCACATAACTTGAAATCACCTTTGTGGTTAATTTTTTTTTTTTTTCCTTCATCTTTTCCCCCAAATCTGTCAGCAACACAATCTTTGTCACCAAAAAGGGGAGGGGTGTGTGATTAAGAAAAAGGGTTAAACCCAAAGCATCAGCGGCTCATCACTGTCCTGGAATTTCCCCTGTAACACAGACTCCGAACAGGGATCTGTTTACATTATCTCTAGATCATCTTGACAATATTTATTCTCTATTTACCTAAATGAGGCAATATGATGATATTTATTGCTCAGAATAGCTAAATATAGACTTTTCTTGAGCACTCAGTACCATAGTGGGAGGTTTTGCTCTAATCTACATCTTTAAACTGACAAGCTGGAGAATTCCTAATGAATGCCTCTTTTCATCTGGATGTCTGTGTGTATTTGACAGTATAAATATTTAGCAATATCAGAGTCAGCTTGTGATTTTACCCAGATGGACTGATTGATGCCTTGGCTCGATGCTGCCAAAGACAATCCGTGCAGTTATATAAGCAGTTTCCCTCTGACTTCCTAAGAAGCAATTAGGTGGCCAAAGGCAGAACCCCAAAACAGTGGAAATACTTCTGAATCAGCTGACAACTCTGAGGGATAAATAAAATATGGTACTTAAATTATTACCACTTTACTTTCATGAATCATAGGATTAAAGCTTTCACTTCTAAAGTACATATAAATTGCAGGGTTTCTTATGTCTGTAATTTGCAAGAATCTAAGTTAAAATACCAGCTAATCAGTCAACTCACATTCACCTTGGAAAAAGTACCACCCTTTCTTGTCATTTTTGTAAATTGTATGCCTAAGCACCAATGTTATTTTGAGAAGAAAAGTCGCTTGTTGTCAATAACATATATTGCAGTCTAGTTAAAACAACATTTGTTAAGATTTAATCGCAAATGTAATCCTCCTTTAAAGTTTAGACAGAATGCTCAGAGAAATTGAAAGGACAGATAATAAATCATTTTTCTCATCTTGGGTGTGAACAAGGTAGGTCTGATTCATTCAGGTATGTCATTTTAACAACGAACAGTATAAATTCTCTCTTGTGAAACAATGAGGGCTCCACTCAGTACAGAACTGCTAGGTGACACTACCCTCCGCCCCTAAATCATAAATTTTTTCCTATCAACATGTTTTCTTCTATGTAAATCACAATGAAAATGAAACCAAAGAATTGCACTATTTTTCTTATCACTGCTGCAATTCATCTGCGAAGGCTGGAAAGGTTGTTTGAACTTTCAATGTTCCCTCTACATTAGTATCCTCTGCCCAGTCTCAGTTTTACCCAGTGTCAGATGCCTATCATGATTATGTCAGGTCCATTTATGCATGCTACTGCTTTGGGAGAAAGAAAGCTACCTATTATTTTATTTTTGGCATCAGCAAGAGCCGAGTTTTTTGCAATGCTGTTACTTCCCCCACCCCTCACCTGCTCTTGCCACCACTAGTTCTTTGTTTTCTATTAACTTATCCCAATCTTTGTATAACCCATGCAATAACCCAGGAGAAAGGGCAAGCAAGACATTCTTCTTCTTGACACTAATACCTATGGATCCTATTCTGCTGTGATACTGCTCCCCATCACAAGATATCTTAGCTAACAGAATCCTCGGGAGTTAGGTACTGGCACTTACAATGTATTCCAAAGGCAAGGGGACACACTGCCTACCGGTGATCAGATATATACAGGAAATCCCAGAACGAGCTGTTCAGCTACAACATAGCACAGCTCTAGGTGCAGGACTCACTAGTCACTGTTCCTTCTTGCACATGGTTTTTTTTTTTTTTTTTTTTTTTTTTTTTTAACCTTTAAAAATTATTCCATGCCTGCCAGGTGCCAGATCAAAGTACACATCTACAGTATTCTGTTTATTCTATGATCAACAATGAAGTGGTTATTGGCCAGACAGAGAAGGCCAGGGCCTAAGGTCTAGCCTGTTGGTATCCATCTATTTCATCTGCAGTACTGCCCTTGAGTCAGGGCATTGTTAAATCATTATTTGCCTTATTTCCTCAGATGAGGGGTAAACTATCATAATAAAATGGTGGGAGAAGGCACAATGTCACTTCCTGAATATAACAGATACATGCCTTTTTCATTATTGTTGAAAGCAGGTCTGTTCAAAGATGAGTCCAGTGTCTAGTTGAAATTGGTAACAAAAACAGGGTATCAGAGATGACATTTTGAATGAACAGGGCTGTTTTTTTCCTTCCTCCAAATTTGTCATTGGAAAGGGGGATGCAAAACACATTAACACTAATCAGCCAAAATGGTGTGGCTCACTGCTTAATTTCATTGCACTAAGCTATAAATTACAGGAAGGCCTGCTGCAACTAATTTTTGCAGTGCCGCACCAGATGACAAATGGAATGTCCAGGCGGCTACAAGTGAAGAGCTTCCATCTTTCTTCTGTGACTGCATATTACTTACGCTAATGACGTATAATAGCCTGCAACTACACTTAACCTGTGCATTAGATGGCAGCACACACTGTTTACCTAGAGTTATGAAGACGAAAACAGCAAATCAACAAAGAATCTGAAGTGTGTACATTAGCCTCCCACATGTCAACTCAATTTTCCCCGAGAGATGATGTATAACCAGTTTCTCAATTGTTCTCCCATCTACACAACAGCATTAAGTGCCGAAGTGTGCGTGATAAACTGATGATGAAATGTGTGCAATTAATAAATCTGAAAGTATATAGAACTAAACAATTTCTTTGGTTTTGCTAATGAACTTGTGTTTTTGTTTTTATTTCATAGGGTGCTATGTATTTCAATTCTCCTTTAATACATTGCTGAAAGAATGAGTCTATGAAATTGGATTAAGCCTAAAAAAGATACTTAATATTATATTATAAATATTTAGTGTCATTGTTTACATATTCTTGAAAAATAAGTATACAGAACAAAACAGAAGGAATCTTTATATATACAATTTTATTTTTTAAATTGCAGTCTATCTCATCACTTCACTTGGTTTTACCTCGCTCAGTATGTTTACTTTTAGGAACACAGATAAAAGTTTTACATATAAAAATGTAAACAATAGGTGCTGGGGTTTTGCTCAATGGTAGTTGCTAATGAACTTGTATCCTTAAAAAACAACTAACTGACTCATTCCACCAATAAGGCTAATTATGAAAATCCAAAAAAACTCAACATATAATAACAAATGAAATTATTTTCTCTAGATTTTTAATATATCTCAAAGACCAAGAAGGACATTAAACATACCCTCTGAATATATACTGACCAAATGCACTTAGAATGTCCTAATGGTCATCCATCTGTGAGTGGATCTCCTCATTTCACATAAAACCCAGAACACTGACACCTACGTGTTACACAGCTGGTTCCATGACACACACGGCCGTTTTAAAATGATTTCATGTAAGTAAAGATAAACTCTGATCAGCGGGATTATGAAAAACATGACTTGAGTAGTCCTAACAGCTCCTGCCATTTTATCATACTGTATGAATAAGAAGAAAATACACAAACAATGCACTTTCCCTATAAATAGTAATCATAAATTTTAATATGATTATTTCTTGGGAGGTCTGGGAAGGGGAGAAGGCAAGAGGGTACGGCTGCTTACCACTCTGTTTCTTTTAAAGATGATATATCCCACGGAAAGCCATTGACAGAAAAACTGAAGGCAGAACATTCTCTCCTTCTGAAGCAGGTTTTGGGAATCTGATTAGGTCTCCTGCTGTGATGCTGGGTGTTCCATTTTTGCCAAAGGGCCAGCTATTATGATTAACGCCATTTGTCTGAATCATTACTCTGCACCTTGGTTCAGCAAACACTATGAAGATGGCATGGTAATAAATGACCGCGGGATTCTTTCCTGCTTTGGCCTCTTTTTATCTGCCACCTCTCCACCGTCAGCTCCATCTTTCTGAACCTCTCTGAATCCCCAAAAGGGACGGGGTGTCTATTTGTTTTCCACTAGGTTACCACTCTGTCTATTGTTGTTTGCACTAAAGGGTACAAATTCAATTCATTCTCGTGACATAAAAGCACTGATACAGTAAATTTTTTGCCCAGGAGAAAACAAAAACAAAGTTGCTGAATATAGAATAGGATTTGAAGCACTATCATCTATGTGAAGAGGCATTCAGAGCAATCTTTGTTTATCTAATCTTTGCTTTTTTCCCACTTGTCTAGTCCTGACGAAGGTACCCAGCATGTTAACTATATGTGGAGCTTTTCGATGGTTGTTGCAGGGCACAGGTAACTGTTGGGCAGGCAGGCCTAGACCACAGGCTGGGACTCTACACTCGCCTTCAGGCAAGAGAAGAGAGCCCTGGAAGGCTATCAGGTGACATGCCACAAGATTTCAATTTTGAATAAAACAAAAGCACAATAACACGGAGTAGTTTTCTTTGCACTTGGTTGGTAGAAATGTAAATAAGCACAGCCCTTGTGGAAAAGGGTATGGTAGTTTCTCAAAAAATTAAAAGAGACCCACCCTATGATACAACAGTCCCACTACTGGGTGCAAATCCAAAGGAAATAAAATCAGGAGGTCAAAGAGACATCTGCACACCATGCTTACTCAGTGTTAGTCACACAACAGCCATCTTATCACATTGGATGAATGTGAAGAAAATATAAAAATATACACTTTCACTATAAATACTAATCATACAGTCTTAACGTGGTCATCAACTGCTGAATGGTTAGAGAACATGTGGTTCATGTGTACTAAATACTACTTTACGTATGAAAGAATGAAATTGTGTCATTTGTGAAAACATGGGTAGAACTGAGATCATTATGTTAACTGCAATAAGTCAGGCACAGAAAGAAAAATGCTACATGGTCTCACTCATACATGGAATCTGAAAAGTTCATCTTACAGAGGTTGAAAGTGGAATGGGGAGACTCTGGGAAGAACAGGAAGGAGCAGGGATGGGCAAGGTTCATCCACAGCACCAAGTGGAAATTCCACAGCAGTAAGCAGCTGCGGTATGCTCCTGTAGAGCAGGATGACTATCCATAGGAATAAGCTTTTCTACATTTTTCTAAAAAGTTAGAAAACAAGGTTTTGAATGTTTTCACCATAAACAAATGATAAGTGAGAGAAATGTGTACCCTGATTTGAACATTATATAATGTATACATGTATTGACTATCACATGGTACCCCATAAACATGAATGGACAATTTTAGTTTTTTTAAAAAAACAACATTGACCAGTTCTATGTGAAGACTGCCACGTTGGTAGTGGTACGTAGTTAAACATGAAAAACATGCAGAGGAGCTGAGAGCAGTTGTAGTGGACTCTATATGTTATATTCTATCCTATTTCCTTCCTTTATTTAGGGAAATAGGTATGTAATCTAAATAAGTAAAAAATACCTTGACATAACATCAAGATTGCCATCACTGTGCATCAAGTGACACATGTCTGTGACATGGGGAAGCCTCTGACAGACAGCCTTCCAGAGGCCTGCAGGGTGACAAGGGGACTGGAAGAGGATTCCTTTTGTGGGACTTTGAAGTCAGGGATTCAGGGTGTGCTTCTACCAGTCTCTACTTCTGCTCCGGTTTCTATTTACAATACAAAATTTCATGCCCTAGAATATGAAAAACCCCACGTTTTGGGGAATTCAAATTATGTAAATGTCATTACAGAGCTTGTGTAGAAGTAACTTTTCTTTGCCAAGGGTAACACGACTTCCTAAACAGGCTGCTACAAAGTGCCAAATGCTGTGAACTCTGGACTAACTTAATGACACTGAGAACACACTGAGTCCAAATCCCATAGCTGCCCCCTTCCTGAGCATCACCTGTGCACGGCATAGGTCATTATGAGAGTGCTCCACGTTCCTGCCAGACGTTAAGAAGCTATCGTGTGAAAATCACTGGCTGATCTAGTCTTTGCTAAGATGGATTTTTAATGAAAGTTTAATGAATGATAAATACTCGTTTCTTGATAAATGTTTAATTATGCCAATAATTACCAACTGCTGAAAACTACTGTTGTGTTAATAATGGCATTTTAGTACACAAGCAGTTTCATGAGTCATGGTGCTGTTAAAGATCAGAACTCCATCTGTCTAATGCAAACTAGCAAAACAAAAGTCTAATTAATATTTTGATCAATTTTCTCCACACTCTAATGACTATCAATGTCCTTTTAAAAAAATCCATTTTCTTCTTATATGGGGAAAAGGTAGGGAAGAGAAAAATGGGTTGAGCCATTGTGAAATTCATGCAAAAAAATCAGCTAAACAAAAACAAAACAAAACAAAAAAAGAAATATGTTATTGAAATTCAGTGATTATATCTCCTCTCAGCATTATAATTTTTATTGATTTTTTGTATTACCTAAGGGTATTTTCAAAATGATGACCATTATACTATTTAGTAGTACAAAAAGTTCAACTTCCTTGAATAATCTGCTCACCTGGTCCTTAACAGGCAACCTAGGAGATCTATAATCTGTGTTATTGTTACATGTGCAAGGAGCTTTGCATGTAAGTGAACTGCTGCGATTTGTATGAGATAATGATGTCTTTCAGGCCAGCCAACCCATGATTACAAAGGGCCAAGTGACCTTGAATCAGTGAGGGTTTATTAATGATGGGAAGTTACTAAAGAGTAGACAAGTCACTGTGGTTGAGCAGGGAGGAAGAAGAGATTCTGCTGTTCTATCAGTGGCTAGGGGCTAAGACAAGATGGGGAAGAGGATGCTTGGCAGGGTGGTGATGCCTCACAACAGCAGAGTAGCTGCTGGGGCTCGCCAGGCAACTCTTCCCATCCCACCACACTGTTTTCTCCAGAGCTTTTCCTTGTTCTGTTCAAACAAACAAAAAATCCTGTCCCAAAGCTATGCTCTGCATGGGACCCACCAGTCCTGGCCACCTTCTGAGATCACCTCTTCCAACTGAGCCCACTGAGGCCAGGGGTGCTCCTGCTCACTCACTGTTGACATGGCACCTAACGTCCAGCCTGTAAACAAGTTTGCTGAACTGGACATATTCATTCCTGGAGCATTTCCCTTGTCCTTTCAGTGTCCCTTTCAGGCTACAGAAATCAGAGAAATGTGATATATATAATAAGTTCCAGGCTAACAATTCATATTTCCGATAACTCACAAAAGCAACCCACATCAGGCAGATAATTCCCAGTTATACAGAGACAGAATCTATGAAAACCTTAATTTAATCCACAATGTGATTTGTGGAGATATAGTCTTAATCCTTTAAATAATAACAATATAATACTTTTCAGCCAATAGAGCGAGATCTAAAGTATGGCTCTGACTGTTGTTGTTGGCAATTACTAAGTCCTGTGCAGTCCAGGGATAAAACTTAAATATCTAACAAGAAAATTAATAATTCAGGTAGGCTAAGGAACCTGGTGTAATGTTTTTTTCTTTTGTCTAGGAACATTCTGCCCCAATCATGTGACTTTCAAAATTAACTTTTTGTCTAGTTTTATATAACTATTGATTTAACATATTTATTTTTAGAAATTCTTTTCAATATTTTATTGTTGTAATCTTCATGTACTTATATTATTCCTGGTGACTTGGACACACAAACATGTTCTTACTGTTTCTTTAAAGAGGCAGTTTTACTGTAAGACTTCACCTTCATTTTTTTTTTTTTTTTTTTTATTTAGCATTTTTTTACATACAATTGCTTGTATACAGAGTATATTCGTACAATTCAGGTTTTTTATGTTTTATTATACACTATGAGTTTGGAGCTATTTTCTGTTACTACAGTTGCAACTGTACAGAATTTGAAAGTATCTGTTCACTGTACTCATGCATGTTGACAATGATTTGCCCAAACATAAAACAAACCATAGAAACTGGCAATACAAGCCACAGGCTGAAAAAGGCGAGTACAGGGATGCTGGAGAAATGGATGCTCTTTCCCTTCCCCCCTGCACTACACACACACACACACACACACACACACACACACACACACACACTCTCTCTCTCACTCTCTCTCTGCCCCGAGTGAGGATAGCAAGCATGCTTCTCCACTTCTTGCAGAGGCAGCATGGCATCTGGTCTGTCCTGACCAGGGGCCACCACCAGCTAGGAGAACTTCCTTTGTGGAGGGAGCAGAAGAGATCTGTGAGGACAAGGATCTCAGCATCGGCAACTCTATCCTCTGAGACCAAACTGAACCTGCTGCTGTTTAGGATGATTTTAAGAGAAGTAAACCAGGCTGTATAAAACATTCATAACAAATAGTTTCTCAGACATAACACTGTTTCAGAACTTTTATCTTTAAAGCACCCTCCAAATTTTTTTTAACCTTATTCACAGATGTGGATGTGTACACATGTGAACACACCAGCAGGCCAGGCAAACACAGAAAGGATAGAATCTTAGCCATGGACTTTATGAACCAAACTGAAACTGACCCTGTATTATGTGCAGTAGAGCAAAGGGCCAGTATTTATTCTAAAAAACAACTAGCTGTGGACACAAATGTAAAGACAGGGTGTGACAACCTGAACATGAGAACACATCCTCAAGACTCGTGGGTATATCTCCCCAAGGGATGTCAGTCCCTAAAGGGAAAGGACCACGTTTGTCCCTTTTATCTCAGCAGTTTTCTGTACATTGTAGTTCTGTGTTTCTTAAGGTTGGTTTGAGGCCCATAGCATTAGAATCGCTTGCGGTATTTGCTTTTAAAATGCACATTTTGGGCGGCCTGCTAGGGGCTGAATTGTGTCCTACAAAATTCACTTGTTGAAGTCCAAACCCCAAGTACTTTAGAATTTGACTGGATTGAACATAAGTCCTTTAAAAAGGCAATCAAGGTAAAATGAGGCCATTGGGGTGGGCCCAAATCCATTGTGGTTGATGTCCTTATAAGAGTTGGGGCTGAGTCACAGACATTCAGAGGATGATCACACGGAGACACAGGGAGAAGATGGCCATCTGCATGAGGCCTGGGGAACCACGCCTGCTGAAATCTGTCTCAGGCTCCTATTCTCCTGTTCTGTAAGAAAATAAATGTCTGCTGTTAAGTTTCCAGACTCTGGCACCTTATATGGCAGCCTTGGCAAATAAGCAGAGGGCTCTCCCTGAGAATTTCCAGAGCAAAGCCTGGAAACACATAGTTTAATGATTGGTGGCATCCTGGAAACACAATACAGCTTGCTGAATGACTAAATAAAATCTGATTCTTCCAGGACCATAGTGGCCCAGCAGAGGCCAGGGTAGATAGCACTCTGCTCTTCATTTCACTGATGACCCAAGTCTGTCACCAGGCTGTGTGACATTGAGCATACAGCCCAGGTGGGAGGTATTGAAAGTGCTGAAAAGAAGCCATAAGGCACCCTGACTCCATGTCTCTTCTTCTTCTTCCTCTTCTTTTTTGTTGGTATTGGGAATTGAACCCAGGGGACCCATGCCTTTTTATTTTAAGACAGGATCTCAGTTGCCCAGGCTGGCCTTGAGCTTGCAATCCTTCTGCCTCAGCCTCTGAGCTGCTGGGATCACAGGTGCATGACATTCAGTCTGGCTCACCTTCCTTCTTGGAGCCTCCTGTCTCCTTAACTTTTTGACACTACTCCTTCTCACCACTTCCTGTGTTGACTCGCTATCCTGGGGCTGGCCTTGAGCTCTGTGGTCCTCAGGATGCTACGTGGACCCTCTCTTCTGTCTCCTCCCACGCTCCTAAATCTGCTATCTGTTCTAAATCAGAGGTCAAAAGGCATCAACACTTGTCCGTCACTCAAGATGGGAAACCAGCAATCTTTCTTAACCCACCCAACTACTCTGCTTTTCCATTCACAATTCACTGGTGAGTCTTGCCAACTCGGTCTCCAGCATGTATCCTGCACCATTCCCTCTTTGCTCTGTAACCACGGCTATGACCTTAGTCTGACCACCTGTATCTTTGTGGTCTTGGTTACGATCACCTAACTAGTTTCCTAATTCTACCCTCTCCAATCTATTCTGCATAAATGAGAAAGAGCTTGGTTCCTAAATTTAAATTTGCTCTTGTAATTTCCATGATGAAAACCTGAAGCTGTCCCTCGGCCTGTCTGGTCCTCCTCACCAGCCACATGCTCTTCCTACCTCATTCTCAGTCACACTGGTGTGAACTTTCACTGCCTTCAGCATGCCACATGGCTCTCTCTCTCTGAAGGTCCTTGCACTGGGTCACCCTCTTCCTGGAATGCTCTCGAGCCCTCCTCCCCTCGAACAGCTTGTCCTAGGTGAAGGTACAAGCCTTCAATTCCTGTGCAAGTGTCTATTAGTTCTCACCACAAGCCACCTACTGTGGTCACTGTTGTCTTTGTGTCTAGAGTGCAAGCTCCACAGGCACAGGGTGGACAGTGCTATGGATGGAGTCCTGCACTTTGCACAGTGACTGGCACCTGAAAGATGCTCCTTAATGTCTGCTGAATAATGGATGGTCAGTGTAGTGAATAGGATTGTGAGGGCGAAGCGATCAGCTACCCAGGCAAGGGAATTCTTTTATCTTTAGATATGGCCTATGCTCAAGATATTTACTGAAGGTGTGCATGTGGCCAGTTGCGGTAGGAAGTAATGAGGATTGCAGTTATTTGGAAACTACAGTAGCTAAATCAAGATTATTACCCCTTGAACTAGGAGCTGCTGGTCACTGAAGATATCTTACATCAATGGGTTACTGAATTAAGCTGTACTGGTTTAGAAGAGCTACAAATCTATTCAATTGGACATTTTACTCCCATGTCTCACATAGCAGATTTTACCAAAATTAAGAACACAATCAACAAGCACCTTTTCTGATGTGGATTCTACCTTACCAAAGCAAACATTTCATTTGATCTTTGGAGGTGGGTATACATACATAACAATCAAAAATACAAAGATATGGACTATTATCAATGACTCAGGTGGTTTTGTTATAAAGTCTAATTCTGAGGGATCACACCAAGTAAAGCTAACTCTTCAATTATTTTGCTCTCCTTTGTCTAAGAGTACTAAAAATGCTTTGCATTCTAATACTAAGGATATGTTCAATGTGAGGATTAGCAAGATTAGAGGAATTTTAGGTAAACATTTTTAGGCATCTGTTGTGTATTACAATATATTAAAATAAGCCTTCATTGTCTCTACTTAACAGAATGTTGTTGCATTTTCTGTCTGTGAAAGACAGAATTACTCATCTTCCCCTCACAGCCCATCTGGTTTTTGCCCAAGCTGTCTGCAAGACAACACTCTAAAGAGAGAGACATGCGATTTGTAGAGGATGTTAATACACTTAACACTGTTATTTACAACAAACTGAAAACCTCACACATCTCACTGATCATATAGGATAATCACTCTGCACTGAACTACGCAACCAAAAAAAGAAATATTTGAAGTACATCCAGTTTCTGCTTAGGAGGCCAAAGGGGAACAGAAACACTTGGCACCGTAAAGACTAATTATTATGTTCAAAGAATGAAAAAGCTGCTGAAGAAGTATCAGGGTATCTCCAGCATCACAGTCCTCAGAGCAATCGCAACAACAGGAGTAGCCATTTTTAAAGGCATCCTTCTCACACCTAAAGAAAGTCTTCAAAGGAACCACTTTTACAAAACAAAACACTTTCTTCCTATGATACTTTTGGGGGAGGGAGGTAGGGAAAAGGGAAGGGAAGGGAAAATGCTGGTTAAGAGTGCAAAGCAGAATGTTCTATACAACTCACAGTCTGCTCCTTAACAATCAACACGGAGCACACCATCCGACCTGCCACATTTATAACCCTATGCTGATATTCAAATTTTCTGTCTTAAGCTAAAGAAAGATTGAATACCCTGCTGTTGTGTGGCCAAGATTGAAGAGGTGTCTCACTGACATTGTTCAAAGTTTATGAAAATATATGAATGCTCAAATGTCATTGGCTTTGCGCCTCCAACAGACTGTGGTTTTATGAGAAATCAGTCTTTTAATCAAAATGATTGAATACCTTAAGGTCGAATCCAAAGATATCAGTTAATATCTAGAAACGTGCTATTTCTGCAAATTTTGCCAAGCTGTACATATTGTGGTGCATTTTAAAGTGTTAATTTGTGCATTCCATATTGAAAATGGATCTTGAGTTTTAGCTTTTTGTCAAGCAAAAACATATGGTTACAAGCTCTATGCATTTTACGTGACGGCTGTTGAAGCTGTCACATGTGCAAACTTGATAACCGATGTGACACAGACGCAAATAATTTGCTTGTTTAGTAACAATTCAAAGATTCATTATTCATGCAAACACACATTTTTTAAAATGATCAGATGGAAATAGTCTTCATTTTGTACAACCTAGTCTGGTTGGTGTGCAAACTCAGATAAAATAAAGCTGGGAACTAAGTGGTATTAGCAAATCCAAGAATATGGGTATTTTCAGATAATTATTGAACCAGATGGTGTTTTTTGTTAATTCTGCCATCAGTCTGAGAACTTGATGTCTTACATCTGCACTTGGTAAAATAAATTTTACCACTGACATTTTTTCAGTTTTCTTAAAATACTTCAATCAGTTTTAAACCAAGATTTGCAAACATCTGTCACAGTGTATGCCTATGAGATGAAATTATTTGAGATAATTCCTTTTAAAATATACACTATTATATTGAACTTTAAATTTATCACCTTTTAAACTAAATTTTTACAGTTTCTAGTTGAAATGTTTAATAACAAGTAAAAGAAGAATATGTAGCACACTTGAAAATGAATATGGATAATAGGTCACAAAAAGTCAGAGCTCAACTCCACATTATGTACAACCACAAGAATGGGAAGTTATACTCCATGTAGGTATGATATGTCAAAATACATTCTACTATCATGTATAACTAAAAGGAAAAAATAAATTAAAAAATAAATTTTTTTTAAAAAGTGAGGGCTCATCTGAAACTCCTATCCTAGAATTTCACACTATATCATTTCACTATCCTGACTTAACATGGAAAGAAAAATACAATACATTCTTTTTTCTGTATACTTTAGGTAAATTTTCTATATGGTGTGATTAGAGGTTAGGAATAAATGAAGAATTAATCAAAAGACAGATGACTGATTAAGGAATTTTCTCTGCAACTAAGTTAATCCACATTAGTGGAATTCTTCAACACTACAGCTCAAGTATTCTGCCTTATTAACAAGTGAGGAGGGCTTGAAACCAGCCTTCCAGTGTTGGGTTCTTTTTCAGAGACACAAAGAGGGGCACTTGTAAACATACAAATCCTTCAAATGGCTTACGTACTTTTAAGGTAACACTCGCATCAGAGCACAGACAAAAATCTTAATTTCAAAGTGAATCATGAATTCACATCTTTTGATAGATTTCATTTGTGTAATAACGAATTTTTTGAGGGCAAGCCTGAGTTTCCCACATGTCTTCCCTTCTCCTTCTTTTATTCTAAGACTCTAAATAAAACTGGTTCAATATCAGCATGGTGCTTTCTGAGAACATGCCCAGTATTTACTGTAGACTGACCAACACCAACCCAAAATTAGTTATCTACAATGATAACCAATTTTGAACTATTCCAAAGGCAATAAGCTGGAATAAATGTAAAACAAGGTAAATGAGGCAACCTAATAAGGAATTTCCTCTTGAACAGAAATGGATTAAATAAATTATACCACTAATACTTCCAGTCAAAGAGGCATCCAGGTAGCTAGAGAGTAGCTGATAATATGCTACAACCACAATTTCCTGCCATGAGCACCTCAGATCTACCACTAAGCAGAAAGTTCTAAAAGCAGAAGTAATGTTGGCCCCTGAGAGCTGATTTCTGGTTGCTTCTGGAGGGAAAGGAGGTAGGTCAGGAAGAAGTAGTTGTCAGCAGTTAAATCAAAGGGTAGCAGGGTAGCTCTGATTAGCTGGACCTTAAGAATTGAGATGATTTAGTGGCTGATTTTCCCTCTGATTTACTGAGATACATGGGGTTATTAATAAACTTGCTACCATTAATTATTAGTCAATTACACTTAAATATGATCAATTGTTAATTATATACACATCAATGTTATCAATTATAATTGTGAATATATAATTGAGTTCAGTTTATAATAACACAAGCTAATCATAATTGACAGTATATTAATAGCAAATTCAAGGCTTATTATATGATCTATGCTGATTAGTAATTTTCACAGGTATTTAACTCATATATTCTTAGATAGCACATCTTACTATTATCATCACCTTTCACGATTAAATTAAAGAGTAACTGCAAAATGCTGTTCTGAGAATTTGAACCCAGGTCTGTCTACCTCCTATGGTGTGCTCTGAACCACTGTGTACCACAGCTAGCTCTGGGCTGAATAGCACTCAAGGAATGATGTGGCTCCAACCCCTGACATCCAGGCTGCTTTCATTAGGTAGCACTGTGGAAATATTTCTTCGTCTCTCTCATCAAAGGATAAGAACACTTTTAAAGCACTCAATTCATGTCATCAAGTTATTTTCCCAAAAACTGGGACCAATTAAAACCATTACCTGCAACAGAGGCATGTATCACACCAAGCTGTTCATGTATTTTTTCCTTTGCTAATTTGATGATAAAAGGTATACAATTGATGTTTTCTTTCAAAAAATAAGTCTGTATTTATTTAGTTGTAAGTGATGAACACATTTACAGGTGTTTTTATTTTCTATCTTATGACTGACCTGTCATCTTTTACTAGTAGTTTGTAGTGTTCTTCCTATAGATTTGTATGAGCTCTTTATATAAAATGCTATATAATTTTAATGTATTATTTAGAAGATATTTTATTAGAAGATATTTTATCAATGTTGAAGTTGGCTTTTATTTGGAAAAATTCTGACATACAGGATTTAGTTTATTAGGTAACTAAATCTACTAATCTTCTCTTTTGTTACTTCCTTCATTTGTTCAAATTCTGATAAGTTCTCTCATGATTTGGGCTTTATCCTACTTCTGTATGAAATTTTATAATTTTGTTTTTATATTTAACTCTTCAGTGCATCAACATTTATCTTTCTGAACTATGTCCAATAAAAATCTAAATTAGATTCTCTGTTAAATTGCAATCTCAGTCTCATAGATTTATTCACTATTACATAGTATTTCCCTTCTACATTGACTTTTGAGTCCTTGTTAAGAATGCATATATATGTGTTCACATACATGTACATGCAAATATAAGTGCATTATTTTAATGATTACATGTAACACTGTGCTTTTAATCAATCAATTTAATCTATATTTCACACCTTCTTAAAGCTTTGAAGTCAGATGTACTTAGCTTTGAATCTTTGCTCTGTCCTTTAATAGCTCTCAGACAAGGTTCAATTTTCTCATCTTAAAAGGGTAGGATGACATTTACATTTTATGGTTGGTGTGAGAACTGAACAGGTGAAATGCATAAAGCCATGGGGGGGCTCCAAGTCTAGTATACAGTGAGTGCTCAATAACAACAACCACACAAAATTGCTATCTTCCAGCCATGACTCAATATTTCATTTGTTATAAGTTTGTTTTCATCTCCTATAACTCTAGCTTTCTGTTCAGGTCTTACATAGGTTAGGAAGGACAGCTCTCCTCCCATTTGGAGACACTGAACATTTCAATTCATCTTCTATACTCAACAAAAACTGGGTTTTTCAAATATAAGAATTAATTTTTTAAAAATGGACAGGTAGGGACAATGTTTCTATTATTTATCTTTGTTAGAATTGTGAATGACATTTCTTTCTACCATTTTTCTCATTTGTTATGCCTACAGTATGGAAAGGTTTTTAATTTTTGTATATTAATCTTATATTCAGCCATTTCACTAAACTTTTGATTTCATAGTTTAATAAAAACATCTGGGGAATTTTCCGTGCACAGAATAGTTTCTGAGCAAATGCTTTCCTCTGCCCAATGGCATCCCCACTTCTGTGGGTTCAACCCCGCCTCTCAGTGACCAGAGCTTTCTGCACTCTGTCCACTGCTGAGACTGCACAGAGCCCTGCTCTCCTTCCCCAGGCGGGTGTTCCCATCACATGGTCTCGGCTGCCAAATGACACTCAGTAAAGAAATTCATTTCTCTTTCCTGGCTGGGTTCCTCATCTGGACAAAATTTTACCTTTTTGTTATACTTTGGAATTTTATTTTCTGTATTCTGTATATATTCATGTGAGCTACTTCAACATTTTTAATAGGATAAGGATAATACACAAACATGATATCTGTTTGCTCAGTTTTAGAGTTATTTAAAAGTGGTTTTCAGTCAAATGATTCTTTTTGGCATCATTTTATCTTCTCATTTAACCAGCTGATAGAATTAAGACATTTTCTAACATTGTATAGTCTCTTAAATGGGCCTGAGTAGATTATTCTATTTACTAGGTTCTACTGGGAACCTTAAGGTCTATACTCTAAGCGAGTTTATCTACTAACTGAGAAAGGGATTGAAAATATTTAAAGAAATATTGTATGAGTGCACACAAAGACCACGTGTGCAAAAAAATGTACTTTTGAAGTTTAGTAAACTTGCAAAAACTGCGATTCCTATGCCACATAAACCTCCCATAACATTCAGAAATGAAGAAGGGTTCAGATTTATTCCTGCATCATTTAATTGACATTTTCAAGATGTGTCAACCTTAAATCACAGCTTATTTTCATAAAAGCAGTGCCTTATCAATTGCTATATAAAATTTTTATTTCAAAATTTTTCTTGATTTGTCAGGTTTGCCTAATTTCTACTCAAATTATCTTGAATTTATTAATTTTTGTTTTCTAGACAATTTATTTCATCTTTTATTATTTCATTATTGTTTTGATATGGCATTTTTAGATTATTATTTTAATTATAAAAATTATAAAAAATTATAAAATATTTTAATTATAAAAGCATTAAAATTGTGAGTTTATTTCTAAGATCAACATCAGATAAATCCTATAGGTTCTACTATGACATATTTTTTTCATCACTTTAAAAAAAGTCCTCAACTACACTCTTGATTTACTTGTTTTAGCCCTATTATATAGAAAGTATAATAATATTTTCAGGTGGTTGGGTTTTTTCCTGTTTAAATTTTTATTGTTAATCATATGAGAGAATATGATTTCATAATTTCTGGTTTCTTAAATTTACTAAATTGTTCTTTAAAGTCAATTATAAGTTCCATATATTTTCCACAGATACTTGATCGTAAGGTTAATGCTGTGTTTTAATACTTCCAAGTTCACTGTATACCTATTAATTCCATTTTAATTATATCACTTGAATAATTATATAGGTTATATATCAATTGTTGAAAACATGACTTTTTTTTTTTTTTTTATATACCATCAACTGCCATGGATTAAACTCTTACATCTCCAGAGTGTTCATAATATTTTGTTTTTGAACTCAACTGTGGTTT
Organism: Tamias sibiricus; assembly: GCA_025594165.1. Lineage (NCBI taxonomy): Eukaryota > Metazoa > Chordata > Mammalia > Rodentia > Sciuridae > Tamias > Tamias sibiricus. Next base: position 11,148,414 of record CM046671.1, read on the forward strand.
GCTTAGTGCTTCTTTCGCTAGATTACTCATAATGCTTTATCTTCATATATTTGTTTAAACATCAAAACTTTGTTAAACATTGATAATGTGCTAGATATTTTCTTTGGATCTGGGGCTACAGCAGGGAGCAGCCTCCAACCTGAGGAAAATAATAGAAATTAAATAAGTAAAACACAAAAGTGTTTCAGATGACTTCAGGGATATTTTGAAGATAATCCAAGAGCATTTCCTGAAAGCCTGGAGATGGATCTGATGAAACAGAGATCACTAAGTAGATTTTACCAAGCCTGAGTAAGTACCTTGTGGGACAGCATCACCCAGGACACACAGGGGATGATGTCATTTAAGTAGTGCCATTAGAAAAGGCTTTGATAGCCGGGCGTGGTGGCGCACGCCTGTAATCCCAGCACTTGGGAGGCTGAGGCAGGAGGATTGCAAGTTCAAAGCCAGCCTCAGCAATGGCGAGGCACTTAGCAACTCAGTAAGACCCTGTCTCTAATGAAATACAAAAGAGGGCTGGGGATGTGGCCCAGTGGTCGAGTACCCCTGAGTTCAATCCCCGGTACAAAAAAAAAAAAAAAAAAAAAAAGGGGGGGGGGCTTTGATGAGAGCTGTCAATTAGCAAAGACTGGAAACAGGTGAGAGAGCAGACTACCTGCTTACCCCAGGAGGGAGATCAAGTGCAAAGGCCCAGAGGTGGAAGCAGGCATGCATGCTGAGGGCCAGCAAGGAGGCAGCACGGCTGCAGCAGAGCAGTGGGAGATGAGCCTGTATGTATACTGCATGTATTTCCAGTACTGTGCAACTGTGCAACTTTTGCTTTTACTGTTAGTAAAAAGGGAAGTCATGGGAGGGTTTTGAGCAGAGAAGGAACAGGAATTGACATGTGTTAGAGGTGCAGTGTACACTATCCAGTGTTTGATTAAAAATTAAAACCATTTAAAACTCAGGTCCTGGGTCACATGAGCCACATGTGAGTGGCTACTATGGAAAGTATAGATAGAGTAGCATTTTCTAGAGCCATTTGAGAAGAATGACTCTGGGTCATACTAAAAACAGCTGGTAGCAGAGCAAGGGTGGAAGTAGCAGAGGTGAAGTGGAGGCTATTGATGAGAAATGATGGCTGTGCGGACCAGAGTGTACAGTGGAAGGGAGGGTAGTACAGTGACTTCCTTGCAGAGACATTTTTGAAGATTCCTCTGCATTTGTTGGACAGCATCCAAAGCTAATCAGTTCTTCACAAATGAAGTACTGTGCACCAATCTGATTTTATCAATCACTATTTACCTCAAAAAAAGGCATTAGGAGAGTGGTTACTGGATATATAGGCTGACTATGCCAAATATGAAAATGCAGAATCCAAATGTGCCAAAATAAAAAAAAAAAAACTCTGAGCTACAGGTGAGAAATTCCACACCTAACTTTATGTGTCCGGTCACAGTTAAAATGCAGGCAGAACAAACTGAAATCTGAAACCCTTCTGGTCAGGGATCCAACCTACAGCAGCATCTTAGCTATGTGAGAAGGACTTAGAGGCTACTCTGTTTAAAAGCGATGACTCTTCACTTGGGCCTGAAGATGCCTGATGGGTAAGTAGAAGCAGCATGAAGGCTTGGCATCTCTGCCTCCATTTTGTATCTGTCTCCTTTGCTCTGAATCACCTTGGACTCCAGGAACAATACTCTGATGGATAAACATCTTATGAGGAGAGTTGAAACCACCCCTCAGGTAATAGCACCTTTGTTATCATGCACAAGGCCCTGAAGGATGATCAACCTTCTAACCTGGAAGGCCTGACTATGTATATTTCTTGTCCCAACTCTTGTTCCTTCCCTATTTAAACCTGAAGTTCATGTCAGTCCCTCAACACAGGACTGAAGACTCTTGATCCTCATTGTCTTCCTGAGAGAGCTACATTGAATAAATTCCTTTCCTGCCATTTACCATTACTTTTTCCATTTGGTTTCTGGGGCAAATGACTAGACCTGGTTCATTAGAACCCCCAGAGTTGGGTCTGTGGCCTTGTACTCTAGTTACAGCTTCACACAAAATATAGAAAACTTTGGCCCTATCAATTTTACCCCTAAAATTAGTGGATTTCCAATGTTCCTATAAGACAGGGCCATATGGGAATTGGGGGGAAAAAAAACTTTCAAAACTTTCCTTAAGCTAGCATAGAACATAAATTATTAGCCCTTAAATATAGAACAATGAACCTTCTGTGAGATTACAAAGTATCCTTCTAGTAGGTGTAGAAAATATGGGTGAAATGACTGTACCCACTTAATTAAGTGAATAAAAAGATCTGTTTATAGTTTATAATATCATAATGGTTTATATGTAGTTCTTGTCTATTTTCAGATTGTTAAACATTTTTTTTTTCAAATGGACAAAAAAGTTTTTTTAAAAATATACCTATCAGTTTTAAAATAAAACCTATCTTTTGTTTCTTGCCAGAAGAAACCCTTAAAAGTTATAAGAACCATAACAATGGCTTTCATTTTTCTCTCTCTGCCCCAATAGCCGCAATGTCTAAAGATGCTCAAGATGTGCAGGGCCTGTCACATTGCAGAAACACGTCTTCTTAAACTAAATGTGAAATTCCAGTAATTGAAGTGATAAATCTAGTATTTTTGTGCCAGCTACTTTTGATGAGAACCACAGTAGTAAATTAGGAAAGATTCTATGCTGTTACATCACAGTAAAAGCCTTTCTATTACCTGTTGTCAGTCACTAGGGAAGGGCAAATAACTCAGTTGTCAATCTAGCTGGGAAACCTGAAGTTTTGTGAATGATCAATAAAGAAAAAAATGTATAAACTCTCCATTTTCTTCATATAATTCTTTAGAAAACTCTAAGTCGTTTTCTTTCCCTAGACTGAAGTATATCTCATTTAGTTAGAAATCCAACGGAGATCACAGAATATTTCTTTTTCTTTTTTTTTTTTTATAGCTTGTTATATATCATCTTGTTTTCAAATGGCATATGACTGCTACATTTCAATAAGTATGAACATTATACTTCGACTTCTGAGGGTGATTTTACACATGATACAGACTTAATTGAATTACTAATAACTATTACATCAATTTTGTAATTGATTTTCAGCTAGAATATTTATTGTCATATTTCTAATATAAAAATCTACTTTATAGCATTCCCTCTTATTATAGAAAAACATTCTAGAAATTATATCCATTTACTACTTTTCTGAAAAACAGCTGAAGGAAAAGGTGAATACTGGTATCCTAGTCCAAATCACCCTGTTTATGGAATATATACATAGAGAAAGAAATGTATAATGTACTATTTAAACATTCCATTCAGGTTCCAGTGTCCACTGCAGAACGTCTGTCTCAGTTCTTGAAACCAGGCAAGGGGATGATGCTTCTTAAATTACTATGAAGTTTCCAACTTGTGAATAGGGAACAGCTATGATTGTTGGAATATGGTTCCCAAAAACTGGCTCTCATTTGCATAGTCCTATTCAGTTCTTCAATGTTTTAAAGAAGAAAAAATTGTAATATGGACAAATTCTTGTCAAATTTTACTTTCAACTTAGATAAAAAGAAAACAAGTAAAAGTACTTGAAAGAGCCATGAAAAGGATTAATGGAGACAAAGTATATCATATCCCTTATCTTCAACACATAAAGCTTCATAACCAGATATTTTAGGTGAGGGTTCAAAAATGGTCAAAAGAAATAAGAATCTGACTACCTAAGAAGAATAAGCAACAAGATTAAGCAACAAGATTAGAGGAATAATTTATCTGGAATAAAAGCCTCAATTTGGCTAAGAATGTGCAGTTTGTGTACCTTTCTTAAAAGCAAGCTTCCAATTACTTGAAGGAAGACAGAAGGACAGGAATGAAAATAGGACATGGCTTGACCTTCAGGAAGGTAGCAGAGACGACAGAGTAAAAGAAATTAAAATGGCATATTTAGCATCAGCTAGATGCTAACAAAGTGACAAAGGTTTGTTCTTTGAATAACATTAAGAGGTTATATATTTGGAACCCAACCCCACAAAAATTAGTGAACAGGTACTCAATTGCAACATGAGTGTGTAATTTCTTAACACCTCAGAACCTCAAAGGAAAAAACTTCACCTGTTTTCTTTGGAAAGTAAATTTTTAAAAAAACAAGTAAAGGTAAGCACTGGGAGAACATTTTGAAACTTATTTTCCTTCCTCTCTCATACTTTCAGTAAGCTAGGATCAAGCTACCCAAAACAAACACTACTATCCATCTGGTAGCAGTTACCCATAGTTCAAAGTTTTTTCCTAGAAAATGTAAAACTTCCACAGGACTTGATCCATAATCTTAAGTGCTTTCGGCAACAGAAATGCCGAGTACTGAATAGATTTTTGCAAGAATTCAAACTAAAGGAAAACATGATTCTGTAAGTGATGTACTTAACCTAAACTGGACAACTTAAAGTTCTGGATGTCTTTTATCTGTAATTATTAAAGGCAAAAAAGTCAAGAAAACACAGGAGACAAAAACATAAAAATAAACAGCACACTTGGTTAATTTAGTTTTAGAAAGTATATGTACTCCAGAGAAAGCTTTATCAGAGCTTCTCAGGGGTACTGTGGCCCTGGAAGACTGTGGGGTCAGTGGTCCTCTCAGCTCTCTGCCTCTGTGCCGTGGAGTAAGTCACACAACACCAACGAAGCCTCCAGTCCTCCAGCACACACTTGCCAACACAGGCAAACACTTGGTTTCCACCTTGCACCATGGGCACAAATCCAGGACACTTCTGCAGGCTTCTTTTCCACTAGGCATTAAACCACACAATTTTTCCTGTTTAGACAAAACCTTTTTGGGGCTTTTAATTAAAAAAAAAAAGTAGGGGGATAAAGGAGGAGAGATGGGTGTGCATTGTTTCCTCTGCTGCCATTTGAATATGTCATTAAAAGTACAAAGAAGAAAAACAACTACTCATCACTTAATAAATATGGATCTACATCAATTCCTGCTGCGGAACACCATGTCTTCTGTGAGAGAGTCCCCAGCCTTTACTTGACCTTGCAGGGAACACATTTCCTAAAATTGCTCACGTGTCACTGCATCTATTTTTCTTTTTAAATCAGGTATTAATACGCATTTGGACTCCCACATAGATGATCTGCAGCACAGCAAAATGGCTGTGTTTTCAACAATAGGCTAAACAAATATAGCAAACATTAAGGAAAAAGCTACCAATTCTATGGGCATCAGGTGCTCCTCCTTCTTCCCAGCACTGAACTAGGTGCTTGATGCCTATTATCAGTGCTGTTGTGCTGTTATGTGTGAAACCTCCTATAAGTCATTTAGAAAAAAAAACAAACAAACAAACAAAAAAACCTCTTTCTGCCATTACCGATAATGAGTTAATTTCAGGAAAAGAAAAAACAAAAAAAACTTCTCAAAGGAGCTAATAGCTAAACTTAGAAAACTGCATGTATTTCCAGTGAATACAAAGCTTATCTTAATAAGTCAAATAAGTCACTAATGAAAAAAATGTATCTATATCCTTCTTTTATTATTATGAAATTAGGCTAACATTTCTATAACAAACTGAATTGCAAAACAGCAAGCTCACAACAAAGTCAGGACTTTTTCTCTTCATCATTGTTCTACGGCAGAGGTTTTGAAATGGTCAAATTCCACCTAGGTGCATTACCAATTGAAAGCTTGAGGGAAGAATTACTTCCAACCTTTACATTATTACTAATCTAATTTAGGTTTTCAATAATTTGGAACAAATATTTTTATTTAAAGCCACTACTATGAGCCTTCTGCAAAGGGAAGTGAAACTGGAAAACAAAATACTGGAGGTTAAAATGCTATAAATCATGTGAGCACCGTACACTCTAGGTCCCCCAGTCTGCTAGTTATGCTGTCTCTCCTGATGGGCTTTAAAACGCAGTGATGTTTGTCTCAGTTTATTCACGAAGAGTTTGGAAATGGATTTCAGTACAGGTGCCCAAAGACACTCTGAATAGAAAGTACTGACGGCACATCAGGCATTGTGAGAGCTCAGCTATCACGTCACACGACTGCACCAGTGTGGCTGTGATGAATCTACTTTAATATTTAACTGTATCAATAACCAGGTGGAAGCTTGTTTCTGCAGGTTTAAAAAGAGGCTTAATACGTCACACAATAAATATTTAAATAAAAATATGAATTTAAATCCCATGATTCTCAGTGAATATTTATGTAAATTTTACTGGGCTAGTAAAAAGTCTTCCTGAACACTTGCCAGAAAAAGTCAGTTTGTCATTGGGCATTATTTATACAGAATATATTTCAAACAAATATACCAAATTTCCCCTTTTAAACCTTTTCAAAGTGGAATTATGATGCAAGTTAAGACACATGAAATTTATTTTAGAAAACACTTAAGTAAATTCTGTGTGACATTTTAAGAATACTGAGACCCAGAATAAATCTTGTATTCATCCATTCAAAAAATTTATTAAAAACTGACTATAAGCAGATTTTGGAAAAAAATATTCAAATGGATTAACATTTTTCTATCACCTACTTTCTCTATCACATGGATTCATATTGTTTGTAAGCAAAGAATTTTTTCATATGCAATAATATTCAACAATATTCATTGTTTGTAGTGTGATGAACAGAAGCAACCCAAATGTGCACATATAAGGAAGGACACTGGAAATGGGACGAATACAACTATGGTCTGTCCACTCTAACATATGTGTTTATTCGGATGAACAGGTAAATCTCTGTGTACTGATTTGGAGGAAAAAAGGCAAATTACAGATTTAGGCATCCAGTAACATTTCTATTCCCCTTCCAAAAAATTTATAAGGGACACATACTTCTCCTTCTTCTTTAAGTCCATTATTACTTTGGTACATTTAAAATATCTAAGAAGGAGGATGAAGAGCAGGGCTCGGTGGCGCATGCCTGTAATCCCAGCACTTTGGGAGGCTGAGGCAGGAGGATCGCGAGTTCAAAGCCAGCCTTAGCAATGGCGAGGCACTTAGCAACTCAGTGAGACCCTGTCTCTAATAAAATACATACAAAAAAAAAAAAAAAAAAAAAAAAAAAAGGGCTGGGGATGTGACCCAGTGGTCGAGTGCCCCTGAGTTCAATCCCCAGTACCACATACACACACATACACACACATACACACACACACACACACACACACACACACACACACACAAAGAAGATGAAAAGCAAGCACAAAGCAATACATTGTATACAACCAGAGATATGTAAAAATGTGCTCTATAAGTATATTATGAAATATAATGTACTCTGCTGTCATTTCTAACAACTCAGAATAAAAAAATAAATAAATTTAAAAAGTGACTTTTTAAACAAGATTTACTAAATGAGACAGATTTTGAACCAATCTCATGCAAGTATTCTAAGTCCTTCATTCCTGCAAAGTTTCCTGTTCCCAGCCTGAGAAAGGACAGTGGATAAAGATGGTTTCTTTGGGCCATTTAGGGATGTCCCATCCTTTATTGTTTGTATGGGGACTTGACTTCACTTGAAAAGGGACCACTCTTTATTAACGTGAAAGGGAAGTGTTCTATAAATTCAAGACTTATTCACTATCCAAATGTGTGCCTCTCCCTCAAGAAAAATATTCATTTAGCTGGATCTATAAATAGGAGGGGGGGGGGCGAGACCTGCATTAGTAGAACACAAGAGGGAGATACGCATGCAGCAATATGTGTACGATCAACTCTAGGTAAAATGGGAAAACGGCAGGCTGCTACTTCCACCCCCACCACAGGTGCACAGTACTATCATCTGGGGAGTCTGCGATGCTTTCAATATAGCTGGGTTCATACAACCGCTGTGACTGCAATGTGACTGAAAGTTTCAGCATTTCTGCCTTTTCCATAGACAAGTGTACAAGCAGCTGGGATACAAAAGGATCAACATGCATGGCTTGTACTTAGCAGTCACAAAGACGTGGCAGAAAATCACCCTCAGTGACTCTATTGTTATTTTGGTGACACATGACTTTTGTACTTTTTGGGAATTTAGTTGTGCACATGGATCTGCAGTGAGTCCTCTATCTTATTTGTTCTATCAACAGTTCACACAATTCTGTGCATATCCCATCTCATCTGTCCAGACTTCCAGAATATCCCACTCTGTACCTGGCCAGTCTCAGGGAGCCCTCTGGAGACACATGTCCCTGGCCTTTCTCTCAGGAAATCTTACCAGCAGGGAGCAAGTGTGTAATTGGGGACTTGGGGAGGTCAGGTCATACTTGCCTGCTACCAGCAGATGTATGATCAGAACAGATATGGGGGACTGCACTACCACCACCATTTCCAGGGCAATGGCCAAAACAAAGGTCACAAGCAAAAGGACAAAGTGTGTACAAGGTCTCCTTCTGAAGTCTCCTCCCTGCATGCCTTTCAGTTCTTCTGTACCGTCATGGCCTGCCTAATTTCAAGACATTTTACTTTATTTCTTTAAGATGGCATTGGCTGTAAGCTATAATTTTGATTTAGAAAAACTTATTGGGATTTCTGATTTCAGAAATAACAAAATACCAGTATCTCCTATGATTGTAGAAATATGACACGTTTGCCTTTTTGGTAGGATAGTGCAGTGGTTAAGAGCTGGGTGTGGAATCAGGCTCTGGAATGGGTTCCAACTCAGGCTCTGCCATTTACACCAAGAACAGGTGACTGAAACCATCTGTATCTGGGTTTGCTTTACTACTCTGTTCAGGTATCATCATGAAGATTGCATGATCACACGTTTGTGAAAAGCTTCCAACAGTGCCCAGCATCCCAAGTGTTTAACAAGTGTCAGCTATCATTCTTGTTTGCTTTGTTAAAAAATTCCTTTTCTCTCTTTCTTAATCTACCCCTGTAAAGGCAGTCATATCTCTATATTACCGACACTTAGTTAGGAATCAAGTTAACTGAGCAAGGGGATACATGGCTAATTGCCCTTGAGGTATTTACATTTAAAAATAATTTGTTGACAAATATGTACCCTCAAGTGGTGGGACACATAGGGCTGATATGCTTGAGCTGGGGATTTTTATTTTCATTGATCTGATCTCATTAGACCTTATAGTTATTTTTTATTTCTCTGCCTATCATTTATTGTCTGTGAATTAAAATATGTAAGACTATAATATGTAAAATAATCAGCTCTGAATTAATAATACAGAATACAGCAGCGTGACATAAAAAAGACAAAAATATCAATAATCTTCTTATACACCAATAAAAATGAAATATAAATAAAGTGGAAGAATTATACTCACAAGAACCACAAAAGTAACTACCTAGGAAAAACAACTGGTTCAGGGACTTAAAACTTGAATACCTGGTGAGAAAGAGTATTTCTTTAAATGAAGTTGTAATACTATAAAGATGACAACTTCCTTAAAGTTTTTTTTCTGAAAGAAACAAAAAAGAATATTCACATTACTCAATAATAAGAAAAGAGAAATGTAGTAGGGAGAAGAATGGGTTCCTGATAGCATACAACAAGAAAGTGAAGCATATGGAACAGAAGAAAGAATCTGAAGAGAAGAAAAAGTACATCAGGGATTTGAACATGAACTATAGGTGGCATTTCAAATAAAATAGGGAGAGTATGGATTATTTAGAAAAATATTGCGAAAGTAGCTACTTGGGGGTAAAAATGAACATATCTTTATGTCACTTTTTATGTCAAAATATGTCCCACTGGATTAAGAGTTTAAAATGTATAAAAAGTAAAACTACAAAAATATCAGAATGTATTGTAGCACTCCTTTTCTTTGAGAGATGTGTTCCAAGACCTTCAATGAATGTCTCAAACCATGGATGGTACCAAAACCTATAGACTCTGTGTTTTGCTATACATACGTATCTATGAAAAAGTTAATTTTTTTTTTTTTTTTTTTTTTTTTTGTGTAGTGCTGGGGATGCAACCCAGGACCTTGCACATGTTAGGCAAGGCAAGTTTTGTACCAATGAATCACATCCCCAACTCTTTTTAAATCTCTATTTTGAGTCAATGTCTAGCTAAACTGCCTAGGCTGGCATCAAACTTGTGATCCTCCTGTCTTTAGCCCCCTGATTAGCAGGGACTACAGGCATATATCACCATACCCAGTCCATAGTCATGATCAAGTTTAATTTATACATTAGATGTAGTAAGAGATTAACAACTACAGCTGATAAAAGAGAATAATTATAACAATATGCTGTAATATAAGTTATTTAAATGAGCTTTTTCTTTTTTTCTCTCACAACATCTTAACCATGCTGCACTCACCCTTTTGGAGATGATGTGGGATGAGGTGATGAGGCAGGCGTGGTGTCACAGTGTTAGTACTTGCTGAGGTAACTCGAACACAAGCACCGTAATACCTCCACAAGACAGTTACCAAGTGACAAACAGGTAGCATATATGGGGCAGATATGCTGGACAAAGGGATGATTCAAGTTCCAGGTGGGATGGAGTGGGGTGGTGCAGGATTCCACCATTCATCTAAGTATCTGTGAACATTTCTGCTTAGTTCTATGTTTGCGGCACAAAGTACAGTACCTGGAATAGGGAACGGATCCAGTTAGATTTGATGTGTCCTAGTGACTTACGAAGAGGTCATCAGTGAAATCTCCATGGGTCTCTAGTGTCCACAGGACAAGTCTAAACTCCTCAATGTGGCATACAATGACCATCAAAATTTGTTTCCTATTTGACTCTCCAGCCTTATGGCCCGTCATTCTCACAGGGTCTTTGAACAGCCACACTAAATTTATCCTCTTTGATCCTGTACGTTTCAGTGAGCTATTCCTTCCTAATAGGACTGCAGTTATACCTCTTTGTTTAGAAAAGCCCTTTAAAATCTAGCTCATAACTTAAACTGCACATCTGAATTGCAGGAACTGTATCGGACACATAACAGTTGATCAGAAAGTGTTTGATGGGACTGAGGGCATAGTTCAGTGGGAGACCACTTGCCTAACATGCATGAGGTGCAATCCCCAGCACCAAAAGAAGAAGAAAGAAAAATATTTTTTAACATTATTGAACTAATTATTTAGATGACAGTTCTAACAAATCAGAGGTCATAGCAATGAAACTCTTTATTTATAGGACTGGGGCTAATGTCCTCCAGGGCCATGGTACTGGGTGAAGGGCAAAGGCCTTCACTGTCTACATTCACATATTGTTCACATGCATATTAGAACTTCCCAGGTAACAACTAAAAGAACAACAACAACAAAATACCAAATAGAGGGAAAGAGAGAAAATGATGTGGGAGTGGGGGTGGGAGAGGAACTCTTCAAATCTCAAAGGATACAAGAAAGCAGAAGAGAGAGGGGGGGGGGGAAAGACAAAACAAGATGGCAGAAATGAGGAAACATATCTTAATGACAACAGTAGATGTAGGGTTTAAATGCTCCAGCTAAAACACAAAGCTTTCCAGGTGGATAATTAAACAACGAATCAGCTTAGCTTTATGCAGCTTTCAAGAGATCTACATCAATCTCAAGGAAAACTGAAAAGGTGAAGATGTATTATGAGACCACTAAACATAAGAGAAGTGATATTATTATAAGACAGAACAGAATTTTAGGGGAAAAACATTCTAGGTAAAAATCTAAACTTCTAACTCTCAACATGATTATATCTTATAGCTTTAAACTATGAAAATCAAAATAAATAAATAAAGAAAGAAAGAATAAAAGCAAAACCAACAAATACACAACTGCAGTGGAAAATTTACATACATATGTCTCAGTATTTGGTGAATGTGAGAAACAAATGAGTAAGGACATGGACAATCTGAACCATGCAATGGGGAAGCCTTATCCAATAGCCCACAGAACATACACACTACTATGGCACCCAACACAGAAGCTTAATCCAACAGTCCATAGAACACACAGAAGATGGTATCAACACAGAAGCTTAATCCACTGGCCCACAGAACACATAGAATGTGGTGTGCAACACAGAAGCTTAATCCAGCAGTCCACAGAGAAACAGAAGATGGCATCCAACACAAAAGCTTAATCCAATGTCCCACAGAACATATAGAATATGGCATCCAACAAAGACACTTAATCCAGCAGTCCACAGAACGCACAGAAGATGGCATCCAACACAGGTAAATACAACTTCCTGGCATGATCACATGGGAAATTTATAAAAATGCCTGCCCACCATACCAAAAAGGCAAGCTTCAGCACAAAGAACTGGTTCACAGAGGTTGTGCTCTCTGACTACAATGCAATTAAATTACTGATAACAAGTCAAATAAATTTAAAACCTCTAAACATCACAAAATATAAGAACAATTTAAGACAATTTAAGAGATTAAAAAAAGAAATCAAAGTGGAAATCAGAAAACATTAAGGGATAAAGGATTACAAAAGTTCTAGAATATTAAAACTTAGAGGGAAATTCAGAATATTTAGTATTAGAGCCCATAAAAGAAAAGAAATGAGAAAAATTATTAGCTAGAAGCTGTTATTCTGAAGAGAGTCATGAAATTAGTAAAGCACTTTCATAAAACAAGAGGCAGCACAGAGGAGGAGCATTACTGGAAATGACAGGGGGCACAGCAGATGAGTCAGGTCAGAGGCATCTAAGAGTCGGCACACAGGTCCAGTGTATCCAACACACCGCTCGCTCGTGAAGACTGCTTTACCACAGCATCCATCTGTCTCCAGACTTTAAACAGGTCAACAAAAGAAAATCCTTATAAAAACTAAGTGAAAATTCATAAGAGCAAAGTTATGAAATCAACCTAGGTGTCCATCAACAGATGAACGAACAAAGAAAATGTGGTACATATACACAATGGAATCTTACTCAGACATAAAGAACAAAATTATGTCATTTGCTGTAAAATGGATGAAATTGGAGACCACAATTTTGAGTAAATTAAGTCAGATTCAGAGAGGGAAATATCGTATATTTTCTCTCATATGTGGAAGGTAGAGGGAAACGGGAAAAAGGGACACCATGAAATAAAAGGTGGACCATTAGAGTAGAGGGAGCCGGGCAGGTACTGGGAAGTGAAATTGGTCAAATTCTGCTTTATGTACATACAAATATGTCACAATGAAAGCCACCATTCTGAATAAATAATATGCACCAATAAACTGAGTGACAGGTTCTAATGAAAAGTCAAACACTCCTACACACCCAACAACACTGCAGTCTTCCTGAGCTTATATGCTCACATTAGAGTTCACCACAGGCTAACCAGGTGACAGCCAATCACCTACTGCAAGAAACTGGACAGTACCACAGGAGTATGGGAACTGAATACTTTCTAAATTTCCCAACTTATTCAAGGGCATTGACTTAGCCAGAGTGTGGGTGATTGATGAGAAAGAAGTTCTAAGCATAATTTAGGGGGAAAAGATACACTTTAGCTTTAGTTTAAAAAGACAAGAATTTAATATTCCGTTTTCTACAACAGAAATGAGGGGATACAATTATATTAAAATAAGTAAATAGCTGTGATAACTTTAGGGGAAAAGAATGACAATCTATGTCTAAGATTTTCAATATCAACAAAAATGCATTTTCTAGGTGTGTGTATGTGTGTGTATTTGTCTGTGTTTTGGTAAAATCTCTCTTAAGAGAAAAAAGAAAACTATACATTCAATAAAAATATGCCAGGTAAGTTGGAACAGGGCCTGGGCTAAATCAGATTGCTCACTGGCTTCAACATAAAACCTCATACAAACAATAGATCTCAAGGAAAAAAAAAAAAAAAAAAGGCAAATTCTTTTGTTTTAGAGACCAGAAATGCAACAGAAACTAAATATAATAAAAAATGAAAATTCAGGTATAGGAATTATGCATTTCATACTGAATAATTATTTCTGTACTGCCCGTAAATCCTCTCTGGTAAGCTGTGCATCTAAAACTCATCGAACTGCCAAGGGGTAAACGCAGCTCCATCCATCAAGCAGCCACTTGACAAATACATTCCATAATAGAAGTTTATTTTTATGGGAGGCTGAATCAAGGACTTTCCCATGCATACAAAAACTTGTCAAAATTATTTATGAGTCTTGCTGAGACACACAATATGTCATATCAAACTCCTATTTTCCTTCCAACCACAGACTGTCAATATCTCTGCTACTATCAATAACGGGGACACCACTGATAGAGGCCCTCAGGAGTATGAGGTCATGTGTGCTCCCAGCCACCCAGCCACCCAGTGTGGCCAAGAAGGGGCATTGAGCAGATCTAGGAGGAGAGGGTAAGGTGAGCACTTGGCACTGCACCCAGGGCCTTGCAACACAAAGTAGAAACATATGCTTGAAAAGTTATGGTTGATTATGGTTGAAGTAAAAAGAACAAAAAAAAGAAGATATTTCATCTTTCGTTTTGCACAGAAAGTACTAAGTATGATTAACAAAACAAAACAAAACAAAACACTTGGAAATCATGGAAACTGCCCAGGCCTGGTGAAATTTCATGGCCATATGATTAGCTTGATAGAATGAGTGAGATGGGTGATCTCCCTCAGGAGGGGGGCATCTGCTATATGACAAGGTCAGGTGAGCTGGTTCTGTGACCCCAGCACTGTTGTCATTTTACCTGACAAGAAGGCATCAGCTGATAAACACAGTGACGTGTTTGCATTTTAGTGACATGGACCTTCCCTGCTCTGCCTTATTGCTGTCTACAGCGAAGGAATTCACTGAGAACAATGGACCCTTGAGATAATTTATAGCAACAGGAAAATATATTATTAGCTTTCAGCTTTGTGGGCAATAGAATCTGAAGTCTTCTATCAAAGCTGGTCTTAGGAACTAGTTGGTACAACAAAAGCAGAAGCACTTCTGAGAAATGCCCTCATTCTCCAAGGAAGCCCATTTCATCACTGCCACTTCACTTGGGGTATGGCCCACATCATGGGAGGAAAGGCCAAGAAGCGCAAGGACTGACTACGATCCAAGATGGCCACAACTTGGTGGTGCTGGGGCGGAGGTACAGGGTGGGGAAGGGGATGTGAATGCTCACTTTAGTTCCATGATAAAAGCAGAAACAGCATCCCTATGAATTCTACTTTACGACTTGACTGCTCTCACTGGGTTCTACTTATGAAGTCAGACCTTTCGGGGACTGGAGAAGATAAGCAGCTGCCAGATTCTTACAGGTCCCCAGGGCATCTTTCAGCACTCTATAGCCAGCAGGAGTGCAAGGTGTGGGGAGCCTGGCACACGTTCAGGGAGTGGCTGACCTAGTCCTTCATTGAGTCCTTCTCACTTGGGATCAAGCAAGCAACTTAGGATTTTTTTCTTTCTATTGGAATGTTTAAAGTCAAGTAAAAGAAGAAGTTAACTGAGATAGAAGTTTACTTTTTTTTCTTCCCCTGTGGAAATAGGACAAGGAATAACAGGAAAGGGGAAAGGAGAAAAAGGGGCTGTCTTAAAGAAATAATTTCTCCGATCTTTTCAGTACTTTTTTGAAATAAATTCTAAACACTATGCAGCACCCTATCCAAGGCTGTAAGAACTTGTCGTGTTGCAAACAATTCCCATCCATTAATAATATAAAAATAGACTCCCTGAAGGAAAGGGAGCAATGGAGCTATTTAGCAAGTTTTGTGTGTAGTCCAAGGCTGTCAAACACACTGAGTCAGAGTGGTACACAGTGAGTAGATGGTAGGGCTCCAATGCAGAATGCAGCTGAAAACATTACTCTTCACGTTTGCCAGGAAGTCACTCCTTCAATGTGGAAACACAATGACACACTATCTCGAGGCTTTCAAAATAATTATTTGAAATGACTGGAATAGGAAAGCCCTATTTCCCCCCAAATATTGAGTTGATGTTGTTTAATAAATATACCATGTCTACTATTTTCAGATATAAATAAAAAGAATTTGGAGGTTTGTGTTCCAAGGACAAAGCCTGCTGTAGCTGAAGTTGCCTTGTTAAGCTGTTAAAGCTGATCTTCCAAAAAAATGCCTAAAAGAACTCCAGGGGGGAAGCAGTGATACTGCCTTTTAGTTGTGGAACACTTTCATCTGCTCTTCCACTTAACATGCAGGGCAACCTTGAGGCCAGAGGGTGCTGAGGAGCTGGTGACCCAGGGTCACTTGGCTGGGGAGGGATATGGTAAGAACCAGAACCCAATCTCCCTCCCATCAGAGATACTGCTGCCTGACAACCACGGCGCTCCTGGGGCAGGAGAGGGGAGATGGAGGCAGAGAGAGAAAGGGAAGCCACTGCTGAGAATAGCTTCACCTAGAAAATCCACATTCAAAACCCCCTAGTTAGAATGATTTGTTGTTAAATGATTTCAATCATGAAGGAGTTCAACAGGCAAACTGCAAAAGGATCCACATCAGAAAGAACAAATTCATGTACTTTCAAACATACAATCCCGTAGAGTTTGAAGGAAACCCAAAATTGATTGTGCTAGTCCCTGCCCCCCACCTGAAGGACTGAGCCCTCTCTAGCCCAGGGTGGTGGTGGGACTCAGGTGAGCTGTCCCTATGGTGTCCCAGGGCTTTCCTTCATCCAGGTAGCCTCTGCCTGCAAGTCACTCCAACCACTTTGGCCGGCTTCACTCATCAGCTCCACCACCTGACCAACACAAAGCCCATGCCACATGTGGAACAAGGGCTCTGGGAAGCCAACTGGTTTTATTTCCTTCAGTCTTTAAAACTCCCTGCAAAGGAACAGCTCCATTTCAGTTTTGAGGAAATGGGGCTCTGAGAATTTGGGCTACCTGTAAAAGTGAGTTTGGTGCCTGGCTCTGCAGCCTGCCGTGTGCTGCCCACTGCTATCATTCTTTTTCTTTCTTTGTTCAGGTGAAGGTTTTCACCTTGCACTATTGACGTCTGGGGGCCACACTACTCTTGGCAGTGGGGACTATCCTGTGCACTGCAGGACTTCAGCAGCTGGCTGGCTTTCCACCAGGGTGCCAGTAGCTCCCTTCCTCCACAAAGCCGTGTCAACCCCACGTACCTCCAGACCCTGCAAATGTCCCATGCCCCTGGCTGAGAACCACTGGTCTAATCATTGACATCGTAGCTATTCAACCTAATTTCTACTTTCTGCTTCATCTTTAGAAAATACATGTTTTAGTCAGTTTTTTAATTGCTGTGACCAAAAGACCCAACAAGAACAATTTAGGAGAAAGATTTATTTGGGGTTCACGGTTTCAGAAGCCTCAGTCCACAGATGGCCAGTTCCTTTGCTCTATGCTGGAGCTGAGGCAGAACATCAAGGGGGAAAGCCATGGCACAGGGAAACAGCCCAGAACATGACAACTAGAAAGCAGAGACTCTCCTCAGCAGGGACAAAATATATAACCCAAAGGCATGCTCCCAATGACACATCTCCTCCAGGCACACCCTACCTGCTTACAGTTATACCCCAGTTACTAACCATCAGTGAATTAATGTGTTGATTAGGTTAAGGCTCTTGTAACCCAATTGTTTCACCTCTAAATGTCCTTGAATAGTCTCATATGTGAGTTTTTTTGGGACAATTTATATCTAAATCATAATATTATGCTTGCAAAATTTTGAATTCTCTGTTGCTACTGCTTTGTTTTGGTTTCTTCAGGTCAGTAGGGGCAAGTACAAGGAGCACGAGGATAAGGTTACTAGATAATAAAGAACGCCCTGTTTGAGTTTCAGATGACAGGAAACAAAATATCTGGGACATCCTTAAAGTATTATTTCTTGTGTATCTGAAATCAAACTGAACGGGGCACTTTGTATTTTTATTTGCCAAATCTAGTGAGCTTGCTTTAGAGGATGCTGACAAACAAGTCACCTCATTCTTAAGGTTGGTTGACCAAAAAACCAGGGCTGGAGGCACTCTGCATTCCAGACAGCTCGCGAGCAGGGAGCCCACTTGGAGCGCAGTTTGAGACGGACTGCTTCCTCTGCTCTGCTCCCGTGGCTCTGGGTCTATTGCTTGCGGTACTCTAGGACTGGTACTCTAGAACTCTTCAGTGCCTTCACATCTGGCATTTTCCACTCCATTTTAACATAACAATGGGTCCTTTGCCCAGAGAGGTTGTTACTCTTGTCTAATAATTGTTGGTGATTATAAAAAAGAAAAGAGGAAGGTCTTCTCTCTCTAACCACTGTTCATGAACTGTATGACATACTGGATTCCCAGTCCAGTGCTGACTTGGAAGAACTTCACTGCATCTACGTTCTGTACAATGTTACCATGTGAAGTCTTAGTGACTACTCTCCCCAACCTGCCCGACACTTTAAGGATTACCTTCATTATACCCAGAAACCCATAAGTTGCCCATGCTCTTGCTCAGTTTATTCCCCTTGCATTCACCTATCTTCTTGGTGTTACTCTTCTTACTGTTGTCCATTCCTTCCCCCCCTACTTGGAAGAAAAGGGCACACATGACCCAAGATAGAAGAGTATGGATGTGTTCAATTATCTATGTATTCAGAGCACTGTACAGACTGAGTCTGCATGCAAACCCACTAACATACAGGTGCACATACGAGGTTTACCTTCTGTAAGGACCATGGGACCTTATATATCTTCTGGGGCTTCTAGTCTATGTGGTTGCACACAGTACTGAGGTCCTGCTCTGCTTTCTTGACAAAGTCTCTAATTTGCCAACTTGTGCTGATCCTTCCTCATGTTCAACTCCTACTGTCAGCTGCAGTCGGCAATTCAGGGAAAACTTCACCCTACCTTTCTCCCTTCTGAGCTGGACACTTTGCTGGACCTGGACAGAGAAAGGACTGAGTCCTGGCTCCTGCCCTTGCGCCTCATGGTTCAGCAGACCTCACATGAGGGCACAGATTCTGAATGGAATGACACACTTTTAACAAGGAGCTTATAAAAGATAATTTTAGAAATGACAAACAATAAACCACAAGGGTTAAGCAGAGAGACATGATGTGAAAGGAGATGTTACTACACCCTCTAAAAAGTGACAGGCACTTTAATTTGCTCCTGATGTCGACATTCTGAACATCTTAACTATTATCAAAGTATTTTATGTACATATGTCTTCTCTTTCCAGTGGAAGCACAGTTTATCGTTACTTATATTCTACAATGCTGTTAGTATAAGGTTGAACACATAGTAAGCAGGTAAGTATTACTTATAATTTAGTAATGAATACAAAAATACATGCATTAATATATAAAAACTCCATACAGGAAAAGGGGAGTTATAACGAAAGGGTAAAAAAATGGGAGGATCTTTTATGAACTTAAATGAACTTTTACGAGCTACTATTTGGTGCAGGTACTGCTTGAGCCCCCTGAAGAGATGTTGCGCTTGTCATCATGCTGCTACCTGAAGTCAATGTCGACACATGCACAGCTCTTACTTCAGAAGATAGCACTCGTTTAATTTTATTAGACTGACGATGTTTGAGAACTGAGAAAAAGAGAACAGGCCTCAACTAATATGGCCACTTCAGCAGAACCAATGGTGACAATTGAATGACACTGACCCTTGCAATTAGAGAAGTTTCACAAATTGCAAAAACACTTCAAACATTTTCACAATAATCTTCTGAAATAGGGCTATGTGATGCCATTTAAAAGTTAATTCTGAATAGGTATTATATTCACATGGATCAAACCTCAAAAGGCACAATAGGGCATTAGGTTAGAACTCTTTTCTCCAAATCATACTCCCAGACACCAGAGCAAACATCACCGTGTGGCTGTGGACCCTCGTGCAGGTACAATGTGTAAACAGAAGCACACACAACACATGCTTGCTCTCTCCTTTTTTTTTTTTTAAGCTGTAGATGAACACAATACCTTTATTTTATTTATTTTTATGTGGTGCTGAGGATCAAACTCAGTGCCTCACACATGCTAGGCAAGTGCTCTATCATCGAGCTACACTCCCAGCCCCTGCTCTTTCCTTTTAGCACAAAAATCAGTTCACTGCACTCACAGTTCTCCCCCTTGCTTTCTTCACTCTATTAAACAGAGTTCACATCAATACATGCAGATCTATCTCCTTTTCTATGACTGCATTGTACTTCAAGGTATGGCACTACAGGAAGATCACATACTCAAGTGGGAGCCACTGGTAGAGCCAGGTGCCCACAGGTGCTCAGATCCACATGCTGACCTGCATTATATCATTCCCAGCATCACAATCCCACTGGAAATTAAAGCTGCCCCATCATAAAAATGGCAAGGTAGAGGTGCAGTCATTTTGACTACATTTGGCCAATCCCCTCAAGAACGGAGGGTAGTAAGATGTATTCCCCAGTCACTACTTCCCATAAATGTACTCTTTTCATGGGCATCCCAGAACATAATGCATTCTCTTTTACACTATTAATGATCTATGAGATTTGAGTTCAATGTTTTTCTTAAATAAAAGGACTCAAACAAGAAATCTTCACTACTGAGACTGGCACATTCTATTTCCCTGAGACAAACTAGATGACTTTAGGTAGCTTTTCCTTTAGAAATATGCTCTGCATATTATGGTAGTACAAGGGGGAAAAGACATCTGAGTAGCAGTGTAGATAAACTAAACTTTAAATGAAAAATGTAAATTTTACTTTTGTAAATGAAAAGAAATATTTATATCATTTGGAGTGGTCAAAATCACCCTTCTTGGGATCAAAAAAGTTCCAAGGGAAAAATGGTCCTAGCTCACACATCTGTAGTATTTTTTTCCATTATTTTGTTGTCTTGATTTTTTAAAGATGCTGCATCTTAACCTCTGCAAAATACCTAGCAACATGTCCCTTTCCTTTTGTTGGCGGAGTGGCTCTGTTCGTACCGCCCCAGGGCCAGCACTGACTGCAGAGCTGCTAGAGGCCTCTAATTGCGAAGCCCTTGCAAGGATTGAACCTGATCATTCACTGAATTGTTGAGTTGATGGGATTCGTGTAGCTGGTTATAAATTGATAATCTAAATTAATTCATTCAAGCAGAAATCGATTCTGTGACTCCTCGAGAGCTTGTAATAATGCTTACCTCCCACCGCTCTCTGCATCCTCTGCTTCATAACGCTGGTCGGAAACAGCTGGATTCAGGTGACCTGCTAGCTCATTAAATTTGCTACACGTGCCTTCTGGTAAATGATATTAAGCTGAAATGTCCTAGCGTTGATTTTTTTTCTTTAATTTTATGACAGAAATAACCTAATTTGTAACACAAAATAACAATCTCTTTGGATTACTTTGCCTTGTTAAAATATTTTATGCATTTTTCATTTACACAAAGGTAATGGAAAAACACTTAAACTATCTGTTATTTAAGCCACGAGAGATATGTTACTGAAAGTCTGGTAGCAGCAAAAATGATTGTCTTCTCATAGTCTTTACTTTATATCTGTAATAAAAGGCAGACAATTCAATTCATTGGTTAGTAAATAACACACGATAGTTTTTATTTTATTTTCTCTGCCTTGCAAGAACAAAATCAGATTGCTTTTAAAATTCATTTAGAAATAAGACTCATTACTTTCCTTCCCTGTTTCTAATCTGAAGTGTCTAATGTCCATTCAGAGTCTCACATTTTCTTCATCAACAGAAGTTGCAACCTAGTTCTAGATCCCATACTGAAAGAATCATTCTCCCAGTGCTTCTCTCCCTGTGAACACAGGTGGAATGATGGAAATCAGAGCACCTGCTTTCTGTGCACTGAAGACTATTAAGTGCTAATTTCTAGTAACCTCCTGACTTCATTGCTTTTTCTGAATATATTTTAAAATAAAAAAACACTAGAATGGTTGGACAACACAGGTAAAATATTTCCTAAGACTGTAAGCAACCAATCATTTTTATCACTGCAAATGGTAAGCATTTCTCAATACATGAAAGGTGATTAATTTACATACCCAATTCTCTGTCTCTTCAAATGCTCTAACACTTTCCTAGAGGGCTGATCATCATTTTATGGACTCAAAATCTACCACTGTTAAACGCTAGGATAATGCTTGCTGGCTTTCCTTTTCCAGAGAGAAGGAATCACCATGCCAGAGACTCTAAACAGGCTGATTTAAAAATAGCACCATGAAACTTGTAAACATTTTAATTCTAAACATTATTTATTTAGAATTAAAAACGGGCAAGTATTTTTTCTAAATATGATCCTTTATCATGGGATGGTATTTCAAAAAATTTTATTTTGAAAGTTTCTAAAGATCCTACCCGTTTATATCACACTTAGTTAAATGCAGATTTTTAACATATTAAGAATAAATGAGAAATCTGGCAAGATCCTGTCTCAAAATAAAAATTAAAAATAAGGGCTGGAGATGGGGCTCAGTAAGTTCAATCCCCGGGGTCAAAAATGAAAAAGAAAGAAAGAAAGAAAGAAAGAAAGAAAGAAAGAAAGAAGAAAAAATGGATCTATAATACTAATCCTTAAAAAAATTAAATTGCATTTTGAGGTTTGCATCTCACTCATTTTGAATGAGTGACTGCACTGTGCTTTTTTATTGTGAGATGTATACCTCATCATGAAGCTAACGTAACCACTCACTTGAAATGCTACTATGTTGCCTCTCATCTAACACAGTTTGCTAAGGTGGAAGACATGGAGAGGAAAGAAGAAAGCCCTTAGATCTACTCACAGGGCCTGGCCAATGGGCCCATACTCAGCCAGGGGTGAGAGGATGAGCCACTTGGCCTTCCCTCTTCTCCACCTTCTGCATCTCCCATCTAACCCTCTGCCTGAGTGTTTTCTTTAAAAAAATAAAAATAAAAGAGGTAGGCAGAAATCAGACAATTTCTTTGAAAAAGTTAATCTAGAGAAAAATGAAAGATAATAGAAATATAGGTCACCTAACACCTTTATCTCAAATGGGTCCATTGCACAAGGTGCCAATCCAAACCCTGACCTTGTCCGAGGTACACTCACACCACGCAGGTGACTGCTGTGCTTCCTAGCCAGCCTCCTGGGCTGCCCTTTCTGTGACCCTCCCACTCTTCTCTCACGGTGGCCATGGTGCTGCTCTAAAGCACACACGCTCTCACAGTAGGCCCAGGCCTCCACAGCTCCTGTGTGCTCAGATCCAACGCAAAAAAGCAAGGCTGCGGAGTCCTGCTTTCCTTCTAGGCTGCTCTCTTATTTAACTAAGAGCTACACTACACTTGACATTCTGCAACGATGCAAATACCACTCAACCTCTAAGAAATTTTCAATTAACAAAATATTCAGGAAGTGAATAACTTCATGATTTCAAACAATGCTTTCACACAGTAAGTCAGAAAAAGAAAACACGCCAACATGTTCTTAAAACAAGCAGCAACAGAACTTATAGGTCTTACTTTCATAATGTTTGAATACTTTTCTAATCTCCTTGAAATTTCATTGTTTTTATGTGTAGGCAATTGGTAAATTGGTAATGAGCCTCTATCCCCTTAACAATTGTTTTTAAAATAGTGCTACTTTGTCTTCAACTTCATACCCAGAATTCTGTGCAAAATGTATCTCTTGTAGTTGCTCACAGCCTGCACATGCCCTCTGTAAGAACTCCAAAGTCTCCTCTTGTTCCTAGGTCCTGAATGCCCAGTCAGCTTTGAAAATGGTTTCCTGATCACAGGACACAGTCAGAAGTGAACGGAGACGTTCCAGTCCCTATCATCTGAAACTTGAAACACCCCTGCAGAGCGCGGACTGGCTCCCAGTGAAGGTCTACACTCTGCGCAGCGGCGCCTCCCTGCTGCAACCCACCCTACACCCGTTCTAAATATGGACACAAGCTCTCTAAAAACCGCTTTAGTCCCTTTGTGGTTCTCCGGGCATTTCTTCACAGTCAATCTGCATGCTTTTTGGCCAATAACACCTTGACTCACTTGGGTTTTGTTTGTTATCTTTGGGTAACTCTTTTAATCAGAAATAATTTCAAACTTTCAATTTGTATGGAAAGAACAAAGAACTCTCTTAACACTTTTCTCTCAATCCTCATTGTAAATGTTCTGTACTATTTATTGTATCTACTCTTTCTATACACACATTATTTCTTCTTTCATGAACCATTTGAGAGTAACGTGCAGAGCTGATGCCTTTTTATCTGAAAATACTTCTTTGTAAGCCTGTTAGGAATGTGAACTTTCTCATATAGCCACAGAAAAACTTTCAAGCCCTGAAATTTTAAATGATGCAATAAAACAGTAATGAAAAGAAAAGAGATCTGGTCCAGGATCTACTGGCCCAGGCCCACTGCATTTAAGGATGTCTGTCAATCTCCTCTACTCTGGACAGTTCCCAGTCTCTGTCTCTCAGGCTCTTCTCATTTACCACGAGTACTGGTTAGTCATTTAGTAGAACACTCCTTAAGTGTGGGTTTACCCTGTTCAAACTGTTTTTTTCTACATTCTGTATCTACAAAGCATTTTCCACTCATTTCAACCACTTAAAGCCCAGCTCAGACTACATTTTCCAAAGAGCACTCCTTAGGCTGGGAACACTGTTCACTGTCGCCTGCTGAATATGTCTTGCCTTATTCTAACACTTCAGTTTACCTTGAATTTTTAAAAACTGACTTTATTGAGATATAATTAATACTCAATTAGTTGAACACATTTTAAGCATATGGTTCATTTATGGTTTACCGAGTTTTGACAAATATGTAGTCTTGTAACCACTACCACAAATAAGAGTTTGAACAATTCCATCACCTCCAAAAGTTTCCTCCTGTCCCAGCCCCAGTACACCACAGGTCTGGCTGCTTCCTATAGATGAGGATTGCCTATTCTAGACTATAAAATAAGTGAGACTGTACAGCATGTTCTGTTTTGTTTCTGGCTACTTTTGCTCAGGGTAATGTTTCTAAGATTCTTCTATGGTGTATGTTTCAGTGGTTCACTTTATTGCAGAGTAATATTTCATGTTAGAGATGATTTCTCTATCAATTCATCTGGGTGTTGGGATTCTTTTCAGCTTCTGACTTATGAACAGAACTGTAAGCACTCATACATAAATCTTTGCATGGACATATGCTTTTATTGCTCACAGGTAAATTCCTAGGAGTGGAAATGTTGGGTCATATGGTAAGTAAGTATATGTTTAATTTTGTAAGAAACTGTTAAACTGTTTTCTAAACTGGCTGTACCACTTGACATTCCCACCAGCAATGCATGACAATTCCAGATGCTTCACATCCTTACTAACATTTGGCATTCTCAGTCTTCTTCATCTGATCCCTTCTAGTGGGTGTACAGTAGCTTGTCATTATGAGTTTAATTTGCATTTCCCTGGTGACTGGTGATGTGTAGCATCATTTCATGTGTCTTTTGGCTGCCTGAATATCTTCCTTTATATATTTTTATATGGTTCTGTTTTCTTAAAATCAAGTTATAGCTGTACTTTGTATATTCTGGAATTAAGTCTTTTGTCAGGTACATGTACAGTAAATATTTTCTCTTACTGTATGGCTTGCCCACCCCCCACCCCCACCCTTGAAAGGGGTCTTTTGCAGTGGAAGTTACCAATTTTGATAAAGTCTAAATAACGTTTCGTTTTATGGTTCATACTACCTGTGTCCTTGCTGAGTAGCCAAGGCCCACGCCAAGGTCAGGGAGGCTTTCTCGTGCATTTGCCTCTGGGTTTCAGAGTTTTAGCTTTTATATTACTTCTAGAGTCCTCTTCAAGTTCGGCTTTGTGAAGGGCCAGAGGTAAGGACTGGGCTCAGGTTTTCCCGGTGTGGATGTTCAAACAGTCTAGCACCACTTGATGAGTACACTACCCTTCCACCTTTGGATTGCAGCACACACACACACACACACACACACACACACACACACACACAAAACAACTAACAATAGAGGTGTGGGTTTATTTCTATTTGTGCACCAAAGCCACCTTGTTTTTTTATGCAGCTTCATGATTAAGTCTTGAAATCAGTGGTATAAACCTCCCACATTTTCCTCCCTCCCTCTTTTTTTCCAGTCTTTTCTCTCTGAGCTTCTGTTTAGATAGGTTTTAGTCTGTTATCTTCAAGTTCGCTAGTGTCTTCTTTTATAGCATTTAATATCCTGTTAAGCCAATCCAGTGAATTTTTTGTCTCATGTTCTATTCTTCAGCTTTAGAAGTTTCAATGGTTCTATTACAAATTTCCCATTTCTCCTCACATTTTGTTCATATTTTCCTTTTAACCTTTGAGTAGACTAATAACAGGTTACCTACAGCTCTTCTAAGCTAGTTCCATCATCTCTGCCTTTCCAGTCAAGTAAGTAATGTTCCTCCTGATTATGGGTCACACTGTGCTCTCCTTCGCATGTCAGGTTATTGGGCGATGGACACCATAAATGTATGACACCAGATATTTGGTTTTTTGACTTCATTTTGGAGAGCTGAGGTTTGATCTGACTGTAGTTACCTTTACTCATGGATCAGTTTGATTCTTCTGAGGCTTGCTGCTAAGCCCTGCTAGGCAAAATCTAGAACAGCCATACTACTGAGGCATAGTCCTTCTGGGTCCTTTGCTGAATGTCAAGGACAGTCATGAGCTTTCTCCAACCTGCCAGCAGAAGCTTGCCCGAAGTACCCTCTACACTGATGATCCCCAGAGGTATCCTCCCTGGCCTCTGGGCCTGCACGGGTGCTTAGACTGGCACTCCGTGGAGCCTCTAGGACGCCCAAGCCAGGCTCTGGAGCTCCGCATCTGCACAGTCCCTCCCTTCCCTTGGGCTCCCTACTCTTCAAGTCCCAGCTTCAGAGTGTGAGCTCCTCAGGTGACCACATCTGCTGGGCTCTTGGGTGATTTTCCTTGAACTGTGTCACCTGCAAAGGAACATGATGCGGCTCGCCTCGTCTCTCGTCTCCAAGGATCAAGGTCCTGCATTGCCCCTGTCCAATAATCTGAAAAACACTGCTTCATGTACTCTTTCCAGTGCTCTAGGGTTTGCTTTTTTGAATGTCGGGTGGGCAGGTCCTACACCAGTTCCTCCTTCACAGAGGAGAAAGGGAAGTCCTTTTTCTTCTGTTTAATCTTTATTTATATAAATATTTTATAGGTGGACACAGACTGTTTTATTTTTTTATTCAGGAATACCTCACATAGGACATTACATAGAATAAATGTTTAATGACTGACTGTTGAATATGAGCATGTCTAGTACTATATATCATGGAAGGGCTACTTGCCTCTGAACGCACGCACACTGGCAGATGAAGAAGTAGCTGCTGAAGCACGTGGCTTCTAACTGACAGTGCTGTCACTTACATGTGCCGGTGCCTGAAAGATTATTGTAAGACCTTAATGCACAGGCTCTGGACTATCATATCCACACTATTTAAAATAAATAAACTCTAACTTTTCCCAGTGGGAGGGTCCATCAGCTGCACTTTCCTTTTTTGACGGAAACTGCAAGTTTCACCTCATGCTACTCTTACAGCACTTCTTGACATTATACAGCTTTCGCAAGTGAATCTCCAGCTTGCAATGTGAACAAGTTGATTTCCTCCCTGAGCTGGTTTTTCTCTCTGCCTGGAGCATTCGTATGCCATCAAGATCCGTGAAGAGTCTCTTTCCTTTCTAGTACCTTGGCCTTACATTTGCTGGCTGTGTTTGTTTACTGCTGTCTCAGTAAGAAAGGGTGCTCCGTAGTCAAGCAGATTTGCTCAGCTCACAGGTGGGGCTCAGGTACTCAGACCAGAATCTGGCTGAGGACTCAGGACATTTTTGCTGGATGAATAAATGCACTTTCTTCACTCTTCAGCTGCAATTGCTGCTACTTGTAAAATGCATGATCTCAGCTCTTGCGGAATGTGGCAGCTCAGGAGTGGGGAGGGAGAAGTCCTGAATCCCTAACATCCTCACTGGATTTCCTGCTTCTGTTCTAAGCTGAGGAGTTCTAACTTACGTGAGGTTCATGCAGAAAAATGAGTACTGGCCCTATTCTTTTGAAACCATAGGCAAGACTGACCAGAGCCAGGGAACTTGTGAGAGGATGTGAAACTATGAACATTGGGTCCATTCTCACTCAATACGTGTGCCTCTCCTACATCTGAGAGTTTAAGTAGAAGGAAAAGAGATGAAGTGATGTATCAATGGTCACTATAAAGATTTAGTGGGCTCAGAAGTGTAGAAAAATCACAGATCATAAAATTCAACTACTTCATAGTATCTATGGAAAGCCCATTAAGGTAAGGATAAATTAAGAAAATGTTGAAGAACAGCCATTTTAAATTTAGTGACCAATACTAGATACTTATATTTTAAAGATAAAAGCATGCCAACACTATGAGTACCCCATTTTAAATAGAAAATTACCATTCTTGACTCACCAGATCTTTACTAAAAAGGTGATTACTTATTTTGAAAATAAAATCATCTAATTGCTACTAGATTTGCAATTCTCTAAATTTTACTGGTGCCAAACATTTAAAATGTACAGTTCTAGAAATCAAAGGTCTTACAGAAGGTAAACTAGTTTAAAATTGAACCATTTAATCTTTGAAGCATTGCAGGCTGTTAACCTAACTCAAGTTGAAATGCGTGTACAAAGACAGCCACTGCAAGGTCAGAAAGGAGTCCCTTTCACTCCCAGCAGGTTTGGGTTTCCAGGCATTTGTCTTTGTGGTCCCAGTTCCCTAGGTTTGCAAACCATAATTTTCTCATGGTTTGAATGAATTGTTATAAGCAGATTATGAAATAAACTAGAAAATTCAACATGCAAGTAAGCTGAACTGGAGCATCGGACACTGGTGTCATCCACCAGTGCCCTCGGTTCCGCGCCAGTTCTTTCCCTGGACTTCTCGGATTTCATCTTTCTTTGTTGAGTGGCAGCTCAGCGGCCCCCTCACCTTCATGGCACCACAAAAGTATCTGGGCCATCTGTGTCCCGAAGACAAGGGAGGAAAGATCAGCATTTCCCCTTCCCCACATGCTCAGCTGCCATTCTTCAGAAAATACACAGAAGAACAGATTGCAGTTCATCTACAGGGCAATCCCGCATTTCGCCACACGGTATGGGGCACAATTCCCATCCAAGCACATCTGAGGTCCTCTGAAGATTGAATGCCAAAGTCAAGGGTTGAGAGTAAGGTTTCGTTTAGCTTCTGTAGGAGCCAAAGTGCCATTTATGAACATTCATGGCAAAGTTTCCCGCAAGTCACTTGCGCAAATATAAGTTCAAAAGGAGCTCAGACCTTAACATTTTCATTGTGTATGAATCATCTGTGGAGTTATAAAACTTTGGTTGAAATTTTCAGGAAACCCTGTCAATTCTTTTGCTTCTGAAAGAGATTTCTGTTGTCATACACACAATTTTAAAATGTTTAATAGCATGCAGGAATGGAATATAATCAAAAGAGTGTCGAAGTGAATCAAATCAAGAAGTTTAAGAGAAAAAAAAGACAAAATTAAAATGAATTTACTTTAATGACTATAATTTTGCTGGAGTATTTTAGACCCCTTAGCAATTGCCCAATTTAACCAAAACCAGTTGTGTTAAACTCAGTTGAGCTCGGGTAAGTTACTAAGTACATCATTCAGTGATGGAGTCAGGATTCACAGGAGGAAGTGGTGGACCTCTGCATGTAGAGCGTTCCATTTCTGTACACTTAGCACCACAGGGCTGCCAGCTCCACTGGTGGTTACGGCCTTCCTTCACCTCTGCAAGATCCTTCACAACCACATCGATACTGTGGTGTAGAACCCACCAAGACTTCTTCTAATCACAGTGCTTTTCAGTTTGGTAAAGCATGATTTTAGAAAATCTTAGGCAGTTCAGGACACATCCAAGCTGCTGCTGTCTAAATTTCAGGACAATTTATGGGAGAATATTAGTTTGATTAAATTAATTCACCATGGGGAAGTTCATAAAAGCGGTAAAGAAATGAATATGGAAAAGCATCAGTTTTCATGATTAAGAAAAACAACTGCAATACCTAAAGTGCCAAGTTCATAAAATATTCAGAAGAAATAACAGGTGAATTGCCCATTTGCCTTTTCTTGTTTTTTGAATCATATGTGAGGTACAGGTTATCTTGATTGTATGTCATGCTGAGTTTTGAAAAACATATGCAAGCCTGTGATCACACTGCCATGATCAATATACAGCACATTTCCAGCCCACCAAGAAGGTCCTTGTGGCCTCTGGAAGTCAGTAATTCCCCACATCGAGGCAATCAAAGATCTGCTTCCTGACTTGGAGCAACAACGCCACGGGAGAAAAACTCAGAGGCAGAATGAAGATGAAAGAAGGTTTTTTATTCTTCGGCTTTAGCAATCTCTCAAAACTCTAACACTGGCTCTTTCAGCAACCTCTCTGACTCTTTACTTCTTTGACTACTGACTCTTTACTTCTTCACTTTCTTTTACTTTTACTTTCTTGGAGAGAGCTTAGAGAGAAGAGAGAAAGAGAGAGAGAGCTTATTCTTTCTTCTTCACTTTCTTTTACTTTTACTTTCTTAGAGAGCTTAGAGAGAGAGAAAGAGAGAGAGATAGAGAGCTTCTTCTTTCTTCTTCGGCAGCCTTGGCCTGACTCCGACCAGCAACAACTACTTCTCTCTATACTCTGACTCTTATTTCTTCTTCTGACTATGTTCTGGCCACTCTGACTGTCTGACCGGAACTCTTCTTCCAACCGACTGAGCGACTGAACGACTGACTGAATGAAAACCGCTTCTGACCGCTTTCACCCGGTTATATACCTTTAGCTTTGCGGGTGCGTCACATGCATTTACAGGTGCGTCACGTGCATATGATTATTATCAGGTGGAACTTATGGCTTCCAGCTAGCCGCAATAGCCATCTCCCTGATTGGGGTTGCTTCACTCCCCCCCTTTCAGTTTAAAAGGTGCTTTAATTCTATTTTATTTTCTCTATTTTCTGTATTTTATTTTCTTGTCCCTACCTGGCTTTTCACCTTTTGTTTTAAAAGAGTGGATGTTTGAGCCCTTTTTGAGGAGATGCTGCGGCTTTAAGGCGGCAAGCCTACTGCTTAAGCACAACTGCATGAGCGGCTTTGACTGTATTGAATTTTCATTTTCGCCAAGCTGCAGTTTGATGGCTTTTGCAGCTTCTTTGTAAGCTCATGGCTTTTTTAAGCTCATGGCTTTTTCTTTTGACTTTTCTCTGCAGCTTTTACTTTCTCTCTTTATGGCTTTTCACCAAAGCTCATGGCTTTTCTCTGCATGGCTTTCGCCGTGCTTTTTCTTTATGGCTTTTCGCCAGCTACTCGCTTCGGCTTCTCGCTGGCTACTCGCTTCGTCTTTCACTGGCTTTTCGCTTTTTTAATTAATTCTTAACCGGCTTAGTGGAGGAGAACTTCCTCTCTGATCTCTCTTCTTGCTGGTCTCAACTGAGTCAGAGGCTATGCTTTCTTGTTTGCTCTCCTCACTATCTTTTACTTTTTGTTCTTATTTCTTATCTTTTCTTATCTGCCGGCCGAGTCCCCGGACGGGCCACCACTGACACTATGCCTTCTCTGGACTTTAACACATTCAATCACACAGAATGCTCTTGTTTGTGTCTGGCTTCTTTCATGCTGAGGTTCATCCACATTACTAGCTCAGGCCTTTCTAAGTAACATTCCACTGATGATAAATTATCAACTTATCTTCCGATAAGATGTTTGAGTCCATCTGTTCTTTCTCCCCCTGCCCTCTTTTCTTTCTTTTTATGGTCTGTAGAGTGAACCCAGGGCTTTACACATGCTAGGCAAGTGCCCTTACCACTGAGTTACATCTCTAGCCCTTTTGATTGTCTTTAGAGACAGGGGTTCCCTAAGTTGCGCAGGCTGGCCTTGAACTTATGATCTTCTTGAGTTGCTGGAAATTACAGGCGTGGTGCCACTGTACCAGGATGTTTTGAGTTATTTCTAACTTTTGATTATTCTGAGCAATGGTGCCATAAGCATTCACGAACAAGGTTCTGTACGGATGGATGTTTTTACTTCTCTGGGGTAAATATCTAGGAATGGTATTTACCCTTGGTTATAAGGTGGGTGCATTTTTAATTTTATAAGAACTTGTCAGTTTTCCAAAGTGACTATACCATTTTACATTCCCACCATCGGCATCCAACAGTTGTAGATGACCACATTCTTGTTAACATTTGGTAATGTTAGACTTTACATGTTATAGCTGTTTTAATACATGTGTTTTTTTTAACAGCACTTCCCAGATGACTGCTAATATTGAGCCACACTTCATGTACTTATTGGTCACTTGCATATTGTTTTTTGTCATTTTTTAAAAACTGTACTTGTTATAGAGTAGTGATTTGCTCTTTGACTTCTCTGGAATCAAATACTAGGTAAGATACACACACACACACACACATATTTATATGTCTTTTCTCAATTTTTAAAACATTATTTTTTGAGAGGAAAAGCTTTCAACTTCAATGAAGTTCAATTTGTCCTTATTTTCCTTTCTTTTACATTTGTATTCCAAATATCCCGAGGTTAAAAAAAAAAAAAAAATTTCCCAATGTTTTGTTCTAGGAGGTACTTAAATATTTAGGTTTTAATCTATTTGGAGTTAATTTGGTGAATGATGCAAGGGTCACAGACCCCACTCCCAGTATGGATGTACAAATATTCCAGCACTACTCTCTAAGATCATTCTTTCTACCTTGGACCTGTTGAAGAATCAACTGACCACATGCATACCTGCATGGGTCTGTTTCTGGATGTTCTACCATGATCCATGCCTCTGTGTTAATTGCTGTAGCTCTATGGTAGGTCCTGGAATCAGGTGTGCATGCCTTCCAAATCTGTTTTGGTTATTATAGGTTCTAGGTATTCCCATAAACATTTTTAGAAACAGCTTATCAATTTCTACCAAAACCCTCGTAGGATTTTGATTGGAACTGTGCTAAATTTGGATCAATTTGCAGAGAATTGACATTTAGCAACTGGAGTCCTCTCATCTGTGAATGTGAAATCACACTTTAGGTTTTCTTTAATTCCTCTGAGTGGTATTTTACAGGTCTTGAATATATTTTGAATATATTTTTAAAAATTACCCCTTATCATTTCAATTTTTTCCTCATGTAATTTCTTCTAGTTTTGCTTTAGATTTTGATTTCATTGGCTATATTTTCCCACCTTTTAATTAGGCCACAGGGACTCAAGATAGGCAGCTTCACTATCCATTCAGAGTTCCCGTTGTGCAATCTTCAAGAATTTCATTTCTGTCACTGAGAGAAGACATTCTCATGTTGCTTAAACAGGGCATGATTAATAGAGAAGGGCTGTGTGATGTTCCTGCCAACGTGGCTTTCTTCCCAACACACACTCTCACTGAGCGATGGGCAGGGTCCTATGTGGAGCTCACGGTTTCCCGTGTACTCACTGGGTTTGTAATATAGTGAGACCCATAATAATTATTCCACCATTCTCTTCACATAGCCATAATAAATTTGACAGACACTGACGATGTTATCATCTATCAAAGGAGCTGAAAAATCAATGTGATCTTAACACCTTTGGACTTATCTTTGTGTAGATTAAATGCTTGAAAAAATCCACCTGCTTTCTAAGCAGTAATACCTTTCCAATGCTAAATGTGTTTTAGGAGTATGCATTGTAATATATTTGTGGTGCTTTATCAACTGGAGGATTTACTCTGTCATTGAAACAAATATATAATATTTGGTCAAAATACTTGATATTGAGGTTGCCATCTAAAATAGTAAATTTTTTAAAAGTTCAAATATGCCTTTACGTGAAGGGTACTAGGCTTACTATTTTAAAAACAATACTAGACATGATATCACATATTAAAATGAGATGTTCATACATATTAGCCTGTTAAATAGTACAGAAGAAAGATCAGCACAATACTATTTAAAAAATCTCACTTCTTTCCCCTTTTCTTTCTCTTGGAAATTTACTAACTGTGAAACAGAAAAATAAACATGACTTTGAACTACAACATACAGGACATGGCATACATTTTAGTCTCCTACTGATTTAAAAATATCTTGATTTAAAAATATCTTGAGGCATATGTGTGTATATCTAAGTCTATAGTTTTAAGAACTAAGGAAAATATGAATTTAATGGCAACTTTCTATATCTACTGTAACAAAATATGATAGTATGTGTATTAGTCAGGGTTCTCTAGAGGAACAGAACCAAGAGGATGTATGATTATAAAAAGGGGATTTCTGAGATTGGCTTACACAACCAGGAGCTGCATAGTCCACAGTGTCTGTCTGTAGGCTAGAGAGCTGGAGGAACCAGTAGCTGCACAGCCCAAGAAGTTGAAGCCTCAGAACAAGAGAGATCCATGATGCTACCCCAGTTCCTGACCAAAGGCTTCTGGAAACTCCCTGGAGAATCACTGGCAGCATTCACATTGGAAGAATGAAGGATCCAGGATCTGATGTCCTCAGGCAATCGCAGTAGCAGTCAAGAACCCATTTGAGAAGAATCCAGCTTGCATCCGCTGTTGCTTCCTTGTTCTTACAACTTTTATTCCATCCAAGCTTCCAATCTATTGGATGGTGCTGCCTACGGTTAGGGAGGGTCTCCATTCAGTTAGCCATCCCACTTGTCAATCATTCCTAGACACCCCCCCCCCCCCCCCCCCCCCCCCCCCCCCCCCCCCCCCCCCCCCCCCCCCCCCCCCCCCCCCCCCCCCCCCCCCCCCCCCCCCCCCCCCCCCCCCCCCCCCCCCCCCCCCCCCCCCCCCCCCCCCCCCCCCCCCCCCCCCCCCCCCCCCCCCCCCCCCCCCCCCCCCCCCCCCCCCCCCCCCCCCCCCCCCCCCCCCCCCCCCCCCCCCCCCCCCCCCCCCCCCCCCCCCCCCCCCCCCCCCCCCCCCCCCCCCCCCCCCCCCCCCCCTCACCCTTAAGCCTCTTAAATCTTTGGCATCTCCCAATCCAATCAAGTTGACAGTTCAAATTAACTATTACAGTAGCTTTCTTATTTTGAGAGAGAAAACCTAGAAATGCTCCCCAAACCACACTGTATTTGCTAGACAGCAGCCTGAAGTGAAATTGTGGCAGAGAATGAAAATTATAAAACAGATGGCATTCATGGATGGGGGCTACTATTCAATGACTGGGTTGGTTTTACTCCATTTTCATAAGTTATCTAATTTTCTTGTGAACTTTGTTTTTCTTCTCAGATAGGAACATATTGATGGTTATATGGTATAATAATTTGTGAACTAATAGTTTAAAAATAGTGCTGCCCAAGAAACAATATCCAATAAGTAGCTTCTTTGGAGCATTTAAACTTTATTTTAGTGACAATTCTTAATTTAAGAGTAGTGCTATATCAATATGATGTGTCAAATGCTTCCTTTGGGGACTTAAAATCAGCATACTACAGCAATGCAGCCACATCAATGTTTGCAGCAGCTTAATTCACAATAGCTAAACTATGGAACCAACCTAGGTGCACTTCAACGGATGAATAAATAAAGATGCTGGCCAAAATGCAGGAGAAAAACAAATTCTCCTATGCTGTTGGTGGGAATGTAAATATAAATTGGTACAGCCACTATGAAAATCAGTATGGAATTTCCTCAAAAGACTAAGAATAGAACTAGCATAGGACACAGCTGTAATACCTCAGTATTTATCCAAAAGAATTAAAGTCAGCTTATTTTAGAGATAGCTGCATACCCATGTTTATCACAGCAAAATTCACAATAGCCAAGCTATGGAATCAGCCTAGGTATCTGTCAACAGATGAAGGATAAAAAATGTGACACAAACACACACACACACACAATCTAGTTTTACTCAGCCATAAAGAAAAACAAAATCATGTCATTTAGAGGAAAATGAATGGAATTGGAGAGTATCATGTTAAGAAAAGAGAGCTAGACTCTGAGAAGACCCATATATGTTCTCTCTCATATGTGGAAGAGAGTGGGAAAAAAGGAAAAGAAGGACAAATGAAGGTAGAAGGGAGACCAACAGGTAGAAAATGAGCAGGGGGAGGAAAGAGGGGAGAACAAGGGAAGTGAAACTGAAACTGATTAAATTATGTTATATGCATGTACAAATATGCCACGATGAAATTCACCATTCTGTATAATTAATATATACTAACAAATTTCTTTTTTCTTAAAAATCAAGAAAAAGAAAAAAAGAAGAGGAAAAATGGTTGACTTCATATGATTTAGGACATTGTAAAGTTTTAAAGAAACTTGTCTGTAAATACAAAAGTATTAGTGTGTGGGAAGCTGATTATAAGAATATTTAGTGTATTTTGTTCCTAGTCAACTTTCTAAGTAAATTAATTCTCTGTATTAAAAAATGAGGAATATTTATCTAATTTTCTTGTGAACTTTGATTTTCTTTCCAGATAGGAACATATTGATGGTTATAGGGTATTTTAAGGAAGAAAAAATTTTCAGAATAGTGTTTTAGGTGAAATATTAAAGTCCTAATAGGATGATTCAAATAAAGAGGTCAAAAGTATAAAAACAAAATGTAGTAAGGGAGGCATACTTTTTTTTTTTTTTTAATTAATATAAGGTCTAATCAGAATGGTGCTCAAATATTGGCAATATATTCAGTCTTTGGGGTCACTAACATCACTGCACATATTAGAAAAGACAATTTATATGGCTGAGAGCACAGTATAACATTCTAAAAATATCATAATAGATTTTTCTAAGTTCAAATATTTGAAATAAATGAACAGACCTTCAAAAGGTAAACAATTTAACCCCAGTCACATTTGGAATTAGATCTAGAGATCAGGGGACCCATTACTAGCCCCTGGAGGATTTGTGGGAACTGTATCACTCTGAGCAGAGAGGGGACTGACAAGGCAACCTGAGGTCACGAGCCTCTAGTGACCACGTGTCCAGACCAACATCTTTCTCAGAAAATGGTCACCACAGACTAACTCGACAGTCATTCTGCAATCTCTTGTGCTAACTGCTGGATTTTCCTCATTATTTTGAAGGAGATGCGTTAATTTGCTATGAAGCAAAGATTCAGCAGTGGCATTCTGAGAAGGGATCGCTTGGCTTTTCACAAGTGTGTTTTAATAATGGCTTTTGAGACTCCAATGCCATTCACAGGAAGCTTTGCAGAAATGTGTGGCACTGATCATGAAGGCAGGTAGCTCCACACCATTACAGACACACTCCAGGGGAGAGCTGCACAGGGGAGGCCTGCAGAACGCTGGGGAAGCCACACGGCAGGCACAGGCTGCCCGCTCTCCTCCTAGAGATCCTGTCAGAGATGGACCACCTGCCTGAACTTGAGGTTCTGTGACTACCCCTGTTCACCCTTCCCTGAGAGCAGAGCACACTGGGAAAAAGCCCTTCAGAAAGACTCAAAACCATCATGCTGCAAGCTGAGCTCTCATTTTAAGACAACAGAAAGTGGGAAATGGGAAAGTATGCTACTTTACAGTTCAGTTACAAAGCCACTAAAATCCTAAAAGTCTCATACCAGCACTGGATAAGTTTTGATTCTATTGTGCCATACTTTTTAGAATGCATTTATAGCCTACAGTTATAGATTTTATAGCTTTCCCCACGTGTGATATGAAATCATCACCCTGCTCACGAGTCTTCTCAAAGACCCCAATCTGAGTAGGGGGCTCCTGGCTCACCTCCTCTCCTGTTGCCCCCTACCTGCTCCTGCTCCACTGCCCAGTGATAGCTCCTCTTCTCCAGGAAGTCTTTATGGACTCTTCTAGTCCTCACTTGTCACCTGCTGCTTGGAATTACTTTAGCAATGTTAACCTCTGCAGGACTCAGCATTTCTCAGTACAATTCATTCTGTTCCCAGTTAGCCTTCCACAGAGCTACGAAGCCTTGCCTGGCCCTGAAGTAGATGGTGTGTTCCATGGAGGTCAAATGCTCCCCTGCATGTGCCTGGACACCACAGTGTCTAGAGCAGAGTGACAGCATGCAACGGCCACATGAGGGAACTCTACTGCTCAGATAATAACTGGATAGGCTAGCTGTCAGGGACTCCCCCACTGGGGCACTTTCAGGCTGCCCAGGGCTCCCTGTGTCTCCATTGCACTTGGCTTCTTCTCTGCCCTCCATAACCTCCCCTCAAGGGGTACTTCTGTGTATGCATGTACTCTGTGCTGTGACGTGGGTATCTGTGTTAAGACACTGCCACCACTGCTGACGTACATGGTCAGCAAGATACCTCCAAATGGCAGGATCATGCTTATGACCCCCAAGCTTCACCAGGCTTTTGGATCCTGGAAGGCTCCTTCCCTCTTCTCTCCCCTTACACTCAAATCTCCACAGTGCCAGAGCAACAGTGACGCCACTTCCCACATGATACCGTGGAATGCCAAATTCACAGAGGCCTGAGAGGACGGATGGGAACACCACCACAGCCTGAGTTGTGTCTCGGGCTGGGAGGCTGCCCTGGCTCCGCCCCTGGTGGCACACAGCAGTGCTGACAGTGGAGGAACCGGGGCTCGTCTTCTGCTAGATGCTCAGCTTCCTCTCATGCCAGGTAATTTCAGAAAACAAAGTCTCAAAATTTTGTGAGCAGGATATTCCTATCTGAAACAATTGTCACATGACTATGCTTTCAAATGAATCTTATAGGTTGGCAACTATCAACCTCACAGAGAACGGAGAAAATATAGAATCCAAAATTCACCTTAAGATTGTTTTCAGTAATTTCTTAAAGAAAAGAAAGAACAGAAAAGGGTCATTGAGATAAGAACAATTAATCTTTCACTTATAAACTGGTTATTATGTAACCATTTACAAAGAATTTACTTATTTGGCATTTTCAAATAATTAGTGCTCAAATTGCCCTTCTTTCCTTTAGAATAGAAAAAAAGCCTTTTTATTTATTTATTTTTTCAACAATGTAAGTAGGTTTGGTATAAAGACATGACCCTTTGTTAAAAATCTGTCATTTTAATGAAATACATACATGATATTTTTCTTTGTAATTCCACGTGATAATTGCCATACATTATAGTGTAGAACTAAGGAAATTAATACCTAGAATTAGAACAATGACTGAAATATAGCAAAACCATGGGATTAATTTTAAGATAGACTAGTCTCTTTTATAGTCTCAAAAATCCAAATTTTTGAGAAAACTTCCATCACAAATATGTAAGGTGGTGTTTTGAAAGGACTATTTCATAGAAAAGGTATTAGTTATTTTATTTTACACTTCTCTAACTACTCCTAAGATTGGTCATTATTCTAGGATGTATTTCAGTTTTTCTTTATAAATCTTCCCATTATGTCCTTTTTCCATTTATTGATCTTCAGGTTCTTCATAACATCTTGATTGATGTAAATTCTTTATAAACTCCCAAAATAATTCTTTTACATATGTGTTCTATATATCCAGGTTGTAAGCTTAATTTTAAATTCTAATAATCACATTTTTAAATGCTTATCTTATGCTGAGCAGACAATATTACAAGGGCTATAGACTCACTGCTACTGAGTAAGCTCATCACAGGTGTGTGTGTCTCAGCAGCAACCCCATACCTGGCTTCACTTGCTCCAAATCTCCCTTCAGAGGGAAGAGCCATGAGAGAAGGCCCAGAGTGCTGCTGAGAAGCCTTCACTGCGCCCAAGTCCTGCCTCCTGCTCCTTTCTGAGCTCTGCGGCAGCCTAGGTAGGCTTCACTCGTCACCCTCATGCCTCACCTCTCCTTCTTCATTGCTCCTATGGTGTTTCTGGCACTCAGAGTGATGCCAGTATCCCATAGTTTTGACCTTGGAGTCCTTAAGTTGTATACACAACCCTCAGGTTAACTTATTCCCTTTTAACAACTTCAACTACCACTTCTACGTGACTTCTACCTAATTTTCACCCTCAATTTTTAGCTTTCAGGTGACTGCTAGATATATCTCCAGCTGGATGTTCTATCTTTATTACAAACTTTCTGTGTTTTAAACCAAAACTGTATCCCTGCTATCCTGCCCCAATCTAAGATTCCTACATAACCCTCATTAAACAGCACCAGTGTCCTACCATCACCCAATAAATATGCAGTCGCTTTCAGCCTCCTTCCTCAAGCTCCATGCGGAGGGCGCTGCCACTTAGCCACTAGAAAGGCTCCGTTTTGATTCCCATTACTTCAGGGATTCCCATCACTGAAGCAAGCCTGCCTAAATCTTCAACTTTATGAATCTTTTCTCAACCACAGCAGCATTATCACTCCAAAATACAGACCTAATCATGCAGTTCCTCTACTACTCCAGACAACTCCTTACTGCTGCCTTTGCTGGAGCCCAGGTCATTCACTGTGCACAGATGGCCGCCTCAGCCAGCGCTCTCTGCCGAGCTGAGTACAGGGGACAGCCATGCACCCCCGTGAAGTCGTCCAAGTCTCCCCTCACCTTATATTATGGAACATGCCCCGTTTTAGCCAGCCCACTTCCCACTCACTTCACCATATCTGTTGAAGCCTTAACTGGCTCTTCTCCCGTGAGGACGCCACTTTATACAACATGATTTGATAAAAATGAAAAACATTCTGTAAGGCAAATGATGTCATAAGCACAATTAATAAAAAACAGATAAATCTTGAATATACAGAGACTGCAGTAACAAAATTTATAATAAAACCTGAAAATTCACATGAAAAGTAAAAAATAAATAAAAATTGGGAAAAATGTAAAGAGAAAATTTATAAAATCAAATCCTAAATTTCAGTGAATTATATTAAAAGATCCTTAGATTCAGTAGTCATCAGAAAATGGCAATAAAAATAGTAATTTGCTCCAAGTCAGATTGGTACAAACTGTTTTATGGTGCTGGGGATTGAACCCAGAGGAGCTCTTGCCACTAAACTACATCTACATCCTCTCTTTTATTTTGAGGGTGGGTCTTGCTAAGTTGTTGAGGCTGGCCCAGAACTTGAGATCCTCCTGCGTTAGCCTTCTGAATTGCTGATACCACAGACCTGGTGAAAACGCTCCCAGGTGTCCACTGGAGTGTGGCCCCTCGGATAAGGGAGGACGACTGGTCTCGCAAGTGCTGAAGCAATGCTGGCCACACAACCTCACCCTTACTGTCTCCTTCTCCAGGTTGGTATTAGCACCTCTTTAGATGTGGATTCAGGACAGGGCTTAAATGAGCCATTTCTTATGAGAAAATATCTTTTGAGATACCCAAAAAGAGCTGCTGAAACACAGGAGAAAAATATACAAGGAGGAGTCTACAACCTGCACTCCTCAGTGGTCATTATGAAGGTGCTAGGAATATCTAACCAAGCTGGAGTGAGTGCTTGGCTGGTCTAACATCTGTCCACGTGGCTGCTGAGATAAGGGGAGGGAGCTAGCTGAATCTGACCTGGACTGATTCAAGTTGCTTGATGGGAACTTGCAGATGTCTCTTTTTTGATTTGAAATGTGTGAGCAGCTACTGCACACATTACCCTGACCATCAGCAAAGCCATCGAATGCAACCAAACAAATCACATTGAAACACATGAACACAGGGTCTTAAACAAAACATTAATTGTCTAAATAGAGTTCTGTGCCATAGAACATAACTTTTTTGTTTTCTACCTGTCCAGCCTGCACTGCTCCGTAGGAACACAGCAGTCTAACTGTTAGCATTCAAGCCTCTTCCGAACAGTTCAAGGGCTTGAACTTGTCAGTGAAGATGTTTCCTTCATAGACCAAGGGAAAATTCCCTATTAATTTTATTCACCAACTTTACATAATGTGATACTCCATGTCAGAAGCCCACATGACATGCACATGTGACAGGATGCAGGTGTGGCTGTCTGTGTTAACAGGACCAGTTGGGCACCACATAGTGCTCTGCAGACCTCAGAGGCAGACAACACGGCAAGACAGAATGTCAGATTTCATTCTCTGCATACATCTTCAACAAACGATGCCTTGCATTCAAAGGCTGTTAAAATACCTGGTAAAGGTTACTGGCAGTTCTGAATACTTTTCTCATTGTTTGTTTAGTTCCAAAAGCTCTTGGTCTTTGTGCTGATTGCCCTAACTGACAGCACAGGAAATCTGGACTTTGTAAAAGGGCATGGGTCTATTGAGTTACAGGTTGCAGGTCTGTAATGAACCTGTAGGGCTGGACCTGTAGAAGAATCCTCACCCTGCAGAATAAAGGAACTTAATGTAAGCAAACACTATGGTGACACACAGTATCATAAAACAGAGGAAAGCAGAAGAGGGGCAAAGTGACACAAACTCATTCGTTTGAACAGAAGATCCAAACGTGGCAGAACAAGCACACTATTTACTGATGAGGAAAACCTGGTTAGTCCTGAGCATGAGAGGGCTCTGTGACACTCGGGGTCAGTCAGTTTGGAATGAGAACATAAGCCGCTCTACTTCCACACAAATAGGCCTGAAACACATACAATTCAGTAGCATCTACCTTCATAAAAGCAGCATATGCTGGTGTGAATAGGAGCATATTATACACTTACATAGGAAATATTTTATGTATTTGTTAATTAAAATACATAAATAAAAACAAAGCTCCTAAGGTAGTTGAATGGGAGCCAATAAATTGCCAAGAGGAGCAACCTTTCCATCATCTCCTCTACCTTATCTTTGTGGGCACTGAACACAAGAGCATATGGAAGAAAAGAAAACCTTACTCAGAACTTCCAAATGCTTTAGTATCAGGCAATGCTTCTTATCCCAACCTTATTTATGAAAATGGATACTGTCTATTATCATCCTATCATGCCCCCAAAGACCTCCTTTTGTAGGCTGAAAGTAGAAAATAAAGGTTTCATTAGCCTATTCATTATTGTTGATCATTTTGGGCTCCTATTTTTTAACATTCAGATTTAATGTACAGATAAATGGTGGTATCTATGAACTATTTTCCCCTAAACTTATTATGGAAAGTGTGAATTATAATTTAATAAAATTAGAAAAGTAAACAAAAAGTACAGTCAGTGAATGTTCCTTTTATTCCTGCTATTTTTTATTCCAAAAGCTCAAACAGAAATAGAGCTTCTATTAATGCATATTTTTATGAATGACCTTCAATCATTGGTAAATACAATTATCACTGACAAATTCTTTTCAAAGCTATTTGGCTACAAGATGCATCTTCCACAAGATAACATATGCTTAGATAACACTTTATCAAACAATTCAGATATACATACCATAGAATATTTAAATGCTTAACCACAACACACAGGCTACTTACAGCTCTCAAAGAGGAAAGAGTGCTATACAAGCGAATGCTGTGCTACAATCAGACTCATGTGGGTAATATATAGCCATAATTCTGCTTCAATTAAAAGCATATTTCAGTAGAAGCCTAGGATGTCAGCTCTATGCATTTTAATAATGCCAGCCTACCACTCTGCTTATGCTAAATGTACATTACTCAAATGGATTCAGAATTATACTTTA
This sequence comes from Tamias sibiricus, assembly GCA_025594165.1. Taxonomy (NCBI): domain Eukaryota; kingdom Metazoa; phylum Chordata; class Mammalia; order Rodentia; family Sciuridae; genus Tamias; species Tamias sibiricus. The sequence continues at coordinate 11,191,621 of CM046671.1, forward strand.
CATAAATAAGAACTGAGCATATTAAGACAAAATCCTGCATGTGTTAAGTATATATTAATGGACATAGTCCCAGACTCTGCTGGCAGGTCTGTACGCTGGGCATAAAAATCAGCACATCGATATCATCTAAGATTTTACTAATACTTTCATTTAAAACTGTTTCTCATTCTTGTCTTACCAAACACAGAACAAATTAGTAGGCAAGCAGAAGAAAGCCTTCCCCAGTGCTCACAATTTCCCTCTATGTAGCACATTCATAGGATACACCTTGGGAATTATTAAGGCCATGGAGACTTACCCTATATTTGACATGATAATATCAGAAACAACAAATATTATTGCATGAAGAACCATCTCAGTCCTAGATTAGCATCCCTTGTGCCATACCCCACAAATTCCTTAAAGAAACTACTTTGTTATTGGTAGTTTTCACTATGTAAGTTTCAGTGCATGTTACCGAAAGGCATACATACAGCTTCAGTAAATTCTAACACCTCAAAGTAAGTCAAGTTTCAAACTAAGCATGATTAGCATACTCAGACAAAGGTGCGTAGGGTAATTTGGTGCTTAGGAAAAAAGTGAGATATCATTAGAACCACCATCAACAAACACTGAGTTAATCTATGACAATGCCATTATACTGAAGACCTCCCTCGTTTTCATTTAATTCCTTATTAAGATTTATAAGGGTATCAAGATCTCTGAAGACCAAAGGATAAGATACTGACGCGTGCTATAAAGACGTGACTAAGGAACTGTAAGGCAGCTCTTCACATGGCAGCAGACCACAGGGCAGCACTTTGTAGACAGCTGTCATGGTCTGGATGTGAGATGAACCCCAAAGCTCCTGCATTGATGCAGGAATGTTCAGAGGCAAGATTATTAGATCAGGAGACCTTTAACCTGATCATCCCATCCTAGTTTGATTTGACTGACTGGGTGGTAACTGTAGTTGGAGAGTAATGTAGGGCATATCCTGGAAGGGTGCAACTTCACAAAAAAAAGAGTGTCCCCTTCCTTTCTTTATCTCTGCTTCCTGTCCTGGCCACGAGCTGAGCTGCTTTTCTCCACTGGGCTCTTCCCTCATGATGTGCTGCCTCATCTTGGCCCCAGAGCAATGGAACTGTTCTTCTATGGACTGAGACCTCTGAAACTTTCCTTCTTCTAGGTTCTTGTCATGTTTTTTGGGCACAGCAATGAAAAGGTGACTGAAACAAGGACCAAGGCAAATCAGCTACTTCATAGGATACACAGGATCTGAAGTGTGGAGATCTAATTCCCACTTTGCATTTGTACATTTACTTAGAGGTTACAAAGTTCTTTCACAGCAGCTACCAGAATTTATATCTGAAGACTTACTTAAACTATGATAAATTAATCCAATTGCCATATATTATGAGTTGAAGCATGTCACTCAAAAATTTATGAAAAGCTCTCATTCCTGGCACTTCAGTATGTGACCTTATTTGGAAATGGAGCCACTATAGATGTAATTAATTAAAATGAGGTCATACTGGAGGAGGGTTTAATATGACTGATTTAATATGACTGGAGTCCTTATGAAAGGGAAAATGTGTACAGAGACACACACAAGAATGTCACATGAAGACTAGAATTATACTACTACAGTTGAGGGGCTACCAGAAGCTGGCAAAGAGGCCCAGAATAGTTATTTTAATACTGACTCTTGAGGGAGTGTGGCACAACCAATATCTTCATCTAAGACCTCTGGTCTCTAGAACTGGGAGACAATATGTTCCTGTCATCGAATCCCTTCAGTTTGTGGAACTGTGTTAGGGCAGTCCTAATAAACTAATACATCATATTTACTTCCTTTATTACTGTTATGTTTAGGATATTATAATTATATAGTAAATATTATAAAAACTAGAGAGGTATAGACAGATATTGAGTCATTGAACTAATTAGCTGCCTCTAACAGAGATGCTATCATGGAAAATAGCACATGGCCAAATACCAGTAGCCAACACTGACATATATCAACAAAATACCCAGTGAACCGGCCATTATTCCAAGGCTGTTTTTAGTGTGTACAAGTCACAGTTTTCTCTTGAGTTCTTCAAATTATGTTTGATGCCTGAAGCAAAAAATGTTACATTGTCTAATATTATCAATGAGGGCTGGAAAAGGACAGTAAATGGAGGTAGTTTCTATTTCATTCAAACTAATGAAACACTGACATCAACAGAATATGATAACTTAGGTATATATAATATAATCCCTAGAAGAATCACTAAAAAAAAAAAAAACAAACAAACAATATAAGGTAATACACTCATAAACCAAAATTGAATTTTAAAAATGTTCAAGTAAATCAAAGGAAGGTAGGTAAAAGAAAACAGATAAATTAAAAACAAACTAAACAGAAACAAAATATAAAATGGGAGACTGTAGCCAAAACATATCAATGATTACAATAATTCTAAGTGGTCAAAAATACCAACCAAAATGCAAGGAGGATTTAAAAATATGGACCATCTGTATTTCTTCTTTTGAGAAGTGTCAATTTAATTTATTTGCCCATTTATTAATTGGGTTATTTGTTTTTTGGTGGTAAGTTTTTTGACTTCTTTATATATTCTAGATATTAATCCTCTGTAAGAAGAGTAGTTAGTGAAGATTTCCTCCAATTTCTCTCTTCACATTCCTGTTTCCTTTGCTTTGCTGAAGCTTTAAAGCATCTAGTCTCATTTATCTACATGTGGATAACCAGTTTTCCCAGTACAATTTGTTAAGAGGAGGTCTTTTCTCAAATGTATGTTTTTTGACCTTTGTCAAGGATCAGAGGACTATAACTATATGAAAAAATGTTCAACATCATTATCAATTAGGAAAATGCAAATCAAAACTACACTAAGATTTCATCTCATATCATTCAGAATGGCAGTCATCAAGAATACAAACAATAATAAATGCTGGAGAGGATACAGAGAAAAAGGAATACTTTTATATTGTCAGTGGATTATAAATTAGTACAACCACTATGGAAATCAGTATGGCAGTTCCTTAAAAGACTAGGCATAGAACGACCATATGATCCAGCTATACCACTCCTTGATATTTATGCTAAAGAATTAGTTATCATACTGTAATGATAACAGGCATACACATGTATATAGCAGAATAATTCACAACAGCCAAGCTATGGAATCAGCCTAAATGTTCATAAATGGATGAATGGATAAAGAAAATGTCACACACACACACACACACACACTCACAAAAAATAAATAAATAAAAATGGAGTTTCATTCAGTCGTAAAGAATGAAATTAAGTCATTTGCTGGAAAAATGGATAAAACTAGAGACCATTATGTTAACCAAAATAAGTCGAACTATGAAGATCAGTGTTTATGCGTTTTCTCTTATGTGGAAGTTAGAGAGGAAAAAGGGAAAAGAAAGGTTGGGGGGAATCTCATGAAAATCAAAGGGAGACCTAGAGTGTCTTAAAGTGATAGACAACATGTCTTGCATACCACTAAAAATCACCATCAGGGGAGGGAGGTGAGTAGAGAAAGGAGAACTGGGGATTGGAATGAAGCAGATTATGCTCTATTCAGTTATGAATATGTCAAAATACGTCTCACTATTATGTATAACTCTGATACACTAATAAAAGCATTTAAAAAAATCACCTGTCATACCACTAGCCAAGAAAATCACAATGAGACTGAGAAAAGACAATTGTCAGATGCTAGATTAACATGATCAGATGTTGGAATAATCTGACAAGCATTTTAAATTAAGGATCATAAAATGCTTTTTATCATGTTATAAGTTCTCTTGAAAGAAAGGAAAAATTAGTAAATCTCAGCAAATAAACAAAATTACAGAAAAAAAAAAAAGCAAATGGAAATTAAAGACTTGAAAAATACAATAAAAAATACAAAATTTACTGGCTGGGTTCAATAATAGGGTAGCAATGACAGAGGATACCATGAGTGAACTTGGGGAAAGAACAAATAACTCTCTCATTGGAAGACCGAGGAGAAGTAGGCTGGAAAAACATGAAGAGAGCCTGAGGGACGGATGGGACAGTAACAACAGCCTTACTGTCATATCATTGGAGTGCCAGAATAAGGGAAGAGAGAGAGAGATTGAAAAGCATCTACAGAATAAAGTCTGCAAATGTCCCCAGTGTGATGAAAGATCTCTATAGATCAAGAAGCTGAGTGAGCCTGAAGGGGAAAACTCAAGAAATCCATGTGAAGACACAGTGTAATTAAATTTTGGAAAATTAAGGACAAAGAAAAACCTTGAAATCAGCCAGAAAGGAATAATACATTCCTTGCCTGGGAACACCAATTCAAACCAAAGCAGATTCTTCACCTGAAGCCATGAAGGCTGGGAGAAGAGGCACGGTGTTTTTCTCCACTGCTGCAACAAAAGAACTGTCAGCTGTGAATTTTCTCTCTGGAGAAACCATCTTTCAGGAATGAAGAGGAAATAAAAATGTTCTTAATATAAAAAGGTTACTGATAGCAGCCTCACTATAAAATTTTTGCTAAAGGAAGTTCTTAAAACAGAAAGGGAGCGAGAAAACAAAAAATCTTATGTCATTGGGAGGGAAAAGGACTACACAGCACAAATATGGCTGCCACTGCCCCTCTCCTCCTGAGTTTTGGTGAATGAAACAAAGTCATACTGAAATCAATGAAATTTAAAAGTTGTGAAGCTAAAGGACTTAAATGGAAGTGAGGTTTCTATATCTCACACTGGTGAATTGAATGTGGGCACACTGCGATAGGGCATGTAAGTATACAGGTACCTAAAAGAACCACGTGAAAACTATACTAAGAAACACAATGGTGCCCATGACTGCCCCTCAAAGCACCTGTTCCCACTGTGAGATAATTTGAGTATCGTCAGTATTAGGACCAAGGAAAGCAAAGTAAAACAAAATAAAATTAAAAAAAACAAAAACAAAAACAAAAACAAAAAACCCAAAACTAAAAACATGCAAACAAAACAAACCCACACCTGATTGAAAAAATACAGCAGCAGAATACTTGGAAAGATGATAAAATATAAGGCAAGAGCTCATCTAGGCTGGATCTCAAAGAAGGGTCTGTAGTAGTGCCAGATTAAGAATGTGGATATAGGAATCCGAGTTCTAATGCTATTACTGTCCACTCTAAGAAAAAGCACTTCATAATTTGTATCTTATTCCCCTTAGTGAAATGAGTAGGGTGGTCTAGTTGGTGGACTTGCTTGTTGAGTAAGGTTGAGGTGAGTATACACACAGAAGCAGGTCCTAGAATGGCCTCCTCCATCCATGGACCTGCCTGGGATACACTCTGTGGAAACAGAAAGGGAGGAAAATGACAGTGGTAACCACAGAGACAAGACAGGAGAGAAACACCCACATCTCTGTGCTATAGATCACTGCCAGCAAAGAGAGGCAACTTGTAAGTGGTAAAACAAAAATAGATCATTTTTTTTAAAGTTAAAGCTACTTTATTTTTTAATCTTTTTTAAAATTTATTTTTTTTTTATTTATAATAATTACAATTCATAGTGCACATATATAGCATCTTTTTACATACAACTGATTGTATACAAAGTATATTCGTACCATTCAGGTCTTCAATCATGCATTTAGGATAATGATATCTGTCTCATTCAACCACCTTTTCTTTCTTTTCTCCCCCTCCCTCCCCCCTTGCTACCTCCCTTCCCCTCCCTTCCCTTTGACCATTCTAGTGTTCCTCTAATCCTCCTATGTACCCCCATCCAACAATACTGTGAACTAGCCTCCTTATATCAGAGAAAATATTCGGTATTTGGATTTTTGAGATTGACTGATCATTTAAAAAAAGGAGCTACCAATACTTATGCTATTATGGCTACTGACAACAAATGTAAAATTTTTAATGTTCTTCACCCAAATTTTGAAAATGATTAAACAATTAGCCTTCCTTTCTTAAAAAAAAATACTACTACATACATACATAATACATCAAGACCCCAAATAAAGAGGTTCTCTTTGAACTTATGTGAATTATGTAGATATAGGCAGAAAGAGACCTTGGACTATCAATTAACATTTTCTTAACAAATTTTAAGATTGCGGCATAAGTGAAATTTTCCAATAAAATTTGGGCCTACTACAATGCAGAAAACAGAGTACTTTAAAATTTTTCCCCAACATGTAAAAAATCTACTAAAAATAGTCTGAAGCCATGTGCAGTGGCACACACCTGTAATCCCAGCAGCTCAGGAGGCTGGGGCTGGACCGAGAGTTCAAAGCCAGTCTCAGCAATTTAGCAAGGCTCTAATAAGCAACTTAGCGAGAGCCTATCTCTAAAAACACACACACACACACACACACACACACACACACACGGGCTGGGGATGTGGCTTAGTGGTTAAGCATCCCTGGGTTCAATTCCCAGTACCAAAACAAAAACAAAAACAAAAACAACCCTGAGCAGTTCCTAACAATTACACAGAGGTTTGACCAAGACATATCAAAGGTGGAAGAACTAGGAACATGTGCAGAGGTATGTAAGTGTTGTCGAGCAGACCCAGACAATCCTACCAAGTGAGTGCAGCTATGAGCTATGTCAGTGAGCAAAGCGCTTCCCTAGTCTAAGTGGATTACCATGTGTGAAAGTATGGCATGGCTTTCGCTTCTACCCATGTTATAAAGAAAATGAAAAACCACATAAGGAGTGGAGTGAACTACTGTTTGCACAGTAGTAGTCTAAAATGCTAGAAAGTGATGCCATTTTGCAAACTGAATCATTCTCTATTTCAGTATTTCTCTCAATGAATTTGATATTCTAAAGCAATGTATATCCCAGTGGTTTGTTGCAATGTCGGGGAATCCTCTATTTAGGTGGAAAAAGGAAAAAGGTCAATCCATGGAGCTGAAAGAATGAAGTTAAAGAAAGGATGGTTGTATTCTACAAAGAGAGTGGAGAGGACTCTGGCCATGGGCAGTGACTACAGGACTGCAGGCTGCACTCACTGTCAAGGAAGGTGAGCCCTATTGCACAAAGAGTGACGAGTACCTGTCATGGCAAGTAATCTGTGACCAGCAATTTCCAGCTTGGAATACAAGCACTTGTGCTGTTCATGCCCTAACTTCTTAATTCATTTTTTTTTATTCAAAGTTGTATTTATAATAGTAGTATGCATTACAGTTCATAGTATCGTACACATATAAAGCATCATTTTACATAGCACTGTTTGTATACAAAGTATATTCGTATCTTTCAAGTCTTCAATCATGCATTTAGGATAAAGATATCCATCTTATAAACACCTCCACCAAGCAGCTGGCCCTCAAAGAGTTTACTTCAGGAGAAATGCACAGCTAAATGGGCAATTTCAACAGAGAGCTAAGTGCTGAAATTGGAAAATACAAGCACAGTAGGAAATGAGAAGGGCTCCAGACAGGCCTTAGGATCAGGTAGGCTTGGCTTCCCAGTGGTGGGGAGGGACATGTGCAAATGCCCAGGCCTGAGAAGGAAGGTATTCAGGAGTGAGCATGGTGTTATTTGCTGTACTCCAGTGGTTCCAGAGGGCTGAAGCTAATGGTGCAGGAAAGGATGAAGTCTTAGTTTTCTAGGGGCCTATGTTCAACCATTCCCATAGGAGACATCTACTACACATCTAAAGCGTGCCAGGGACTGTTGTGGCCCCTGGATCTTCGCTGCTGGAAAAGACAATTGGGTTGCCACTCCCACGGAACTTACATATGCATCTGGTTGACGTTTTATTAGAAAGTGTGCTAAAGGACATTGTATTATGTATTATTTTGGACTGATGTAAAGCTATTTACAGTTTGGGATATTTAGGAAAATGATTTAGTCCCTGAAGATGACACACCAGCAAAAACAACAGGGGGATATTCCATGTATTAGCAAGCTTCTGCATTGTTTTCTACCAAAATATGAAAGATTCCTGATGCATAGGATATAGATGCTTAGTAATGAGAAAGTAATAACACTGTCCACTGTGCCAGCCGTCAACCTGGCAGTTACTGAAAGAGGTGCACTGTGCAGACAGGGTCACCTCCTCTCTGAAGCTTCACACCATGTTACTCTTCATTCAAGAGGATGAAGACACACACACCTAAGCTAGAGTCTTGGACTTCAGGCTCTACCACCATATGCCAAAGCCTTCTGGCTAGCTGTTGTTCTATTCACTCAGTCCTTTTATGCAGTGTTTATAGGAAGCTTCTAGCAAGGCATCAGGGATACACAGACAAGTCAAAGAGGCCAACCCTGCTCATGTCTGAAACCTGCGGCATAGTCTGTGGCCCAGAGAGCTCCTGCCCCAGGTCGCTGCACTGCTGCCTCCTCATTAGGCCCAATATGGCTCAGATGCTGCTTCCTCAGAAAGGCTTCCTGAGAGTCAACTCAAAGACATCTCTCTGGACTCCTATCCATACCTGCTTTCAGAAAACTTGCTGTTATCTTCAACTTATTTGCTTGTTTATGTATTCCTTTCTGCTGGACTTTCCCAGCCCTCAGGCATCCATGCTGGATAAACAATGACAACCTCTCCCTCCCTGCCACAGTGCTGATCTTTCCCACACCTCATCCTGAGCTCTTACACCAGCCTCTCACTCCTCATGAGGGCCTCAATAAATACTCAAATGAACACAGTACTCGAGAGGAGTCTCAGTTATTCATGTACAGTTTTACAATTAAGTAAGACATGCAGGATGGTTCTCCAAAACAGGGAGACACTGACAGTATTATTTGGGAAGTTCATGGAAGGCTTAAAAACAGATGATGCTTAAGCTTGTCTTAAAAGATGTGTCCCCGGGCTGGGGTTGTGGCTCAGCAGCAGAGGGCTTGCCTCGCAAGTGTGCGGCCCAGTTCGATCCTCAGCACCATGTAAACATAAATGCATTGCATTGTGTACAACTAAAGTAAATAAATAAATATTAAAAAAAAAAGATATGTCCCTTTTGCCACAGGCCAGGGGAAAAAAGATGGAAGGGATATTCTAAACTCATATAGAAACAATGAACATTTTCTTCTCAAAGTTCTCTTATCAGAAGTAAACAGAGCTTTACAGGTATGACTTCACCAAACCTTGAAGATTTTGTGCTATCATTTTCTCTATGGAAAAGAAAACTGAGGTTCAGAGAATTTAGGATACCACCCCACCGGTAACAGTGCTTCCAGTGTGGTGCTCTACCTTCCTACCTTGTATAAAACCCACCTTCAAATTATCCTGTGGGTGAAATAGCAACTGTCAGCAGACATCCAGGGAATCCACTAATTAGATACTTACTACATAAATATCTTTATGTTTACACAAACTGACATCTTCGAGTTACTAATCTATTAAGAATAACAGATTGTAACCCTCTCCTGTTTATTACTCAGAACAATGTCAAAACTCAGTCCCTCATCCAGAACACTCTATTAGGAAGAAGATGCAGTGGGAAGACAATGAGTCACTCCAAGGAAACACAACATAATGAACACCCTGGATCAATCTGCTGGCCCCAGGTTAAAGCCCTGACCAGGTAGAGCAGTAAAGGGGCTGAATCACCTAAATGAGGGCCATGGGCAACGGGCTGGTGGTGCTGGTGTGTAGAAGCTGTGGCATGAAACTGAACTATGGTGGCTACAGGAAGAGGATATCGATGAAGGATGTCCCCACTGGCACTACAGTCTTTGATCCAGATCCACTTGCAGCCAGAGGCACCTGGAGGAGACTTCCAGCACCACCATGCCACAGGGGGCCAAGTGCAGGCTGAGTCCCCAGGCTGGCACAGCCCAGGACTGCTTCTGAAATTCAAGTCCATCGCTCTGTTCTGGTTTTAAATGCAGTAACCCCATACTCAGATCATGACTTGCTTCAAATGTAGCTTTTCTGTAAGAAAACGTGCTGATTGTTGACACGAGTCCTTCAGTGTGCTTGACAGTAATACTTTCCAATTTAAAAGAGCAGCACATTATGTAATTATCTCCCCAAATTTGTCGATTATGACATTATTTGCTCACCCTTGGTTATTGAAGAGTTCACACTTCAAGAAGTGCAGCCTGGGGACATTCCTGGGAACCCAGATGAGGCCATCTCCAAAGCAGTCTTATCTTGGAATGCTAGACAGGAACAGAACTGCACTCCTGCATACCCTTCCTCATCCTACAACACACTGCTTCCTGCATCCCTATCAGTGCTAGAAACTCCCCTAACCCAACCAGGAAGTCGCTGCTCTCCAGTGTCCCCACTGTATCACAGGTCCAGCCTTCACTTTCACCTCAGCCATAGCTGACACCAGAATGCTTGCCAGACATGCGGTACCAGGGCATGATGCGTGTGCTCATGGCACGCACACTGCGTCTCTACATTACGATGAAAAATGGCAAAAGAACTAATGAAATTGGTTAGAGACAGCTGCAGTCCTTTTGTTTTAAAAATATAAAATATAGTTTTGGGAAGAAGCCTGAAGAGATCTGAGCTGAAGAAGCTCCATATAAATAAGCAAAACAAACAGCTGCCAAAAACCTTCTCATGACTTATGAACAGATAGACGATGGCTACGAGCAGGGTCTCTGCTGTTTCTCCTGGGGAGCATTCTGACTTTGGGTTTGGTCCGTCCCCACATTAAGGCCAACACGAACAAGCTGAAGGATGCCATAAGAAATATTTAGCAGCATGGTGAAGGACCTGCGAGTCAGAAGGGATGAGGAAGTGGGCACACTGGCACACACATGATGACACCCTCACACCCTACAGATAGAGAATGAACACCAACAACTGTATTAAACTCAATGCTAAGGATACTTCTTTCATCTTTTTTTTTTTTTTTGCACTTAAGTTTATATTCTAGAAAAGCAGCATTTTTCCCCCAGGTGAATTAAAAATGCTGGCCCCTTGAAGAAAGGAGTTAAGAGTTCTACTGTGGAGCTTCTGAGAAAAAAAAAAAAAAAAACAAAACTAGGAAGGGACATGATAAAGAAGAATATTTTGGCTCAACACACAGATGAACTCTCTCAAATTGGAGCTTTCTGAGATAGGAAAGCACAATGTATGAGAAAGTGAGGCCCTGACACTGATAGTATCAGGTATAGCCTGCCTGGCGTGCACAGTGTTGAGGAGAACGTGCAGCAGACGTGTGGGCAGAGAGGGCTGCAGACCCTGCAACACCACACAAAGTCCCATCTACCCCACGATTTTGAGCAGCATGCAAAACAGGTGAGAATGCAGGCTGAGGAGTCAGCCAATCCGACATGGTCCCCATTCTATTAAATCCCCATCCCACCGCATCTCATTGCCACAGGACCATCTTATCTCCATGCAACACTTTCCTTCTGTTTTTTTAAAAAAATATTTATTTATTTGTTTTTAGTTATACACAATGCCTTTATTTTTACATGGTGCTGAGATCAAACCCAGGCCGCGTACATGCTAGGCGAGCACTCTACTGCTGAGCCACGACCCAAGCCCCCATGCAACACTTTCTACACACAAGCCATGTGACTTTCTCAAAAAGCAAATCAACACAATCCCCTCTTTTGCTCAACACCCCTCACTGCCTTTGCACTGGAGTCAGAAGAAAAATCTCTGCTGTGGAAATGCTTCATTTGGGTTCTCAGGAATGTCACAGAGCTTTCCTCGACCTCCCTCTCCATTACCTGCCCCCCTTCTCCCTCTGAGGCCCTGCCTGGTACAATCCCAGACACATCCCATTTTCACTCCCGCAGCCTGCTAGAAGCCCTCAAGCTGCCCGCCCATCCCTGTGGCTCCATAAGCTGTTCTAGGCCTGCAGTGCTCTTCCAACACGGTTATTTCATGCAAAGTCCTGCCCAGAAGTCATTTCCTTACAACTTTGGGTGAGGGGATGGGATCTGTTCATTATTTTGATCATAGTGACGGTGTCAAGGGTTTATATTTATGTCAAAACATACCACAGTGTACACTCTAAATATGTGCAGTTTGTTGTGTTAACTATGTCTCAATAAAACTGTTTTTCTTGTCCCCCCCTCTCAGTCATTTTCTTTTAAATATTTATTTATTTGCTTTAGTTGTACACAATGCAATGCATTTATGTTTACGTGGTGCTGAGGATAGAACCTGGGCCGCACACGTGCTAGGCGAGCGCTCTGCCACTGAGCCACAACCCCAGCCCTCTCAGTCATTTTCTTAGATTTTTCCCAGTCCTGTTTGCACAGTAGCTCCACCCCTTCCCAACTCCCTCCGCCTCTAATCCAGTTCACTCTTTTGTTTCCCTTTTTGCCTCTCATGCAAACATGGCATTGACTAGTTTATTTGCTCATTATCTATATTCCTCCTTAAGGGCAGGCTCCTCTCCAGAGTCCTGACAGTGGCTGCTACCCAGAGAGCACTCCATGAATACTTGGTAAATCAATGGGTATTTTACCCTGGGACAGCTCCCAGCATAAGTTCTCTGTGCTTGTGAACCAGGACAGGTAGCTCCTGGGTCTGTAGTCAGGATAAGAGGGAGGGACAGCCCTGGGCACAAAGCATAGGGCCTGTGAGATGTGTTAGTACCAGAAGTTCAAACCTGGGGAAATCACCAGCCAATACTTTGAGACAGTCAGGTATTTCCTTCTTCCCCGCCTCCCAGGCATGTGATATGTAACCATTGCCTTCTCATTAGAAGAGGACGGGGTGCCACTTTGAAGAGATGGAACCTGGGGAAACTCCTTACATCATTGCTGCTTCATCTAGAGATCCTTTGTGGAGCTGGACCAGGATTGCTGCAAAGTGTTGTAATTTCTACCTTAGCATGCTTTTGTATTTCTCCAAAGTATGATGAAAAGTTTCCCAACATTATTGTGTTGTGCTGTATTTTATGTCAGATCCTACTCTGTATAATTGCCTTATTTCTAATGATTTTCAGTGTTTCGATTAATAATTCCAAAATAACACTATTAGAAATTATTTTAGTTTACTTTTATTTAGGAAGTGAGCTTATTTCTGAAAATGAAAAACACTATGAAAATAAATCAAAATTAACAATAAATTGATTACCCGGGGACCTACACTGGAGAGTGCGGCCAGGACCAGGTCAGTCCCGCTGACCTCCCCTTGTGAGTGACCAGGCTCTAGTCAGTCCTGCCCAACTCCGCCCCAGAGCAGGAGACTCAAGGACAGACCCGCCCAACTCTGCTTGAGTGCAGGCGGGCCAAGGACAGTCCCGGAAACCTCCACTGGAGAGCAGCCAGGACCAGGTCAGTCCCACTGAGCTCCACCCTAGCATGGCCAACACCAGGTCAGTCTCGCTGGCGTCCGCTTGAGTGTGGCCAGGCTCAGGGCAGTTCTGCCAACCTCCTACCAAGCTCAGGTGGGCCCATGTCAGACCAGCCCACAACCACCAAGCTCAGGCAGGCCTAGGACAGCTTCACTGACCTCCGCCTCTTCAAAACCAGCAGACCACAGCAGGGGCTAAGATTCAACCAGTTTGGCCCACACCAACCTGCAAGGGACCCAGCCCCAGGTAGCATACTTCGAGGGACACCGGCAGGTTCTGAAAGCCCAACATTAAGGGGAGGCACAGACAACCTGCATGGATATTACAAGAATATAGGGTAGAATCTGTAATATCTCAGATCTGCACTGTAAGAAAGGCAGGCAAATAGACAACATGAAAAAGCAACAAATCAAGATACTACAATAACAGAACCTATGCTCAGCAAAGTTGATGAAATGTCAGAGAAGGAGTCCAGAAGGTTCATAATTAAAATGATCTGTGAATAAAAGAATGACCTAAATGAGCAAATATAGGCAAAAAGTGACCACTACAACAAAGATATAAGAGAGCAAATACAGGTAGCAAAAGATTACTTCAAAAAAGAGATAGAAACTCTGAATAAAAACCAGTCAGAAATCCTTGAAATGAAGGACACAATGAAAAACACAATAGAAGGCATCACCAACAGACTAGATCAACTGGAGGAAAGAACTTTACACAATGAAGACAAAGTATATAATCTTGAAAATAAAGTTGACCACACAGAGAAGATAGTAAGAAACCATGAACAGAACATCCAAGAATTATGGGACAGCAGCAAAAGACCAAATATAAGAGTAATTGGGATAGAGGAAGGCACAGAGTTACAAACTAAAGGAATGTACAATCTCTTCAATGAGATAATATCAGAAAATTTCCAAAGAATGAAGAATAAATTGGAAAACCAAGTACAAGAGGCTTATAGGACATCAAATGTACAAAATTACAACAGATCTACACCAAGACACATTATAATGAAAATGCCTAGCATACAGAATAAGGATAAGGCTGCAAGAGAGAGGAATCAGATCACATATAGGGGAGACCAATTCATATCACGGCAGATTTTTCAATTCAGACACTCAAAGCTAGGAGATCATGGAACAACATATACTAAGCTCTGAAAGAAAAGGGATGCCAACCAAGAATCTTATACCCAGCAAAATTAAGCTTTAGATTTGAGGACGAAATAAAAACCTTCCATGATAAACAAAAGTTAAAAGAATTTACAACTAGAAAGCCAGCACTACAGAACATCCTAGGCAAAATATTCCATGAAGAGGAAATGAAAAGCAATGATGAAAATCAACAGACGGAGGTATACACTAAAGGAAAAACCAATCAGAGGAGAAACCATGTCAAGTTAAATACCAAAAATAAACAAAAATGGCTGGGAATACAAAACACATCTCAATAATAACTCTGAATGTTAATGGCCTAAACTCACCAATGAAAAGACATAGACTAGCAGATTGGATCAAAAAAACAGACCCAACAATATGCTGCCTCCAAGAGACTCATCTCATAGGAAAAGACATCCATAGGCTGAGGGTGAAAGGTTGGGGAAAATCCTACCACTCACATGGACTGAGGAAATAAGCAGAGGTTTCCATCCTCACATCAAATAAAGTAGACTTTAAGCTGATGTCAATCAAAAGGGAGAAAGAAGGACACTACATACTGCTCAAGGGAACCATACACCAACAAGACTTAACAATTATAAATATTCATGCCCCAAACAATGGAGCATCCATGTTCATCAAACAAACTCTTCTCAAGTTCAAGGGAAATTGACCACAACACAATAATCCTAGGAGATTTTAAGACACCCCTTTCAACACTGGGTAGATCTTCCAAACAAAAGCTGAACAAAGAAACTACAAAACTCAAAAATACAATAAACAACTTAGACTTAACTGACTTGTATAGAATATTTCATCCTTCAACAAGTGAATACACTTTATTCTCAGCAGCACATTGATCCTTCTCTAAAATAGACCATATACTATGCCACAAAACAACTCTTAGCAAATATTAAAAAAAATACAGATACTACCCTGTATTCTGTCAGACCATAATGGAATGAAATTAGAAATCAATGATAAAATAAGAAATAAAAGCTACTCCAACACCTGGAGTCTAAATAATATGCTACTGAATGAACAATGGGTTGCAGATGACAACAAAGAGGAGATTAAAAAATTCTTAGAGGTGAATGAGAACACAGACACATATATCGAAATCTCTGGGACACTATGAAGGCAGTTCTAAGAGGAAAGTATATTGCATTGAGTTCATTCTTCAAAAGAAGAAAAAGTCATTACATCTCAAAGCTCTAGAAAAAGAAGAAGAATCCAACACCAAAAAAGGTATAAGACAGGAAAAAATTAAAATCAGAGCTGAAATCAATGAAATTGAAACAAAAGAATCAATTAAAAAAATGGACAAAACAAAAAGTTGGTTCTTTGAAAAAATAAATAAAATTGATAGACCCTTAACCAGGCTAACAAAGAGAAGGAGAGAGGAAACTAAAATTACTAACATACGTGATGAAAAAGGAAATATCACAACAGACACTACAAAAATACAGGAAATAATTTGAAATTATTTTGAAAACTTGTACTCCAGTAAAATACAAAACACCGAAGGCATCGACAAATTTCTAGGGTCGTATGATCTGCCCAAATTAAAGCAGGATGATATACACAGTTTACACAGACCAATTTCAAGCAATGAAATAGAAGATGCCATCAGAAGCCTACCAACCAAGAAAAGCCCAGGACCAGATGGATACACAACCGAGCTCTACAACACCGTTAAAGAAGAACTGATACCAATACTCTTCAATTTCTTACAGGAAATAGAAAAAGAAGGAGCACTTCCAAACTCATTTTATGAGGCCAATATCACCCTGATCCCAAAACCAGGCAAAGACTCATCAAAAAAAGAAAACTTCAGACCAATATATCTAATGAACATAGATGCAAACATTCTCAATAAAATCTGGCAAAACGAATATAAAAACATATCAAAAATATAGTACAGCGCGATCAAGTGGGGTTCATTCCAGAGATGCAAGGATGGTTCAACATACGGAAATCAATAAATGTAATTCATCACATCAACAGACTTAAAAATAAGAACCATATTATTATCTCAATAGATACAGAAAAAGCATTCGACAAAATACAGCACCCTTCATGTTCAAAACACTAGAGAAACTAGGGATAACAGGAACATATCTCAACATCATAAAAGCGATCTATGCTAAGCCCCAGGCCACCATTATTCTAAATGGAGAAAAACTGAAAGCATTCCCTCTAAAAACTGGAACAAGAGAGGGATGCCCTGTTTCACCACTTCTATTTAACATAGTAATTGAAATGCTGTCCAGAACAACAAGACAGAAGAAATAAATTAAAGGGATACAGATAGGTAAAGTAGAACTCAAATTATCACTATTTGCTGATGATATGATTTTATACCTAGAAGACCCAAAAAATTCCACCAGAAAACTTTTAGAACTCATAAGTGAATTCAGCAAAGTAGCAGGATACAAAATCAATACCCATAAATCTAAGGCATTTCTATATATTAGTGACAAATCATTTAAAAGGGAAATGAGGAAAATTACCCCTTTTACAATAGCATAAAACAACAACAACAACAACAACAAAAAACTTAGGGATAAAATTAACCTAAGATGTGAAAGACCTCTATAATAAAAACTACAGAAAGAAATTAGGAAGACCTTAGAAGATGTAAAGATCTAACTTGCTCTTGGATAGGCAGAACTAATATTGTCCAAATGACCATACTACCAAAGCGCTATATAGATTTAATGCAATTCCAATCAAAATCCCAATGACATTCCTCATAGAAATAGAAATAGCAGTCATGAAATTCATCTGGAAAAATAAGTGACCCAGAATAGCTAAAGCAATCCTTAGCAAGAAGAGTGAAGCAGGTGGCATCACTATACCAGACATTATATTATACTACAGAGCAATAGTAACAAAAACAGCACAGTATTGGCACCAAAATAGACTGGTAGACCAATGGTACAGAATAGAGAACACAGAGACTAACGCGCATATAATTTCAGTTATCTTATATTAGACAAAGGTGCCAAAAATGTACATTGGAGAAAAGATAGCCTCTTCAACAAATGGTGCTGGGAAAACTGGAAATCCATATGCCACAAAATGAAATTAAACCTCTATCTCCCACCATGCACAAAACTCGACTCAAAATGGATCAAGGATCCAGGAATTAGACCAGAGACACTACGTCTAATAGAAGAAAAAGTAAGCTCTAATCTCCAACATGTCGGATTAGGCCCCAAATTCCTTAATAAGACTCCTGTAGTACAAGAATTAATCAAGAATCAATAAATGGAAGCTGGGCACGGTGGCACATGCCTATAATCCCAGCACTTGGGAGGCTGAGGCAGGAGGATCGCAAGTTCAAAGCCAGCCTGAGGAATGGCGAGGCACTTAGCAACTCAGTGAGACCCTGTCTCTAATAAAATACAAAAAAGGGCTGGGGATGTGGCCCAGTGGCCAAGTGCCCCTGAGTTCAATCCCCGGTACCAAAAAAAAAAAAAAAAAAAAAAAAAAAAAAAAAAAAAAAAAAAAAAAAAAAAAAAAAAAAAATCAACAAATGGGATAGATTCAAACTAAAAAACTTCTTCTCAGCAAAAGAAACAATCAGTGAGGTGAGCAGAGAGCCTACTAATTGAGAACAAATTTTTGCCATATGTATATCAGATAGAGCACTAATCTTTAGAATATATAAAGAACTAAAAAATCTTAACACCAAAACCCCCAAATAACCCAATCAATAAATGTGCCAAGGAACTGAACAGACACTTCTCAGAAGAAGATATACAATCAATCAACAAATACATGAAAAAAAATGTTCCACATCTTTGGCAATCAGAGAAATGCAAATCAAAACCACTCTAAGATTTCATCTCACACCAGTCAGAATGGCAGCTATTAAGAACACAAACAATAGTAAATGTTGGCGAGGATGTGGGGAAAAAGGCACACTCATACATTGCTGGTGGGACTGCAAAATGGTACAGCCAATATGGAAAGCAGTATGGAGATTCCTTGGAACACTGGAATTGGAACCACCTTATGACCCAGCTATCCCACTCCTTGGTCTATACCCAAAGGACTTAGAAACAGCATACTAAAGGGACACAGCCACATCAATGTTTACAGCAGCACAATTCACAATAGCTAAACTGTGGAACCAACCTAGATGCCCTTCAGTACATGAGTGGATAAAGAAAATGTGATACACACACACACACACACACACACACACACACACACACACACACACAATGGAGTATTACTCAGCAATAAAAGAGAATAAAATCATGGCATTCGCAGGTAGATGGATGAAGTTGGAGTATATAATGCTAAGTGAAGTCAGCCAATCCCAAAAAGCCAAATGCCAAATGTTTTCTCTGATATAAGGAGGCCAATTCACAGTGGGGTTGGGACCGGGAGCACAGGAGGATTAGAGGAACACTAAAATGGCCAATGGGGAGGGAGGGAAAGGGAGGGGGAAAAAGGGTGTAGAAGAAAAAAAAAAAAAGATGGTAGAATGAGATGGATATTATTACCCTAAATGCACGTATGAAGTCACGAGTGGTGTGAATATACTTTGTATGCAACCAGAGATATGTAAAAAATGTGCTCTATATATTAAAAAAAAGACTACACACAGTAGCAAAAATTGATTAAATTATTCATATAAACAAATATAGTTTATAATGAATATGAAATAAATCTGTCAATATGAATCATCTCAATAATAGAGGAAGTAAAAAGGAAACTATGTGTTCAATAAATGCCAAGGTTCAAGCTTTTCTGGTAGTTAAATAACTGTGAGGCAACTATGATGATGATCCAGGAAGAAATATCAACACACTGACCTGTAGCGGTGTCACTCATGAGAGGACAGAGGGACGGACGAGCAGAGGGCTGCCCATGCTGGGCTGCCCAGGCCTAGCACCAGGCGTTCAGGAGAAGATCCCCATGCGGTGCTGACTACAGCTCACTCCATCAAGAGTCCCAGAGCAGAGGGAAGAAAGACGCCTGGGCCCACACCAGGGAGCACCCACTGTGCCTCCACGCTCAGTGCCTTGTGGAGACTCCCACTGTCCAAAAGTAACTGGTGCAGTGAGCCTTGTCCACTTATCTCTATTTAGAATGTCTCTATACAGAAAAAAGCAAAGCAGGGCAAATTTGAATGCTTAGAGACATCTGGGAATCACAGTTGCCCTGATCCTAACACAAAGGTTACTTAAGACTCTTGTATACTGCCCTGCTATTCATTACTTGAAGGGAGTTAAGATTCTTATTCCTCATTATGATTCTTAATATGCACTATTCTAGAATCAAGAAAAGAGGGAAAAGCTGCCATGAAAGTATTAAAATTGGAAACGTGATAGCAAATTTTCAGCATAGACAATCAATTCAGTCTAAGTAAAGGCAATATAGAGAAAGGTCAAAACAAGATCATTCAAAAAGGTTCTAACACTTCTATGAGCCTCATTAAAATAGTATCCTGTTAAAAGTATGAAAACCCTGGAGAGTCAGGTGAGAGAGCATGAGGTGTGTGTTCAGAGTACTCCCATTAGGAAGAAGATGGGAGACCACCCAGGTTTCAAGAGAGCTAACACCAAAGCTTCTTCCTGCACAGCAAGGGAGAGAGGTGTCAAATGCACCACAGTAGCTCTCATGAAAAAAAAAAAAAAGTGCCAGTGTTATCATAATGATATGATGAAGACTAAATTTAGTGAAGAGAACCTCCAGGCATCTGTAAGGATAGAATGGTTTATGAAGGGGCTCAAAACCTGCTGCTCAAAACCTGGTCAAGAGGAATCCAGCACCAACAACAGCCTTCTGCCTTGACCCTGCTACAACACAGGTCTTCATGTCTTGAAAAGTGAAACATTTGAATGAGGTCTGTTTCAAGATGGCACCCATCTCTAAGGGAGCAGCAGAAATAATGAAAATAACAGCCACTGTTTGATAAAGGCCCACTGAGACCACACTGAGTGTTCCATCCTGCTCACTATTCTAAAATATATAAACACGAAGCATGATAGGTAGAGTCAAGGAAATCACAGTTGAATTGATCCCTGGCAGTCACATAAAAATGTGTCCTCAAGGTAGCAGTAGGAGGTTGGGAGGACATGGACTGTACAGCTCAGAACACAACCTGTTAAGTACTTCTTAGGCATCACAGCATCCTTAAGAGGGCACAGGGCAACTTTTCCTCACTTGCTACTCTGTGTGGCCTGGTATTCAAGAGACTCTGGTTCGTGTCCCTTGGTTAATAAGCTTCTAACCCCATTCATGTCTGGCCTCAAACACTCTTATTACTGCTGTTGGGATGCCAACATAAGCCAAGGTAGTCATCTGGAGTCAGACTAAGTGAATAAGTAGAGAATTTAAAAAAAAAAATATTGTGTGTGTGTGTGTGTGTGTTTTGTCTGTAAAACATTTCAATTCTGTGACTTGAATTCCAAAGGGAACTGGCCATGCTGAACAGATACTCGTCCTATTACTCTTGTGTTAAAACTTCTACTTTTGAGAGGTACAAACAGTCGTCCAGGACACCAGGCAATGGCAGCAGTCCTGTGCTCTTTTCTTCAGCAGGGAATGTCAACGCTTATTTATGGAAATGTTCATGATCCCTCATACAAAATATCATTTGCAGACTCAGAGCTTAACCTTCACTTGTGAACATCAGGTCTTCTTAAGCTGGGAGTCCATCCCCAGAGTCTCTGATTCCCTAAAAATTGTACACAAACCTTTAGAAAAGTACAGATAAACTAGTAACAGGGATTTTGCTTTTTTCATAATATCAAAAGAGATGAACAAATGAAAATCTTCAAAGGTGCCAGTAGGAGACTAGGGCTACAATCCAGTAATGTGATTTCACAGAATTATAGTATGTTATAGAGAAGAACCAAAAAGTCCATCTACTAAAGTTTAGTCCTTTTGTTTTATATCCAGGGAAATTTAGGCACAAAGAGGGTAAGAGGCACAAAGAGAGTAAGAGGCACACGGGAACCCAACTCTGAACATCAGGATTCCAGACCCATCATTCCTAGTTTAGTAGGCTAATCCCCCACCCCCCCCACTTTCTTTAAAATTTTATTTCATGGGCTTTTCATTTACAAATATGCCTGTGTTATTTACAAGTACCTGATGATTCATATTAAGTATCTGATTTCAAATGTGTGTGCACCTGACAGAAACCTATTTACTGAAAATATCATAAATGCTGTTTCTGCACTACTCCAAAATTGCTCACCTGCTTATTAGTCACATAATTTCATTGACAGTTTTCTCCTTGTTCTTTTCTGTTTTAAAAAAATAACACAATGGCTTACTTCAGATTCACTTGCTTGGTTATGAGTCGCTTCCTGAGTTTTTGACTTTCCTTTCTTCTTCTATGCTAGTGTACTTTCTAGTTTGCATAATGAAATGAAATCTACACGAAACACCTTAAAAGTTGTAGCATTTCTTCTGTATGTCTTACTTGACTTTTGACTTTGATTTGTATCTGACCTTAAAAAGGTCATATATTTTGTTTTTTTCTCTGATTTCCAATCAGTTATCTGCATTTCTACATGGCCTTCTCACCCAAGTCTATAACACCTAGAAATTTATAGGTATCAATGTGTTTATGTTAAACCCCAATCATTCATTTGTCTCCCTCCTCCCCAAAAGGGAACCCTGAACCTTGCTCAGGAATGGTAATATGTGGATGAGGGTAAATTATTTTCTTATGAAATATAATTTTCAAAAATATAAATAAAATATTTCAGAATGATATGCTAAAGTGATAAACTGATTTGGTATTTTTGGGAACTCAATGTTTACTACACTGGAAGTCAGGAAAGGACAAATAACTTTGACAAAATTGACTATTCAAAAGTGATGTCTCTGGACACAAAGCTTTACGTAAGAGAGAACAGGGGAAAAGTGAGCTGAAAACCAGCAATCTGGAACATGTTGCTTCATAAATAAGCTGTGCAGTCTGAGCAATGGCGACTATGTGCAGTTGAATTTGCTAATGAGCAGCAGGTTACAGGGAATGTCAGGAAGGGATAACTTTCCCACAGGAAGTAAAATAAAAAACGGAAAAAGCAATTATTGAGCAAAAGCTGCCATTAGAGAAAAATTAATGGACAAGGATTACGAAAAAAAGTGCTCTCTTTCACACAGGCAAAGCAACACAAGCTAGCAGGAGAAGCAGGCAGAGAGGAATAAGAAGACCCTCTTTAAGATGGTAATTTGCAGCTCACACTTGTGACAGGGCTCACAGTCTGCTGAAGACTTGTGCTTGGTTCTGTTGTTGGCTCTGCCCTTGATATTTCACCCCTGAAGTCATTCTCTCTTTGACCCTCAGTTTTGTGGTTGTGAATTTATATCACCTTTTGCATTCTTATGTAAAAGTCAATGAAAAGATGGAGGGTGAGGGGTCATAAGAAAAACTTAAGGGAAAAAAGGAAAGGAAGTAGAAACAAGAGGCATGGGAAGAAGAGTCCACTATTTGAAAGAGGGAGGTGAAAGCAGTGCACTGTCAAGGCTTCATTTTTAGGGAAAGGCAATGGCTGTGTGCACGTTGTGCTGCCTGCTTGCCTCTACCTTTTAAGGTGGAGGTGGGGATGCTGATGATCCTAGTCCCCTGCCTGGGAGGCAGTACCTGGTCCATCAGAGAGAGCAGGGACAGGATTCTCTCTGGTAGACATTCAGTGGGAGCCTGAAAGTGCATTTTGGTGCTGTAGTCTGACATGAGCTTATGTCACTTCCAAATGAAGAGTGTTTTATGCACCTTGCCAAATTTAGCACTACCAAAAATGATACTTTGGAATTCCCCAGGAACTTCGGCCTTCTTACTTAACAATATTTTAAATTCTCCCAGGTCACGTGAAACCAGTAATATCTTCAGCTAAAATTAGGTAACACTATTCATCAGGGCAGGGGAAGCAAACTTCTGAGAAGAAAGCACCTGGTCTCAGAAAGAGTCACAAAATGGCTTTTGCCCCCTTTCCAAGATGACACAAATAAATACAGGAGAAAACAAGGAATTGCTTTTTTTGATAAGAAGCCATATTTGAGAGGCTGGGGTTGTGGCTCAGTGGTAGAGAGCTTGCCTAGCACATGTGAGGCACTGGGTTCAATCCTCAGCACCACATTAAATAAATAAATAAATAAATAAATAAATAAATAAATAAATAAATAAATAAAGTTATTGTGTCCATCTGCAACTAAAAATTAAAAAAAAAAAAAAAAGATGCCATGTTTGAGAATTATAATCGTATTATCCCCAGACTATCACTTCATTTTTTTAAACTTCCTTAGGAAGAACTCATTAAAATGTACTTTAAAAAGCCTCATTCTCAAAGACAGCAACATGGATTATTTTTTCAAAAACTAAGCTTATAAACTGTCACATCATTTTAGTCATTATTTCCAAATAGATTTTGTTATGATTGTTATTTTTACTTTTTAAAAAAGCTGTTTCTTACCTGTCACATTCATGATTAGTTTCTTGTACTTAATATTTAATGCAAATCAAATCATTAAAATCATGATCTGTTTTCAGAAAGGAAAACAAAACCAGAAAAAATAAATTATTATAAAATATGCATTAATATTTTTCAATTATACTTTTTAGAATATGTTTTATTTAATTTAAAAATACACAAAATAAGTTAATGAAACAATTTAAAATGTGGCTAAAATATTTTCTCTCTGTGGTTCACATGTTCTTAAAACTCACAAAAAAAGTACATCTCTTAAAAGGGTGAATTTGATCAGTAAAAATTAAACCAAACATGTATAAAACAGACTGCTTTGCAGGATTTGTTTAGTGATTGTTGGGGGTTTAATTCAACACTTAATTAGCATCATAATCTCCCTGATTCTAACAGTAAATTTTGCTTTCAGGAATTTGAAAATTCCACATGCAATCATACTGTTCTTCACAAAACTTAAAATGATCCTGTAAATTAGAATAAATGCTTCAAAATGGTTCTCTTTCCTCTACTTTAGTTTGCTTTATAAAATGTTTTTCTTGCATATGAAAGTAATTGCCTCTCTGTTGTATGTTCCCAGATACCAAAGTCTAAGTAGATGATAAATTAATTAATAACTGCATAAAGCCTTCTTCACACATCAGCCACTACCTTAGATAATGACTAATTTGGAGGTGAGGGTTTCACAGATTCCCGTGAATGGCCACTGCAGAAGTATTTAATTTTATAAATGAAAGGGAGTGTTGGGGAAACCTGTCACTCAGCTGTCATCCGCAGGTTTAGGGGAGGGCAGCAGAGAATTTGGAGAGGTAGTCCTGAGGTTATGATGCTACAAAAACCAGGCTGCACTGACATGAAGAACTATAGTGAGAGGGAATGTTTAGAATGTCTTGGAGAAAAACTATGTTAATTACCATGTGATTAGTATGAGACATTGCCTAGTTAAGAAGAAAGAAAAGAATAAAGTTAATGACAGAATAATTAAAAAATCAAGAAAATAGAACCACAGAAAGAACTGGACTTATTTGCACCAAAATTTATGAAGAAAAATTTAATATTATAAAAAACTCAAGGAAAATGAAATCTTTATAGAAAATATTTCATATTGTCAAGAGCTTTTAGAATATGGTTTATATCATATACCATTGTCTCTAAGCCTTTACATTTTTTTCTTAGTATTTTAGTTTTTTTCTTAGTATTTTAGTATTTTAGTGCCATTTGTTAAAAAGGCAGGTGTGAGTAGTTTTCTAGGCTATGCACAAAGAGCAAAACTCTTTCTTTCTTTTCTCTAATAAGCATAGTAACATGGGCAAGCTGTCTGAGAGGGAGGGATAAAAAACCAAAATGTCAGCACAGATTGCTGGAATAAACATTAATTGAAAAATGGGATGCAGCAGGGCAAGGTGGTGCACACCTGTAATCCCAGAGACTCGGGAGGCTAGGAAGACTAAAGCATCCCTGGGTTCAGCCCACAGTACCAAGTGGAGTGGGGGAAGATGCAAGTAACAGATGATTTCAAAGCACATTTATAGGAAACATTGCAATCTATTCTGCTGGTCAAAGTGGCTTTGTGTAAATGTGTGTTTAAGCATTAAACTTTTCAACAAATCTCAAATAGAGGTGGAGTGTTTTCATTTAATCCACACTTCAACTCTGTTAATTTAAAGGCAAGGAAACAGGTTTCAGTGCACTCTGGGTTAAAA
The DNA here is from genome assembly GCA_025594165.1 of Tamias sibiricus. Taxonomy (NCBI): domain Eukaryota; kingdom Metazoa; phylum Chordata; class Mammalia; order Rodentia; family Sciuridae; genus Tamias; species Tamias sibiricus. The sequence goes on from CM046671.1 coordinate 11,217,152, forward strand.
AAAGTAATTAACAAATTGTCTTACTTTACCTGTTAATTGCTAAATGCTGTAAATGGTCAACTGAATAATGCAGATTATAAATATACTCAAGAGAGCAGATGCACAGAAAGGGCTCTGTACTGCTGGCTTTTGTAAATGTAAATATAAAACAAAGTTTACATTTATGTCAGGAAACACAGGTGGGGATAAACAGTGTGTACTCATAATTTTTTACATCTGCAACCAGAAAATGAATTCAAGTTTCTAGGCATTGAGATATTTTTCCTTGCATACATATGGACACTGGTTTGACACTCAAAACTGTTTCTTTAAAACTGTTCATAATTAAACATAGACTTTCCCCCTTCCTTGCTAATTATATACTTTTTTATTGTTGTTGTTCCAGAAGCAAGCCATTTATTGCTCATAATTTTGGCTATCACTTGCCTGGTCATCTTTTCTCAATAGCATATAGTTAAGTGGAAGCAAAGGCTAAATGTGACTGCTGTTTATAAAGCAAGGATTAATTTTTAGCCTTTAAATGCTGTTCTTGTGTTTCACATTAAAATATTAAATTCGACTCACAGGTTCAGCGTAGTTACACATTCAGAGTCTTTTGTATTTAGTTAAACATCTGTCATTTTTAACATCTAGAATACTGGCATAGGTTACAATAAAATCTGGTGCTCATCCTGAAATTTTACAGATTCCATTGCTTATGGCCATACATCTTTGATGGTAAAACTACATTGGCTGTAGCACCATAAAAATCAATAAATATTAACCTTTTCTGACACTTTGTGCATGGATGCTTTATCAATTGCTGTCAGGTAACAGAAGAGTCCGTGATGAACCGTATTTCTCAGTTATGGAATCCAGAACAAATTAGAAATCAATGGAGATTAACAGACTTCTTAAATAAAAAAAATAAAAAAAAAATCAACAGATTTTATTTCCTATTTAAAAAACCCACAAAAGCTAGGAAGTTATGTTTTCAGTAGATGGGACACAAATACCAAGTACATTTTTCTATATACTTCACTTATATAATTATATGGATTATACATGATCCACCTTGGAACTTTGAGTCAGATGCTAATTAGGAAAGGGGGAAATTTTATTCTATTATACCATCTTATCTCTCTTATGTTACCAATCCATACTTTTCCAGATAAGTCACAGAGAATATCTAGCATCATCTTGTAAACGTTCTAAAGAAAGAGGAAGACTGTTGAGTAGAATGAGTGTTGTTTTATGCTGGGAAACTCCAAGAAGTGACTGTAACAGGCCTGGTTACTGGGATGCTGTCCACACATGCACACTGTTCTCAGCAGACAACTGCTGTAGGCTCGGGACTCTGACAATCCTCACAATCAGGACTGTATTCCAGTTACATCAGGGTGAATTTTCTGGTTCTTCCAAGATTAATTTTTATAGTTGGGGTTAAATTTCAATGAACAGTCCAATGGATTGATCTACTAGTGAGGTAAGTTCGAAACTAAACTTTCTCTTAATATCTTGAATTTGGTAATTTAAATAGCAAAGTATAACATCATTTGTAATGTGTCCTAGTGCCACTATTTCTACACTTTATGAATGACAAATTGTGCATTCATAGTCCAGTTCTTTTCAAAAATTGTGTAAAATTTCACCAGGGCAGCCATTCAGACAAATAACCCACTCTTCAGATGGAAAATAAATGCTTCACATATACAGTAAGGGCTGCAAGCAAGAGGACTGCAACATGCTAAAGGTAATCAGAACTCTTAGTAAAATAACAATATACTAGTCATGTTTTCTTAGGTTGTAAATTTTAAAATTAGCTTTCTTGATGAAAATAAGACTTTTTTTGTGGTGCTGGGGATTGAACTCAGGGCCTTGTGCATGCAAGGCAAGCACTCCACCAAATGAACTATATCTTCGGCTCTTGATGAAAATAGTTCTAATTAATTTGTTTTTCAATAATTATTAATTGTAAGGATCGATTATTTTCAAAGAAACAGCTTTCAAGTTACAGTAAACATCTATAATAAAATAATAGATCTTATAATAGAATCTAATATCTTTTCATTCCTCAAAAGGAAATGGGTTCTCTGGTGTTAGCAACTAGGAAAGAGATGCAGGAAGGCTATAGGTATGGAAATATATTTTAGTATGGAAATTAGAAGGAAAAAGGAATGTTTATGGATGAGAAAGCATTCTCTGGTGTTAGATGCAGGGGCTTCAGTAATGCAAATGCCTGTGCTCAGTGAGGCCCTCTGGCAGCAGTACCCAAACAGCCAAGGGGAGGTGAGCAAGAGGCCAGGGAGCACAAGGGAGGGAGAGGGCACACCTTGCTACAGTAATAGCAGACAAGACAGTCACCATTAGGTTAGCAATGGTGGAAGCAGAATGGTGGAATGAGGGAGTGGTGGAAAGCCTTTATAATCTCGAGGATACCACAGAAACCAGGAATATGTCTTATGAAAGCCTGACTCAGGCAGTTGGGTGAGCATGAGGGTAACAGTGACATGAAGTACCTATCTCCACAGCAGAGATCTGGCTGGGTTGCTCACCAAGCAAGTGAGCTTTCATGAGCCTGGTCCAGCATCCCGATTAAAAACCCAACAATGAAAGAAAACTGAGCAGTACACTGAAGAAATGTGAGCTCATCCTCTTCCCCTGATCACCAGTGAGGAGTGTTAGTGGACTGGGGTTGAGCAGGGCTTGGAGGTGGGTGGGAGAATCCACATGGGCCAGGGAAGGGCCTTCATTGAGTGAATTGTATTTAGGAGCAGGCACTAAGGAGAAACTTGCTTCACATTGTCTTACAAACTTCAGTCTTTTAAAGGAAGCAGATGCATAGGAAATTTAAACATTTCGATATGGCAAAAAACTACTGAGAGATACAAAATCATCACTGGTTTCCTGTTTAATTAGTACAAAATGCACAACACACCTTCAAAATCTGGCACCTACTAAGCTCTTCAGCATCATCTGGAGTCTCTCTCCCCTTCTTAATACTAATACTAATACTCATGATATGCAGAATCATCTAGGTTTTTAAATACATTTTGTACACACAAAAGCTAAAGCTGGCTGGTGTTGAGGAAGTTTCCCATGATCATACAGTGTGAGAGAAGTGTCATAGCTGACCCAAAATTTGGGTTTATCACAACAGTTTTTCTACTGAACCAATCTTGATGTAACTGGAAAAAAGGGGTTCTATTTACTTTATTTCTATTATTGAAGTTCTTAGAATACTTTCAATAGCATTTGTTGGTTTCTCTTTTGGTTATAAAACCAATATAATGTAGAAATACATAAAAGCTTATACTTTCAGGTCTATACTTTTTCTAAACAGCACATAACAGTGAAAACAAAATATATTCAACATGCCATTTTAAATATCATTTTAAGAAACTCTTAAGCAGAATAGTGTCATGAAAAAAGTCACTGCAGCATAGAACTACACGAAGAAAAAAGGAGAAAGTAGCTGTCACTGCCTACACCTATCTCCACAGACGACCAGTACCATCCATTTAGTATACATAACTCTGCATGTTATCATTAAGTCAAACATTTATATATAGGTGGCTTTTTAAAATATTTTTAAGAGAAAACTAATCACAATGGGAAAGTAGTCTGTAATTTTCTTTTTGTATGTAACTACATATCATGGTCATGTCAATACATTTAAACACAATTCTTTTTTTTTTTTTACAACTGTATATTTGTCCACTGCATAAACATGCTTTGATTATTAAAAGAGTCCCTCCTGATGGACACTTTACATGGTTTCCTGTTCTTGCCTGACTCACAACACAATATACTTACATAGCAGTACATTCATCCTTTAAGACTGATGCTTAAAAGTGGAACTGCTGGATAAAATGGTGTATTTTAAATATTAAAAGCATAAAGAAACATAACACAATGTATTCATGTATTGAACATCACATAGTATCCCATAAATATATACAGATTTTATGTATCAGCTAAAAAATAAATCCAATTTGAATTTTAAAAGCAGTAAGTCTGGCTTACTTTGCAATAAAGTCATAGCAGCACATGACCCACCAGTAAAACATGAGTCTTAGTTTCTCCCCCCCCCTTTTTTTTTGAATATTTATTTTTTAGTTGTAGTTGGACATAATACCATTATTTTATATATTTATTTTTATGTGGTGCTGAGGATCGAACCCAGGGCTGCACACGTGCTAGGCAAGCAGTCTACTGCGGAGCCACAACCCGCTAGTTTTCCTACAATAAGCCATCAATGGGAATTTTCGGCTTCCCTGGTCTCTGTCCATTGATAACAATGGGCATCTCACTGTCTTGATGTAGTGACAACTAATGAGGCTCAACATTTTTGCACATCCTTTGGCAATCAGCATTTTTAAAAGCCTGTTCAGATTTGACTTTTTTTTTTTTTAAAGAGCAATTTGAGGGAGGTTTCTGTATATCAGGTACACTGATCTCCTGCAGGAATAGTAATTATATTAATCCTGTTTCTGTCTTATATGCTCCAAGTAGTCTCTCCTAATTGATTGTGAAAGTTTGTTTACTCATTCCTTTCCATTTTGGTCATTTTCCATGTCTTATGCAGCCTTGAGGTTATATAAGTATTATGATGTCATCTCCATAATCATTTGACTATGTTAAGAGTTTAAAATAAAAATGCAATTTATGTGAATATATTTTTTTTTAAGATATAGCCAGGTGCAGTGGTGCACACCTGTAAGCCCAGTGGCTCAGGAGGCTGAGACAGGAGGATCACAAGCTCAAAGCCAGACTCAGCAATTTAGCAAGGCCCTAAGCAACTTAGTGAGACCCTGTCTCAAAATTTTAAAATCGTAAAAAGGGTTGGGACGTGGATCAGTACTTAAGTGTCTCTGTGTGCAATTGCTGGTACCAAAAATAAAATAAATTAAAGAACTTTTCTCCTTCACACTTCAATTTTTAGGTGTCTGTGGTTGATAAACAAACAAAAGATTTAAAAATATAACCAGTGGTTTAAATAGTTCTACACTGGTCTTCTGATAGCAGAGTATTACTGAGCTATTGAACATCATTACATTAAAAAAATACTAGTTTTCTTATGCTTTGTTTCTAAATAGATTATCTATCAATACATCAAGATCTCACTAAAATTAACGAAGATAAATTTCCTCAAATTTCAGTTCTAATATTTCAATATATTTTCTCTCAGGAATCCAGACTATAGAACAAAGAACAATGTGAATGGGAAGTAGAATATCAAAGCCTAGAGGATATTTTAGGTCTACACATTTAGATAAATGAATCCATATTCCAAGCAAATGAAACTATGATACATGGATTATATGTGGCCAAAATGCACCTTTAGCATCAAAGGTCCCCTTTGGGATCAAAACAGTGTCCTTACACTAGTGTACACTGAGTTGAGTAGCATGTCTACCCTGCAATGTCAACTTGATCTGTGTTCTAATGATTGTTTGCTAGAGCTTTTATAACCTAGCCAAGGACAAGGGAGAGCCAGCTGTCTGTCTTTGTGGGGTGACTGCTCCTTACCCCTATTTGCGTGTTGCAAATGCAGCCAAGTTCCTTTGTGAACAGATCATTTTCTAGAGGTCATTCTGACCATAATTTCAGACCCTTGCCACTATCCTGATGGTCCGTCTTAGAAAATTGGACCCAGTGGGAACGTTTTCTACCTCTGCTTAGTCTATGGGTCAGCATTTTCCTTTCCTTGTAGTTCTTAATTCCTGTAAGTGGCAATTATTTAAGACACAGTTAGAGAGGTGCAATCTACATTCATCCAATAAAACCTAAATATTAAAAAGGACAGGAAAATTCAGCATGGCTACTAAGGATAAATGGAACAGCATTTGGCATTTGAAAGGGACCAACGAAGTGGTACATGAGTAAATGGACAAAATTTTTAAAAATGATTGGAGGTAAAAAAAAAAATTAAGAAGAACTAAAAGGGCATCCTATGTGTCAAAGAGACAGAGCATCTTCATTATAGAAGATTAATCTCAAAATCAGAGTCAAGAAATAGGTAGAAAGATCACTGTAATAAATACTACCTAAAGATCCATTCAAAGGTAGTAGATATAAAATATATAAATTTTAGATTTTTAACCAGCACATGACAAAAACCAGAGAAGTACATTGGTCTAAACTATACCCACCTCTAGAGGCAATCTAGTAATGGTAAAAGCACGATGCTTGGGAATGAAATCACTGTATCTGGGGAACACCTGTTAGGAAAACCACAAGCACTGAAGGGATGTGACGAGTAAGGTCAGAGATCTTTAAAGAAGCAAAAGGAGAAAGGAAGAATTCTGAATGTTATGTGCCCCACTCATGCACATATGGCCAAACTACTGGAACAAGTAGAAAAAAAAAGAGCAAATAAATTAAAATGATGACCTACTCATGAAACAACTGCATAAGCTCTCAATGTGAGTGTTATACAGGTAACTATCACATTTGAGCTATGAGTATTGTGCAATGTAGTGCACTTCCAGGTCTTGCAAGCATAATCTTTATTAATGATATCACCTTTTCCCATAGTATACCGTTAAGAACAGGTACCTATGAATGAAATTTTTGTGAATGATTCAAATCCATTACACAATTAAATCCAGTTACACAATTAAATTTTTTAAATACTGAGAATTTGATTTTCAATTTAACTGACTTCCTGTCTGGTACATCACAGAATAGTATTTTGCAAACAAAATCCAACATGTGACATATAAAAAATATAGTAGATGCATTTAAAACCTCTAAAAGCTGAGTTTCATACCTAAAACATTCCATTAGGACCATTTTTTAAGATTTTAACTCTTATGATGATGAGAGCTCTTATCTCCATAATAAAGTACTTAGTCTGTATCACTAAAAGTGGTTCTGTTTCTGTGACTGAACCCTGACTGGAAGACATTTTAGGATGGTGACATTTAACCTGAGTATCACACATAACCCTGTCAATTATATGTAGCAAAGCAGTAGAATTATGGCTGCAAAGAACCCAGAAGTTTCACACTGTATCACAGTCCTAGAAGTGTGAGTTGGTTACTTTGATCCATTTTCACACCCACTGTTAAATAAAGAATAACAGTAGCATGGAGTGTTTCTGGAAATTAAATGAGATGGGACCTCTTCCCTGATGCTCCACTTTTGCAAGTATGCCTTTAGAAAGTACCTTGGACTTTTTCCTCTCATAGACCCAATAGAGTATTAGGTACTTAATTGTGTGACTGCTCAGCTAATGTCTGTTCCCTCTCAAGGCAAGGCCCACACTTTCTTGCTCATATTTGTGTCTTTGACACCTAATACGGCATGGGAGAACACACTGTAGGTAGGTGTTCTGTAACTATTTTTTGAATTCACAAAGTGAGTTATGTCAATCTTCAAAGACACTGCTAAGAACCAAATGTCTAAATGTTCAAAATCTGATGACATCCAGAATGTCTCAACACAAGAGCAGTTACAAATTCTCAAATCTAAATTAATTTTTATTCATCTCAGAACTTTTGAAACATGTTTTTCAACATACAAAAAAGTAGAATATAATTCTCATAAAATCAGAGAAGTTCATAAACTCTTTTACTCTAAAAAGGTTAAAATTATCAATTCAGCTTTTTTACATAAACTGATATAGTAAAGTATCTACACTTAATAATCTGGAAATATTAAAGACAACTTAGATAACTTAACGTCTGAAGTTGAGGAGGAGATCTTTTTCTGTTCTAAGATTTAGCTCATGGTAAGAGATTCAAAATTTAGAAGCATAAATCACAAAAATACTTTTTTCTCTAACATATAAGGTAAACCTTGTATCACTGAGATAATCATATCCAGATTTTCCAGAATTCTATGGTGTGGAGGTTTAAATAGAGACAGCAAAAACAAGAATTCTACCTGTAGCTGGCTTTGCAATATGAGGAAAAAGCAATTTACTTGAGTAAATCTATAGAAATTAGAACATCTATTTTCTCAGGAGGTAGAGACTGTGGGGGTGGGAATAGTTGCCTTTGTTCTTCATTACAAGGCTCACTTAGAAGGGCACTGATAATAAGATAAACATGCAGAATGGAGTACAATGAAATATAAACTATAAATACTCAGATAAAATGTCTGCATGCTATATTTTAGTTCTATTTCAAAATCTTTGGGCCAAGCATTCAATTTTATCTGTACTATGATGATAAAATACTGTTTCCTATACTGAGTTAAAATGACTATGCACATTAATATAATAGGTAAGTATCTTGGTATCTTAATGCCTGGAAGATGAACACATCTAAACTGATCCTACCATTAACTAATAAAAATACAGCCCTAGATTTCAAATGTCTGTCAATGTAAAAAAGACATTACAAAATTTGATATGGTCAAACTGAACAAGAAATATCTTTAAAATATCTTTCTACCTTATTTTCTTCCACAGAGAAATTGGGGTGAAAAAAAAGGGAACATATATTAAGTACTATAATAGAATTATATTTGAAATAAAAATTACTTCATGAACTGAGTTCAGGATCATGGTAAGAGATTCACAATCTAAAAGTATGTATCACAGAAATACTTTTTTTCATTATATACAGAGGGAAAAGGCCAGAAATATGAATAGAGATGATACATTAGGAAAACACTGAAGTAAAACAAAAAGACACCTAAGGGATTTTGTGGCCTCTTTCAAGGAGCTATACTGTATTGTTGCTCGTCCTCTTTCAGCATTCCACTGTGTGGCTGCACAACTGACTTTTCCATTCAATCCTTGGCACGCTTTAATGAACACCCAACTCCTCTGCCTGCTCAGTGCTTCCAGCCTTTCTCTGCTCCTCACCCCTGATTTCTCAGTTCTTACAAATCAAGTACTCTTCAACTTGTCTTCATGCACTTAAGATTCATCATCTTGGTTGACTCTTGAGTTGTACAAGTTACAGCTACATTTCCATCCCTGAAGCAAACACGATTTCCAACATGCCTTTTAAATAGCAAGAGCACTTACAAGTCAAAATAATTTAATTACAATTAAATGTGCACAAGAGGATCTACCTCTGGTACCTACACTATCTAGTTTTCAGTTTAAAGTGTGAAGTTTGCTCAGTCTGAGAAACAAGGTTAATCTAACAAAGCCTAATTTTATCAGTGGGTTATCTATAAAGTACCAAGGACCACAGTTCACTGTCAATTGAAGACTATATAAAAGTGTGAGTATATTTCATAGGTATTTAGTTACTCATATAAAATATGCTAAAATATGGTACTTAACTACTCTAATACAACTATCACTGAGAGATAATAAGTGGGAAAGGTTGAGTTTGGTGTCTTATAAAAGAATAAGAACTCAGTTGAAGCCAACTGCAATACCATCCAATAAAATCCTACAATGTAAAGAGGCTACCTGGACACTCTCATGCCCCCACGCATTCCCGAAAGCCAATAGCTTACTTAGGACAGACAGTCTTCTTTCCAATGAAAGGAAAGGAGGTATAACTTACTATAGGGATAAGGCATATAAACATGACTATGCAAGTCATGCTGACAATCCAGTCACTGATGTTAACATCAGGTGTAATCTGGAATACTAAACACTGGCACTCAAGAGCACACTACTGGCATGATTAGAAAGAACGCAGACGCTGGCCACGGTGGCCTTGTCCACAATCCCAGTGGGTGGGTGGGTTGAGGCAGGAGGAACACAACCATGCCTAGCAACTTAGTGAGACCCTCTGTCTAAATAAAATGAAAACAGGCTTGGGGTGTAGGTCATTGATAGAGCACTCCTGGATTATTTCCCCAGTGCCCCTGTGCCCCAAAAAAGAACACAGAAGACACAGAGTAATTTCAGTTATATATTTTATAAATTAAACACAGAGCACTTAAAACATGTCAGATACTATCTGGAGTACTCCACAAATATTATTGAATCACGTCAATACAACTATCACTAAAAGATTAGTTGACAGCAACTTTAATCCAAGATGCAAAAGGATCTATTTCATTACTTTGAGATGTGGATTCTATTTAAAGCAATAGAATTCAAATTTGTCCCTGGTCAAGTTCTGGATAGAAACTCAAATTGTAATGCATACTAATGGAAGGAAACCAGGCAAGGAGTATGAAACAGATCCTAAAGGTAGTTCCCTAAAAAAGCTCTCTCCCCAAGAGAAAAAAAATTATATTCCATGCAATATGATGAAATTAATTTATTCTACCTCCAAAGAAATATTGCCTTTGTCTTCACAAACAGGAAATCACTTATGCTAGGTTTTTATTTTAAGCATGGACTGAAATTATGATTTTTCACAGGAAGAAAGAATGACTCCCTGCCAATCATACTGACATGCTACTCAACAAATGGCACTAATAGCTGTGACAAGAGTGAACATGTCTGAGCAGAGCTTTTTAAGAAGAATCTAGACCAGCCATCAAAACCACTGTTTTATCAAGTTGGGACCTACGTCATATTCTGCTGCAGTAAAAGCTATTAGGTGATTCAAGTGACTACTTTACAATGATGGATTTTCATCTATTAAAAGAACTTATGTAAGTGTTTCTAATCTTACTTAAAAATGGAAACAATATGAAAGTAAGCATGTTTATAAGTTCAAATATTCTGCTTATTTTTCCTCAATTTTGAAACTTTACTTAAATGACATATAATTCAGATATACCATTTAACATCATTTTGGTCTATTATACTCATGCTCAAGGCAATAAGAAGGCTGATTCTCAGTGGGGTTGGGACAGGGAGCACAGGAGGATTAGAGGAACACTAGAAAGGCCAATGAGGAGGGAGGAGAAAGGAGGGGGCGAAAGGGTTTTAAAAAAAATAGATGGTAGAATGAGATGGATAGCATTACCCTAAGTGCATGTATGAAGACACAAATGGTGTGAATATACTTTGTATACAACCAGAGACATATAAAAATGTGCTCTATATGTGTGCTATGAATTGTAATGCATTCTGCTATCATATATAACAACTTAGAATAAAAGAAAAAAAAAAAGAATGTTTTTTGTATTAATTCTTCCCATTTTCACTTTCCCCTCCCCAGTAGCATCCTTGCCCTGAACAATTCCTCATCGACCAGGAAGCCTGTTCAGTACCTGCTGAGACAGGTGAGTCTAGAACACTGACAAGAGCAATTGTTTCTGCTTCCATATTTTTAAAAGCTGTGATGAAATGCATATTATTCAGCCTTAAAGAGGAAGGAAACTCTGGCATATGCCATAACATAGATGAACCTTGAGGACATTATGCTAAATGAGACAAGCCAGTCACAAAAGACAAGCGTATGATTTCACTTGTACAAGAGGTAAAATAGTCTCTTGATTGCAGTGTTTCTCTTGTGCTCAATTTAATCTCATGATACTTTGTTCACCATGACTGTAGAAGCAATAAGCCATATCATATATATGTACATGTATGTGTATATTCATATACAGATGTACAGAGAGGTACCACATAACCTAAGGATGTGGTAGGCTATACTATCTAGGTTTGTGTAACTACACTCTATGTTCACACAATCACAAAATCATCCAACGGCACATTTCTCAGAACACATCTACATTAAGTGATGACTGACTACACAGCAAACAACAGTATGAAATAGGTGAGTACTGTTTGTAATGATGGAAAAGTTCACCTAAGAAGAATTGTATCATAAGCAAAAACCAAACATTTTTCTTATTCTTATAAAGAATTAAAGAATAATAATCTCACAGGTCACTATATTCCTAGCACAATTTACAGATCTCATTTTATTTGCCCGTTGGATTTTATGGATGCTATCGTAAGCTCCTCTCAGCCAGACAGTAATTTAAGAGAGGGAAAAGACAGCGACCACGACCAATCAGACAAATTCTTTTTTTTTTTTTTTAATTTTTTTTTTAGTTGTCAATGGACCTTAATTTATTTATATGTGGTGCTGAGAATTGAACCCAGGGCTTCACATATGCTAGGCAAGTGCTCTACCACTGAGCCACAAGCTCAGCCCCCATTTAAAAAATTTTTTTTCAGTTGTCAATGGACCTTTATTTTATTTATTCAGAAAAATTCTTGATGAGTTAAAATTACAATCACAGAACAATGAAGAGGTGGGATATATGAAGTTGAAGGGAAATACATGCATCCAAATGTGGCATTTTAAGGATAAAATTTAAAATTCATGTATGCTTATTTTTAGAAATTTCTATGGTAATAGTGGGTAAAGACTCAGACCTAAAGAAATGGTGACTTATTTTTAAGAAAAATGCAAAGATAATTCAATGGAGGAGGGAGAGTGCTTTCAACAAATGTTGCTCAACAAAGACTACACTTATCTGCAGAAAAAAAGAACCCTGACTCATACCTCATACTAAACAAAAATGCAACTCAAAAGGGATCATAGACCTAAATGCAGAATGTAAAAGAATCAAGCTTCCAGAAGAACAATGTGAGTTATTCTTTGTAACTTGAGTTAAGCAAGTAATTTTTAGATACTATATCAAAAGCAAAATCATAAAGAAAAAATTAATAAAATGGACTAGTTTAAACTTTTTGTTTGGAAAAGACACAAGACACTGTTAAGAAGAAAAAAGTTAGAAAAATAATGGCAAATCATAGTTCTAACTAAGGTCTTGTATTTAAAACATACAAAAGGAATACCCTGAACTCAACCCAAAGAAAAAAGGGAGCAAACTACTTCAGGTTTTGTTTTTTTTTTTTGTTGTTGTTGTTGTTAACTCCACAGGTGCCCATGTGTTCCCACCTCCCCATCACAGGGAATGGCACATGCGCCAGCCGAGATGGGCTCAAAACTACTTCAAAATACACGTCATCAAGAACATATCCAGGTGTGAATGATGCTCCACAACATTAGTGATCCATCAGAAATAAATCAGAGCCATGAGATACACTCAACACCTAAAAGAACAACTCAGGGGCTGGGATTGTGGCTCAGTGGTAGAGTGCTTGCCTAGTATGTGTGAGGCACTGGGTTTGATTCTCAGCACCACATAAAAATAAATAAATAGAATAAGGCATTGTGTCCATCTGCAACTAAAAAAAAAAAAAAAAAAAGACTCAGAACATGAACCTGCTGTGCCAATTACTGGTGAAGATGTGGTGCTACGGGGCTGTCAAACACTGCTGGTGGTGCTACAAAATGCGCAAACACCTAGGGAAATAGTTGGACAGTTCTCTTAAAATATTAGTTGTCTCGTTTCTTGGTAACTTACATTTACACAGAAACCTATATGTGAATGTTTATAGCATCTCTATTCATAATTGCCAAAAGGAATAAATGACCTAGATGTGGCATTTCATTTTGGTTTTGATTTGCATTTTCCTAATGAGTAATGATGTTAATGATGCTGAGCATATTTCTATCTGTTTACTGGCCATCTGTAAATCTTCTTTGGGGAAATGGCTCTTCTGATCCTTTGTCCACTTTTACTGAGGTTATCTGCCTTGCTACTGTTGAGTGCTTTTTATATTCTGAATATATGCCCTGATGAGGTAAAGTTGTAAATATTTTGTCCTATTTTATTGGTTTTTCCTTTTATCTTCCTCTTTTATTTATTTATTTGTTTTGGTTGTAGATGGACACAATACCTTTGTTATTTTTTAATTTATTATGTGGTGCTGAGGATCAAACCCAGTGGCTTCCACATTAGGCAAGTGCTCTACCACTGAGCTAAAACCCCAATCCCCACTTTTATCTTCTTGATGGTCTCTTTGAAGAACAAAAGTTTTTTAACTTTGATGAAGTTCAATTCATCTATTTTTAATATTTTGGAGTCTGTAATTTTCGTATGTCACATACCTCTCCACCACCCCCACCCCCTGAAAAGAAAATTAAAAAGTAAAATAAAGAAAACCATTGTTTAATCCAAGGTCACAAAGATTCACAGACATGTTAGGTTCTGTATTTATACATGCATTCAATACTGGGCCTGCGAGAAGGCCTGGAAGCAGAGGCACACAGAAGCAGTACATATGCATAGTGGAGGGATCTTGGTGTAGGAATACCAGTTGCAAATCAGTGGAACCAGGGCTCCTTCAAGAAGTGGTTGACCACAGAAAACATAACCCAGAGTATGTCACAGTGCTACATAGTACAGAGATACTGATAAAGTGAGGAGACATATCACAGGGCACAGAAGCCCACCTGAAAGAGTGCCCATGATGATTATCAAGGAAGTCCATGCTGAAATTAGCAGAATAAATAAATTATTGGAAGAGAAAGGGCAGATATTCCGTACAGAAGTTCAATTATTAAAAGTAGAAAGAAGGCAGTAAAGAGAAAAGTTAGCATGTGAATACCACAGATCTATTTCGAACAGGAACCACTAATGAATGTCAAAATTAGTGGGCAAATGTTTGAGGAGAAATAGCCTATTTGTATGATCTACAAGTATCTCCCTAAGCTAAGCACTGACTAAAAAGGGAATACAGACTATAAAGTTTATAGAGGAGGAATCAGGAGATCCCACCTGATTACACTGGGGCAGGTTACCATCTGTTGTCACAGCATGTCCCCGATATGATTCGTACCCCTTCTGGGGTCCTCTTGCAGAGCCTCAACCTACTCATGATAAACACTAGCTCACCCCAAGTTAAGGGACATTCTATAAAATAACTGACCCATTTTAAAAGTATAAAGGTCCCGAAAGACTGCAAAACTGTCAAATACTGAAGAAGACCAATAAGACATGACAACCAAAGGGAATGTTGGCCCCTGGGTTGAATTCTGGAAAAGAAAAAGGGTGTGAGTAGAGGAAATGGTGGGCTATGAATAAAGAATATAGGGTAAGAAATAGTACTCTACCGATGCTAACTTTTCTGGTTTTCAGAATTGTACTGTGATTATATGATGTTAACATCTGGGGAAATCTGGTGAAGGATTTAGGAAAACTATTATTTTTGCAACTTTTCTGTAAGTTTAAGATTACTTAAAAAAATCTGAAAAGAAAACTTTACAATGGTCATTTTACTTACTAAAAATAGAAATAAATTAAATTTCAAGAGTTATAATGTACATTACTTCATATTATGAACTAAAATTTCAAAGATAACTAAACAATATATATATATCTAAATTTCCCTCATAATTTGAAAATGTTGTGATGCTTTTCTTCATTAAATGGCTTCATCTGAAACAATAATCTGGTACCCAGCATAAATAATAGGGCTTGTCAATACCTACTGCTTTTCTCTCATATAAAAATGTCTTTCAGTTGGGATCAAAATACATGTATGCAGGTATATACAGTTTTAAAATAAATAAGCCATATTGAATTAAACAACTAATAAAAGGGGTATAAAAAGTAAAAGCTATATCAATTACCTGATAATATTGCTCTACTATAACTTTTCAAAATGAACTTTTCCCTTAAAATTTTGATAAATGAAGTTGTCAGGGTTTCCTCCTCTTTCTTCTTCTTCTTCTTTTTTTTTTTGAACTATCTTAACTTTCAGAAACCAGTTCATGAGTCCTGCAAATGCAAATGTTGGTCCTGTAAAGGTCCCATTTTACCAGAGTATGAGGCAAATGCAGGGCCTTGTGCCTGTGTCACCCTGCAACAGTGAGGCCAGAAGAACTGAAGAAAGTTTCCTGAAGGTTCTGTCTGGCATAGATGAGAAGAGGACTTGGCTTTAATTAAATAACACTTTAAAACTTTAAAAAAAAAAATCATGTAGCTATGGGATGAGTCTGAGTGACCTGAGGGCCTGAGACTCATTAAAATGGTTAACTGAGTGGGTTTCCATGAATTTCAGCCAATCTCGTTAGGGGTCACAAACAGAAGCTGCATTTTAATTGTGTACTCTGACTTCATTTGAACCACACTTGCAAAAGAGAAGCAAACCCCTGTTATTCACTATGTGGTTGAGAAAAGAAACAGCCTGGTGAGAGCCTTGCTTAGAGCCGCACAACTCAATGGTGATAAAGTCCACACCCACACACAGCATCCATGCCTTCCCGTGTCTGGCATCCATGTGGTTGGCCCTGGACTTGTCAGCTGGAGTTACATCTGTGAAACTGCTACATCTCCATTTATCATGGAGTTTTAAAAGTTCTTTGATTTGACTTCCTAATATGTGGAATCAATTAATTGGAAATTTTAAAAGTACCAATTTTTAAGGTTTCCCTGATAAGAATTTCACTAACCCACTGACAGTGGTTCATATATTGGAATTCATGAAAAAAGCCATGGATTCAGTTCAGGAACACTCTGCTTATGTATCCTTAGGCAACTTACCCACTTGAGGATCCATCTTTAAAAATCATTAAATGGGGGATAACACCTATCAAAGAGATTTGTTTTGAAGACTTAAGGGCCCAAGGGAAAGCATGGTGCTATTATTACCCTTCCTCTTTTCTTTCTTATTAACTAGAACGGCCAAATGTGATGGTGTGGAAAACATGGTAGTTTAGCACTCCTCCTAGCCATTCAGAATGGAGTGTGGATTTAGAACTCCAGAACAGTTAGGGTCGCCCTCTGCAGGGCTGCTGAGGGGAAGGGGCCAGAGGTGGGCCAGAAAGCAGCACTCATTTCTCTAACATGATTCCACAGGGTCAAGGAGGTAAGAGGTTTGTTTCACATTTTACTAAAGGAAAGTTAGAATGTATTTATTCTCAAGCAGATTAAATGTAAGAAGATTTAAGGACGTACTGTTAGAAGGTTCTGGGGGGAAAAAAAACTGTTCTAGAACATCATTTAATAAATGAGGAATGGAGAGGAGATCTAAAGATCTGCTTAATGTATTTACTAATAAACATCCATGAATGAGATTTTCCTAGATACCAATTACACTATAGGAAAAGGTAGGCTGGTAAAAATACTGCTCAGCTGTGATTCACCCACCAATTGTGAGGACAGTTCATTCTAAACGTAGGGACTCCAACAGGCAGGAAAGAAAGAGTGAAGAGGAAGGTCAGCTGCTGAAACACCCACTAGCTGGGCTATGAGGGACATTGAGGACATTACCATAGCAGAAGACGCCAGAGTATGGAGACAGGAGTGTGAGAGAAACAAAGACTGCTGCAGCAGTTAAGAAAAACAGTAAATTAACCCAGGGATGCTGTCTTGGGTGACATTAGTTGGACTGCTAATTATTTTAGGAAGTCTTTTGTTAGGGCTAAAGAACCAGGAGACTGGAAAACACAGAATCCAGTCTGAAGGTTAACAAGAAAGAGGGGGAGAAGGCTGAAAATTATAGACCTGTATGTCTAACATCTATATTAGGAAATAAATGTGAGATGATACTTATGGATGAGCTTAATGATACATTTGGGGAAGTACAACTTAATAGGGGTGAGTCAGCATAGATTTACCAAAGGCAATCTTGTCAGAAAAAATTGTTCCTTTTTAGGTTGAAGTAATAATTGGTTCATGTAAGGGAGAACCAATGAGAACCTGTCAGCTTTTCCAGAAATTTTTGGACCTTCTCATAAAATGAATTATTGTACAGGATGTCATGACATGTGTCATCACATCCAACTAACAAAGGAGATAAAAGCAGCAGGGATGGAAACAGAGGGCCAAGAGGAATCTGGAAAAGACTGTGTTCCACAGGACTCTACACAAGAGAACACCAACGAGAGCAACCATTTATGTTAGGAAGCCTGAAAATACAGCTAGCTATGGTAAAGACAAAAGGCTATGGCTATTTAACCTTAACTGTGACAGGTGAAGCAAATGGGCTCAGAGGTAGAATATGAAATTTAACCTAAGTATAAACTTGGATAAAATTAGGGAATCGAGTTTAGCTTAAATGGTACTGAATTAGGAAGAAAAAAAGGATGTAGGGATTTAATAAGAGTCAAACTTCCATGTTTCTGTTCTTACAACTGGGTAAGAAGCAAATGCTACGGACAGATAAATAAAACAATTAGAGAAAAATATAAAAACTGGTTAGAGAAGAATAGGAAAATCCTAATTTGTGAGAAGAGTATGATAAATTCATATATTACCACTCTGTACAGGTAATAATCAAATGTATGTTTTTCAATGATTAAGTCTTAACATACAAGAACCAAGGAAAATAAAATTAATTTAAATATGATACAAAAGTATGGCAGTAGAAAAATAAAGGAAATTAAGAAAAATACCATGTCATCATTTAATGCTTAATTTCTCTTGCACAAATACCATTTGATCATTACTGTTAGAAAACAGCCATTTACCACATTTAAAGCCTCATCTCCTCAAAAATATTAAACCTTATAGTCTTGATGCAGTGATCACACTCTGGGAAAACGCCCCAT
Organism: Tamias sibiricus; assembly: GCA_025594165.1. NCBI lineage: Eukaryota > Metazoa > Chordata > Mammalia > Rodentia > Sciuridae > Tamias > Tamias sibiricus. Next base: position 11,235,370 of record CM046671.1, read on the forward strand.
GACCCTGGGAGTTCTAGTGGGAATCTATCCAGGAGCCAGGAGGATTACTTCAATGGCAAAAGGAGTCTCTGAGCTAAAAGGCAGAACCACAAGTCTTTTACTTGGAAAAAAACCTCATTCTTCTTGGCCCAACCCCTGGTGACACAGCAGGCCTTCCTGAGCCCCATTTTGGCCTAACCTACTGTCATCCCCATTTCTTTGGGGTTATGTTCACAACATTCTGTGAAGCAACTACTGCGGGAGAACTACGTGTGAGTCAGACTGAAGGCCACTGGGATTGCAAACACAGACATATTCAATTTGTTTTCAAGGTATAGTGAATAAAAAGCGTATTCATGGATAAGAGAGACAGTAGAAATACAGTGCAAAAACTGCAGATATCAAATCAAGATAATTTTTGAGGTAAGATGATTATACTAAACAGAAAAAAAATGTAATCTCCAATGAGAGAATTCTCGCCATTTTTAATGTGATGTCAGATTTGTGGGGATTAATGTGAGTATAAGTACTCATCATACTAGATCTAGAGTGGACATAAATAAACCTCTCTAGAAATCTGGAGGGGGATGTTTTAAAAAAGTATACACAGAGAAGTGCACAGCTTCTAGGAGTTTGATGAATTTTCTCAAACCGAACACAAATGTGTCCTGACACAGGGATTAAGGAACAGAACGTGACTAGCACTACTGGGCCTTATTCCAATGAAGATACCTACAAGGGAGAATTTACCCTGATGTTTAAGACCACCGATAAATTCTGATTGTGTTTCTATTAATATAAACGGAATTATATGGAATGAATTTCTGGGATTCTGGCTTAGTTCATTCAGTGATGTGACTGGGTATCTATGTTACACTGCTGCTCATAGCTATAGTTCATTCATTCCTACCAATGTAAGTATTCCACTATGTAAATGTATAATCTTTACATATTCTACTTGATGTACATTTGGGTAGCTTTGGTTTTCGACTATGATGAATATATCAATAATTACATTAAGTATAAATACTAAGTAAAAAACAGTATTTCATGTAAAAGATTAATGTTGTCTGAGCAGATAAAAGCACAAAATGCTAAGTAAATGCTGCTTGTAGGGAAGTTGACTTGGCGTTACTGGTAAGAAACACAGTAGAAACGTGGCAAACGGTATTGCACAGATACCAAGGGACATTGCCTAATTCTGAGAGTATACACACACACATTCCTTATCATATGTGAGCACGAGTCTGTGAATTTATAAAATCTAATCTCAGAGATATCTAAAGATACCCAACTTTATAAAGTGGCACAGCAGGGACCTGAATTGGTCTCCAGGAAACTCGAGTTTTGTGAAATTTGTGTAGAATATACCGCCTCCAAAATGCAGCTGCACACCAGTGTAGAGACCCCAAGGGAACAGACAGCACAAAAAACCTCTTTTTGCACAATTCTCTCAAACAAAAATAAAATACTATTTTAATAGGTATATTTTCCAAATACAATCTCAATTAAAATTTTAAACACCCCAATCACACTCTCCACAGTCTTTGTTGTTGTCATATGTTTTCCATCTAATGGACTTTTGGATGTCTATCATACATGGAATAGCTTGATAGGTGAGAGTGCTTTTGCTGGGCATGGTGATGCACATCTCTCATCCCAGTACTCAGAGGCTGAAGCAAGAGCATGCAAGTTCCAGGTCAGTTAGGGAAACCGAGAGAGACCCTGTCTCAAAACAAAATAACAAGGGCTGGGGACACAGCTCAGTGGTAGAGTGCCTGCCCTACACTAGCATGTGTGAGGCCCAGAGTTCAATCTATAGTACTGAGAAAAGAAAAGGAAAAAAGAAAAGAAATAAAGTGATTTGAGGAGGTTGGGTACTTATGGAAGTTTTAAACTCAATCTTTTATTGAAAGAACTGCATGATATGCTTCACTAAGTTTTGGGTTACAAAATCCTCAGCCCGTTGATATTGTAGGTGCTGGAGAATGCAGCTTTGACTGTCCTCCAGGACTGGCCACCAACCACCCTTAGGCTTCCTGCCACTTGAGGAGACTGAACACCAATTCCCTCTAGGAGATACTCAGCTGCCACCTGGTACCACCACAAACACCACAGTGACAGAGGCGGCAGTTCTATTCCATTATTGTACTGAAATGCACCACAGATGATTAAGAATTCCAGGGTCAAAAACTTCATGTTCTTAAAGTTTTTCTCTTAACCAGCCAAATTACCAAAGTGAAATTATGACTAAGAGCACTACTGCCAGCACAGGAAGGACAGACAATCACCAGATTCACGTGTCATAGGAGCTCCTCTTGTGAACATGCCACTCTGTCTTAGAAAATGCCCCTATCAGAAGTACAAAAGTTCAAAGAGAAAACCAGAACTAAGCACTCATCAGCAAGGCAAGTACAAGGAAGGAGGAATTTACTTAAAACTTAATTTCTTTATAGTTAATTAATTCTCAAAGCACATCACTAAGCAGCACTCACCATCACCAGAGCAGGGATCAGGTGAGCACAGCAGTTTACCTTTACTGTGCAAAACACAGAAGGGACATGTGTCTACCTCTGCCACCATCCTCTCCCTTAATTTGGCATTTGTTTCTTTAAAAAGTTAGAGGTAAATAACCTGTCAGTCATGTGTCCTTAGGGCAATGGAAGGGGGAGAAGGATGGCAGTCCTGCACCTGTGATGCAGGTGGAGCAGCACTACCTGGAGGGGTGAGTGTTGCTGACAACCCAGGCAACACAGTTCCCCTCGCCTGGATGTTCTGGAAGCACCCCTCCCACAGGCTCTGCCTCCAGCATCTGTGCTGTCATGCTTCTGTATTTACGTATCTACGAAGGACCCAGAGTGCTGCTGGCCAGAGACACTGCAACTTCATTTTATCTATGTGAATTAAAGCTGAAAAAATGTCCAGTTCAAAACCCAGTGACAACCTTGCCAAAAGGAAAGAGCAGACACATCTGCTTTTGTTTGTTTTACAAAAACGGTTGTGCATACAACAGAGACTATGAAATGAGACATCCTACCATCATTTAAATAGGCCAGTCATTTCAACATAAATTGAAAAATCTTAAGGAACACACCAGCAGCAAAGAAATAACTGCATTCTAATCTTATATCACCAAAGGTATTAACAATAAGATTATTCTAACTTAAATTACTCGCCAAGTTCTATTTCCTTTAATATAGGTGTCATATGACAAGCACTGCTGAAATATTTTGAAAACAATCTTGTATTTTTGCCGAGACTTCCCTTGACTTTCACACACAGTATTTGGCTCCTCACCCTCACCAACTCTGCCCAGGACCCTCCTGGCACTGCACCCAGTGAGCATGAGGTGTCCTGTGCTAAAGGCTCCACAACATTTTCTTTTAAAACTCTCATAATGACCCTGCTAGGTAGTCCTCTCACAAAGACGTATACCTGACAAACCTGAGGCTCTATGTGGTTGGCCTGCCCGAGGTCAAGTGGCCAACACAGGAGAAGCAGAGGTCAGAGGGCTCTCACTATGTCTAGCCATCTGCTTCCAACAGACCCGGGATGCACCGGCAGCACAGACATGCAGTGCTATTGGGCTACATCTTGGGATACTTCTTTAAGTTGACTTCTTCAAATAAGTGCTTCTTCAAATAAGATCCCCATGTCCATAGCCTATCAAGATTCAAGGAACTTGTTAATTAAACAAAACATTGGGTGACAGGGGCAGATCTGCGTTACCCTGTGGGTGTGACACCTTTTGGAGGATCTGACCCATAATCCAAAAACAAGCCTGGCAGCCACTGCCATGGCCAGCATATCCTCAAAACCTGGGTGACGGTGCGCCTCCACTTCTGGGAAGTGAGCAGCACTCTGTTACCCCATGAGATGCTGGGTGCATCTTCCTCAGTCATGGTTTTTCCTCCTCTCCAGGTTTTCTCTGGAAAACGATGGCATACAGGGATAGGGGATACCATTCTAAATCACAAAGTTTTTGAAAAAAGTTAACATTTACCAATTAGTTAAAATATAAAGTTTTAAACAACTCTTATTTCAGCTCCACTATGTTTTAAATATTTGCAGTTATTTGCTTTGTTGTACTAGGATGATTATTTTGACAGATTTGTTTCTGTGATAAAATCCAGGGGCTGTTTATACACTCAAGTGGTATAATACCAGAGTACACTTTTGTACAGATCTCGAGGTAGACATCATTACACTCTACTTCATTAAGATAGATCATGGTAATGAACAAAGAGCATTGAAACTACTGTGATCAATTAAGAGTTAAAAACAATAAGTATTTTAATAGTTTCCGTCCTTACCAGCATGCAAGTACGCGAGGTCAGGATTCTCGATATCAGGATGCTGTTCTTTCAAGTGGTTCCGGAACTCCACAGGGACATTTGTCCCATAATCACATTTGGGGCAGTTGTACATCTTGACTCCTTCATGTTTGCCGGTATGTAAAATGTGTTTGCGGATATTTTCAGCACAGTTTGACCTATGGAGTAAGAAAGAAAATTAAATCGAATTACAAGTGAGAAAAAAACGTAAATTGAATGATGGTCAAATTAATAACATCGTATCACAAACAGTGATATTAACTCACAATGATGGAGTCTTTGTATGCATGGGGTAATATTCTAGTGTTGTACTTACATAATAATTAATGTACAATACACCAATCTTATGAAGCTGGTAGTTTTTATAATCCTGGTGCCAATTCCTAAGTTGGTCTTTTACCTTAACAATCACTTTAATGTTGGCTGGAAAGATGGAATCACAGGCTATATTATTTTAATATCAAATTATTCCGGTACCACTTGAGGGCAGTGAAGGTGTGTGCTTATCCCCAAGAACATGCTTCCCACTTCTTAGGAGGGGTAAGGAAGGAAAGTACCACCATCATCAACGAAGTTAGAGCATCTGGAGTCAAACATCTTTGGATTTTAAGTTTTGCCACGCGAGGTGCCTCCATGGAAAGCTCCGAGGCAGTGTGACAGGAGAAATGCTGCTAGACTAAGTGGAACCACCACATGACCCAGCCATCGTATTCCTTGGTGTTTATCCAAAATAACTGAAATCAGCATACTATAGTGATACATGCATATTAAAGTTCATAGCAGCACAATCCACAATAGCTAAGTTACAGAACCAGCTTTAGCTGCCCATCAATAGAGGGACAGATAAAGAAACTGTGGTATTTATATACAATGGAGTTGTCTTCAGTCATAAAGAAGAAAGAAATTATGGCTTTGCTGGTAAATGGATTGAATGTCTGCTAAGTAAAATAAGTCAGACTCAGCAAATCAAGGGTCAAATGTCTTCTCCCACATGGAGAAGCTAAAGGGGGAATATGAATTTTTAAAAAGGGATCTTACAAAAATAGAAGGGAGATCAGCAGAGAAGAAGCGGGAGGGAAGACCTGGGGAATGAATGTGACCAAATTATACTAGGTACATATATGAATATACCTCAACAAATGCAATCTTATTTATAACTAGAATGTATCAATTAGAAAACAAATAAATAAAGAGAAGGAAAATCAACAGAATAGAAGGAGGGGATGGGGAAGGAAAGAGGTTAGTGCTCAGGAATAAAAATAGAGAAAATTATGCTATAGGTGTTTATGAATATGTCAAAATTAACCCTACTATTACATATAATTCACTAAAAAGTAAAAAAAAAAGTTAATGCAGTAGTGACAGTATCTCTTTATTTTCCAAATATACTTTGATAATTTACATACAAATAAATGCATTTTTAGGGGAAGAGAAAAAAGGAGGAAAAAGAACTGGAATAACAGATTTTACCAGCTGTTTTCAGCTTGCTCTACAAAAGGCTTCTATCACATTGGGTATTAAAATTCTCTTAGAAGCTTAAATATATGAAAGACAATTGATATAAGAATACACAGCTTTTTTTTATTACTACTGATTATAAAATCTGTAAGTTCTCTACTAATAATTAACAATCCAAAAACAAACAAACAAACAAACAAACAATCCCTCTAAGAAGAAAAAAACTATTCATGGGCCACATGCTGCCAGGGGCCTGGTGACTGAGAGGTACCACGTAAACCTCGCAGGTCAAGACTGGTGAAGTCGTTTCATGGAGAGGCAAGTAAGGATCAAAAACATGAGCTGGTTTAGAAAGGCTGCATGCTAGTAAGTGGTTAAAACAGAGTCTGATGGTAGGTTTCTGTTTTCAAGGCTGCATGCTCTCAAGGGTCCCACTGCCACCTTCCTTACAGTGCCTGCATAGCAAAGATACTGGCGCATCCTGAGAACAGCACAGGACTGCAGAGCCTCTTCAGTGCATGTGTATCCTTGGAATAACAGCTCTCAGTCATGCTGATAGAAGTAATAAAGGAAAATGCCTAATGGTGGACGACACAAACGTCACTTTTGTGACAGTAAAAAGAAAGAGTTGAATCCTGCAAGTAGCTGGGTGAACTGTTCCAAATGACATCTTTAACTCTGTTGCTCTCCAATTTGTGTTCAACACCACCACAGATACCCCCTAAATTCATCTTTGTTTACTGACACTGAGGTGTAGAAACACCAAGTTACTACTAACTTAATTACTAGTATTTATCAGGACTATAGAGTCTTTGGTACCACCAAAATTATTTCCTTATGTAAAACACTAGGCATTAAACATCATCAAAGAAAATCACCCTTAAATGAAGAAATCAAATTGCTGAAATAAACACATTTCAATTATTTGATGCATATATAAATGGAGAACAATATAAGTAATATGAACATTCATTGGAGGAAGAAAGAGATGACTTTGAAAACAGAATGCTGTTTTCAAGAAGGGTTTCTTGGAAAAATATAAGCCAATATTTCTTAGTACCTAAACAGCATGTGGAATCTAACCATCAAGAGAGTATTACTGAGATAAGTAAGGGGTGTATTGAATTTAGGGTGTATCTATAATGTGCGGAAAACCAACTGGTGAGGAGTAGGGAAAGGATTAAAAAGGAAAAAAGAGATTTTTAAAATTTAAAATACAAAATAAAATTTAAAAAGAAGTAGTTTGAAACTTGATACTTTAAAAGGTATTTAAGACCACCCTATACATATATATTTATGCACATATAGATGTGTGTATTCATATAAACACACTTCATGTTTTATTGTATAATACATGTGTATATATAATTGTATGTTTTAAACATATACATAAGAACCAAATACGTGCAAGGAAGAAGAAAAAGGATGCATTTGGGGGGAATGGAGAGTAACTACTAATACATATGGGGTCTCTTTTTAGGATAATAAAAATCTAAAACTGCTTCTGGTGATGGTTGCACAGCTCAGGGAGCATACTGAAACCCACAAAATTTTCCTGTCTCAGCAGGTTAACTGAAAGATATGTGCGCTATCTCAAATTAGAATAAAGAACTCCTGTGCTTCCAGTGTGCCACCCTCGGTCCTGCTGCTGGTACCTAGGGGCCACATGTTCAGATGGCAAAGATTCTGGCATAGAGAAGAGGCTCAAGTCCTATCAGTCTCTACATGGGGAGAGAGAGCAATTATTGAGTTCTGTCATTCGATTTCAGTTTTTCCCATTGTGCAGTTAGCAGCGACCATCAGAAAACATGTGCCCCCCTTTTTGCACCCAGTGCTGCATGCAGCCCCACCAGCACCAAGGCACATGCACCATGTGCAGCACACATGGAGTACATGCACTGCAAATCCTTCCCTCCTAAGCACCATGGAGCGGGTGCCTTGCAGGATGGAGGGGCATAGCTAGGATACTCTCTGTTCCTGACCTGGATGATGCTTCTGGGCCCAGCACTGCCCAGAAATGAGAGACACCCCTGTAAACCTCCTTCCTCTGCCACCCAGAGCTCCTGCAACAAGCCAAGGGGCACATTCCTGTCCCCAGCTACACGTAACCTGATGTTTCCCTGTGGGGGAAGTATGGTACATTTCTGTTATGCTAATTTATAAGAAATAAAATATTTCAGAGCACACCAATGGTTCTGTGCATGATTTAAATAGAGGAATGCTAGGAAAAATTGAAGACACAGGCTGTCTGAAAGGGACTGGGAAGAGAGCTCCTGGAGCACAGCTCTCTGAATGAAGGAGAAAGTAAAGCAGGAGAGGCCCTGGCAGTCACCCTGGGGATTTGGAATGGCCTCCAATCCTATTTCCTAACCCATGGAAGGACCACCCCTCCCCCTTCCCCATCATGCCTACCAGCAGACTGCTGTGGCACAGAGAAGCACTCTGGGACATACAGTCAGATGGCCTCAGGTCCATTTCCAGTTGCAGGAGCCCTGTTTGGGGATTGGCTTGAATTGCGGTTGACTATGAGCCGTGGAGATTTGGCCATTGTCGCCACCCGTAGTCTCACGGGACTTGTTGCGGGATCTCGAGTGACTTGGCCGAAATTGCTGATCGGGTCAGCGCCATTTTTAGTGGTGGTGTGTTTGGCGTGTGTTAGTTGTTGTTAGAACCAGAGAGAAAAGTTATCAGAATAAAAAGCTGTTTGTCTCCAGTTTGCCTCTGAAGTTCTTCCCACGGCTCCGTTGCTCCAAGCGCTTCAGGCGGCAACATCCAGTCTGTGAATTTCAGCCTTGCCATGTAAGGGCTCTGCCATCTGCAGTGATTGCTTCAGCTCTCCAAGACTTCCTTTCCTTAACTATAAACTACGGTTAACAGTTTCAAACTATCAAAATACTAAATGTATTCTATAAACACAAAAATTTCACATAGACATTCAGAAAGCTATTTATGGCCTCTACATTACGCGTGCCCCTCCCCGCAAGCCCAGTCATAAAGGCCAGTGTGAAGCAATGAGGGGAAAGGCAGGCAGCTCCCACAGCCTGGGCTGGCACAAAGGAGAAGGCAGGTATCAACACAGAGATAAGCTAGTTAACTTGAACAACTTGTCAAAATTCTGAGCTCTGCCCCTGCCCTTTCAGGACTCCACTCTACTATTATGGGCCCAGGATGACTTCCAGCTGAGGGAAAAGCAGATGATGAGGGACACCCAGCAGGGGGAGGATGCTCTTACCACTCTGACTGGTGAGCACAGACAGCGGGGGAAGAGGGATCCCTCTGCAGAGTCTTCAGCTTCCCTCCCTGGCTAAAGGATTCTTGCAGGACTCACAAGGACCAGAACCTGCATGCCCTGCTTTTATAGAAACAGCACTCCAAGTTAAGAACAAATTTCAAATTAAACTTTGGAATATGACCTGTTAGAAACCTTGAGACAACTTGCATATAAATATTGAAAGCACAGGGTGATCGATTTTCAAAGGGATCCAGGATGAAAACTATTAATCTGAGGGCTTCTCAAACAAGACATGATAAAGGAATTTAAATTTTTTTTTTCCAAAACTTACATTCTAGGGTGATGTATGTGGAAACAATAAAGAAAACACAACAGTTCTTCCAGAACTCTGTAAAATGATTAGTCAGTACTACACGCTAACTTATGGCCCTTTAACACAAAATGCCTAAATTTGTTACTGAACCTAAAAAGGAAGCTTTAAAAAAATTCTACTAATTATTTTTTTCGTTTTCTTGTTTTTACTTTGGCTATTCATTCTTTTACTTTTGTTTTGGATATTAAAATCCAATACTACTAAAGCTGTTGAACAAACATGTACCTGGTATATTTCAAACATCTGAGAGTAAAATAAGGGATATGGCAGAAATCTCTCTACTACCACAGTCCCCGTTCTCCTGCAGACCACCCACCCACACATCTGATAGGTAAAATTCATAACTTCTCATCAACCTTTTGAAAACTACATTTTCAAGCCACAAGTATAATGTGGATTCTTTTTTCCTCATTCCTCTTATAATGGTCTGTGGGCACAATAAAGGCCAGCACTTGGCTTTTCAAATCTATCAACAGAGCATGGGGGTCCACCCCTCCTTAAGTGAAGAGCATCTAGATTCCCTCCCCATCTCTCCCCCACCACAGACTCTTTGCTCTCTTCGTAACAGTGCATGTATTTCAGTGTGGATACAAATAGATCTCACGTCACTGATCCTCCATGGATGGGCACTGAGGTAGTTTCTGATCATTTATTGGCATACATAAGTTTGCAACGAATGATTTTGCAGAACACTTTCCAGGCCTTAGGATGCCAAGAGGATCTCATGATGCCAAATGGAATGGCTTCAAATGTCAATGGGCACATCCTTTTAAAACTTTGATAAATTCTGCCAAATTGCCCTCCTGAGGAACTATAGCAATCGACACCTGCACTATTTATATTGTAGACAGCCGGTTTCTGCACAATATTTGCCAATGAAGAATGTTACCAAACATTTGAATTTTTGTCAATGTGGTAAAAAATATCTCATTGGAGTTTTGATTTTTAAGTTTTAACCTGCATTTATCTTATAATGAAGTATCTTTTCGAATATTGAGAATTCACACATATTCTCTATGTGCTCGTTCATATTTTTGCTGTGTTTTCTACAGAGTTATTAGTCATTCTCTTATGGATTAAGGAGATCAATCAGCTCTGTGCCTATGATAGAAGCTGTAAATATTTTTTCTTTTGTTTCATGTTTTGTTTGAACTTTGCTAATGGTATTTTGTGAAAAGAAGAGGTTTTTTATTTTGTTCATATTTCAAGATTTCTTTCCTTGGAGGCTAAGAACGAATTGTCCCACATTTTGTTATAGTAGCTGTACACAGGTGCATTATGTCATGTAAAATACTACAGTGGTTTTGAAATTGACCTACAGTATGTTACAATTAAGTGTGGGTCCAGACTGTTACCCAGTTCTCTTAACACCATTTATTAAAGAACAATTTACCCCCATGATTTGAATTCCTATCTTACGCATATTTGTAATAACTTCAAGATAATTCTGGACCTTCTATTCTCTTCTGTTTGTCTGTCAATTAACACCATTACTGGGTTACAAGGGGTCATGTCTGGGCCAGTTCATCATCCACATTGCTCTTTTTCCTTCCATATCACAACTGCCCAACTGAAGCTATCAGGAAGGAACTTACAGGACTGTGGTCACTGGCTGGTATGGCAAAAATCTGTACTTAACACAACACTTTGAGAGAGGGGGCTGATAATAAACCAACATCACTATGACACAATCAAGTAACTGACGTATTTATTAATACATATTAATAATATTATTTTATTAATAAAGAAACCAAAAGGCAGAGAGATAAAGTGGCACAGATATCACATGATGAGTTCCTAGGCGAGTACTGGAACACAGATGCCCTGAGCAAATATTAATTCTCACCATCCCCAATTCCCTTCCTTTCTTTTGTCCTTGCTCCCTCCCTCTCTCCTTTTTTTTCTTTCTTTTTTTTTTTTTTTAATAATATCTGTCTTGGCATACCAGGCAGAGTCTCACAGGTTACCATAGTAGTCCTGGAATCAGACTCTGCCCCAAGAGCTTTCTCAACCCCTATCTCCTAGGTGTTTTTTCTTTTTTTCTTTTTGACGGGGGAGGACCACCTTGATAGCATGGAGTGATATCTCAATATCTCAGAATGCATGTATGTGTGTAACATGTACTGCTCCAACAGATTTAGGATTCATAAATACAATAGTAGGAGTTTAACTGAAGTTGTGGCTGAAAGAACTAAAAATAGAATCAAGTAAAAAGGCTAATTGTTTTGGGGTATGTGCACTCAACCTCCTTCTATAATACACAGAAAAAGCTAGTTCTACAAACACCACAAAACTCATGAATTTTATGAGACAGGTAAAAAAAATCTTGGATATGGGAGAGTTTGCTAAACAGTCTGGTATGGGGGCACATGCCTATAATTCCAGCGACTAAGGAGGTTGAGGCAGGAGGATCTCAAGTTGAAAGCTAGCATGGATAACTTAGCACGACCCTGTCTGAAAATGAAATATAAAATAGGCTGGGGATAGAGTGTCCCTGGGTAAAAAAATACTTAGAAAATAAAAATAAATAATAAAAATACTTAGCACTAAAAATACTTAGAAATGCATGTGACTAAGAAAATAGCCAACAGCAACAGCAAACCAAAGAGGTTTTTTTTTTTTTTTTAAACAGGGAATCATTGCAGTTTTGAAAATTATTATACCTATACAACTATGATTATTAAATTATGGTGGAATTAAGAAAGAGATGGCAACTAATTTCAGGGGGCTAAATATGACATAATCAATGCATGGCACTACAGTAGTTGGTTAAACTCTTCTTTGATATACTGACAGATATGACATAACTGCTCAATAAATTATAAAAGCAGCCAGGAATGGTGGTGCATGCATGTAATCCCAATGGCTTGCGAGGCTGAAGCAGGAGGATCCCAAGTTCAAAGCTCACCTCAGCAATTTGGTGAGACCATGTCTCAAAATAAAAAATAAAATGGGCTAGAGATGCAGCTCAGTGATTAAGCACCACTAGGTTCAATCCCTAATACCCCCCCCCCAAAGCAAAACAAAACAAAACAAAAACACCCACCCACACACACACACAATTAAACACATACATACATACATATATGTAAAAGTAACTAAAAGAGATATAAATGAATGTAGGTCATATAAACTTAAGTACAGTAGAAACCTAAATATAATATGCTTCAAAATACAAAATTAACCTAAATTATTCTAAAGAGAGTATTCGAAAAACGTGGGATGGGATTGAGTGCAGGGAGAGTCAGCTTGAATCTATGAAATATAATGAGGTAAATATCTTCTATAATATTCAAGTTCAAATATTATTTTAAAATAATACACTACTTTGGAAATACTGGTTTTCCAACTTATATTTACCAAATGATGATTCAAATCCTTTATGTACATGAGGGCTACTGCTGGGGTCTTCTAAGAGTTTTCTAGAACATATTACCATTAATTCAGTTTGAGATTCACTTATTCTGCATCCAAATATGATGCTGCCACTAGAAATTTAATCTGCAGCCATCACATTACATAGGACAGCTGTCTTTTCCTCTAGTCCTACAGGAGCACATATGAGCTCCTCATAATGACCAGTTACTCTACAATGCATTCTACTGTTTCTAAAGCTTATTTAGAGTAAAATCCAGCATTAGTATATAGGTTATATTCCTCTTCCTGAAACACCATTTAAGGGGGAAAAACTACCTTTTATTCAGATATATGTTGTACACAAAGTATAATGAAGGGTGAAATCAGAAAGTCAGTATCAACCAATATCATAAAAGTATAGCAAAATGTACTGAAAAGAATACGTAAGATCTGCATAGAGTCCTATAAAACCTTTCTCCAATGAATTCTATTTCTGATGATGTCAAGAGATGTTAAGAGAAACTATAAATACGAAAGTGGGGAGATGCATATTCAGGAAGGTTAGGGTAACACTACACATTGGATTTTTCTCCTAGAAACTCAGAGTGTGAATTGAAATAAGAAAAATTCTGAGAGTTCTACTTAAAGAAACATGCTTTTGTTTAGCACACTGCTTTGTTGTTGCTGTTCTCTAGGGAATAGTACCTGTGCCTGGTACAGCTGTCACGAGGATGAAGGTCAACTGTATTAAAGTGTTCTGATAATATAGTGGGTACTACCACTACCAGTCTTTCTATTAAATGCAGAACAGTTCAGTTCAAATGTCTGGTCATTATCAGCAATTTTCTTGCCATACACAAAAAGCAGTTTCAACCCATTTGAATAAACAGAGATTACCCTGATATCACACTGTACACTGCTCACACGACAGAGTGGATTGTCCATATTAATTGGGCAGATACGCAACTTCCCTTTCTGCTTGTTCAGTACTTTGTGAACTCACATATATGAAAAGAATTACTCTATAGCCAAACCAAGGTACTAAATCAAACAAGTTTATAAAACTATATAATAAGTCTATATATAAAACTCAGTAAAAAGGGGGTTCTGCATTATCTTTGTAATATTAATCCAAAAGGATAAGAAATAATTTGAAGAAAAATCTCTACATAAATTACAATGAAGAACTCAATATTTTAAAATCAGCATTATTATACATTTCCTAAGCAAAAAATAAAAAGAGTAAGAAATCTTCCAGTTGGAAGATTTTCACATAAAGCTACAATCATTGCAGGCTGGAAGAGTGTGAGCCTATACGTAAGCTCAGGCTTGTTTTACAATTATGTGAGACAGCTTATGGTATATTTTCCTTTACCACTTATATTCTCTCTACAGATCTACAAATAAAGAATATGATAATTTTAGACTATTGAATATTGTACTGTTTACATTTAAAACTGGTGAAACTCTACAATAATACAGAATTTCAGATTCCTCTACCTAAAAAGGAACATATTGTTGACAATATTCAGCAAATGAACATAGCCATCTGCAGTGCTGAGCCACGTACATGACCAGAGCAGAACAGCATGAAGGGTCATGTATGTAAGGGTAAAGATGTAATTTCCATTAGGAGATGGTGGATCATGATATATGGTGAGTCCACTGCTAGGCTACTATAAAAGGCAGTCCTACGCCTTACAAAAGTAAATACCATTTTGATTTTAAACGTTTAGCATAGGGAAACCAAATTATAAAAATGATAGTAGAAAACATTGTTTTCTTGGTTAGAATTTTCCTAAAGAAAACTCAAAAGCTACCAAAATACATAGAAAACTGTAACTCATAGAAATAGAAACTGCTTTATATTATGATGTATCCTAAATGAAATTAAAAGACTGCAATGAATGGGAGAAAACTATGCAACATATATGAAAACATGATTAGTAAAGTTTGTAAAATAAAAACCTCACACATTGGAAAAAGAATATAAACAAGCAACCCATAAATGGAGATGTTAAAATGTTTACCTAAGCATTATGATGATCAATGTCTCTAGAAATCAAGGGAGTGCAAATTAAAATAATTCTAGACTAATGCAAATTAAAATAATTTTAGATGAAGAGTCTATGCTTACAAAAAAGTTTATTTTCCTATGTATTTGCTTTATTTTCAAAATGAATTCATTCAACATATATTTTATGCCCGATACATTAAAAAAAAAAAAAAAAGACCAGAAAAAGAAATCTTTGTGGTTAGGATCCCAGAATATAAGTTGACTGGACAGATGGGTTATAAACATCAAAAAATGCTAACAAAAGGCAACTTCTGAAAAAATAGTTGAAAATCCTGTCTACATATAAGACTCCTGCAGCTCACCACAACTGAGAGGGCCTAGGATTACCTTGCCTTCTACACTATTTGTTATACTAACTCCCAGTGATTCCACATGATATCGACTTAGGGCACACTTACCCACAAATGTGCCACTGCCTCTGATATGTTTATCCTATAGGATTTTTGCACACAGTTATTTTCTTGCTCCTCCAATTCCTATCTTCTGTTACCACTCGTACTTCCTACATTCACTTCCACTTAAATTACTGCTCTGTTCAAATCTCTGACCATGGCACCTGCAGCCAAGAGGAGGAAGACTACTTTAAATCTAACAACCTCCTTCCACCTTCCATTCTACTGAGGAACAATGGGAACAACAAGGAGGGAAGGGTAGGAAGTGGCATTGAACTGTTTGTGTTAGAACCCCAAATTATTTCTTTAAGATGTAAATTCCCAAACAGTCCTACTCACATGTAGAGATTTAAACATGAGCTGCTCTGCTCCCCAAGTCACTTGGAGGGGAAAGGGACTACAAGCAAGTGCAAATCTCCTAGATTCTTTCATGTTAACCCAAAGGGAAAAATACATTTCATTCACACTTTCTAATATATGGATACATGCCAGCATAAAGGAGAACAAAAAGCAAGTGCTGTGAGCAAAGAGCAGCCTTGACTTTATCTGACTTCAAGTCAACAAGCTAGATGCTCATATAAATAAAACAAAATTTAGTGAGTTTAAGCAATTACTAGATGCTTTGCAATGTGTGCTGATGAGAAAGTACTATTTCAAAATCACTTAGGAAAAAGCATGGAGCAGACAGTAGTGGCTCCCTATCTTTCAAGGAAACAGAGTCCAGCATGATGCTTCTAGGGTTTTGGCAAAAGGATTCCATGGTCAAAGAAGTTTGTCATATTTCAGTGAAACAAAATTAATATGTGCTCATCTTGAGTCTGAAAGGGCAGAAAGGGATACAATATACAGAGCATTCACCAAACTGACCTAACTGCAAAGACATTTTTCCAAGATTGAGCTAAGACTCTTGCTTGAAACTTGGAATCTGTGAAAATCAGAATGCCCAGTCAGTCCTGCATGCTCCTTCTCCCTTCCACAAAGCTGGCTGGATGGCAATAACTGCTGGTAAAAATTCTTTTTAACAATTATTTTCTTGAGACTCTTTGAAATTATTAAATATAGAGCCCTAACTTTTGATGTTTCCATATTTATTTCCTCACAGGATAGGTTTATTCTATTTCTGCTAACTGGTTATGCTTAGGAACTTAGGAAAGGCAGATGAAAGGGAAATGATCGTGCACATGCTAGGCAAGCGCTCTACCGCTGAGCCACAACCCCAGCCCCGGAAATGATCTTAACAAAAAATAATATAAGAAAATATAGCCTAACCATCATCCTATGTCCAAGCAATCACTGAAATCACACTATTAAGAGAGGTTAGGTAGGGCAAAATGGCGTACAGAGACAAATTCATAAAAAGAACATGAACTTTTTACAACTTTGGCTTGAAATAAATCACCTAGAAAAAAAGAGGAATTTTCCAGATCAAGTAATTTAACATAACATGTGTATGAATGAATGATCACTTTTCTAGTTGTAACTTTTCTAGTTGAAAGTTTTTCAAATTTCTAAATTAAGCGGTTATAAATAGTTTTTACTGAATTTGAGTATGTGGTTTCACATTATTTTGATAGTCTAGGCCAAAACTTGATTTTACTTGGGACAATATAAAGCTAAGAAAAAAAGAAAAAGTCTAGATGTAAAACAATGACTTTGGCATTCATGCACAGGAGCATACTTCAGTGGGAAGCCTGATGGCATGATCACATAAATCACCACACACTCATAGACTCACACCGGCTGTTAGAGGCAGGGCAGGGGCTGCCATAAAAATTTAAATACTACTTAAGTGATGGAGAGGAGGCCCATCCTTCACACCTGGGATAGTGGAAGAACTGGCAGGTAATTCACCAATGGAGCATTAGAGCAAGAAGACGGCACACTCGCAAAACAGAAAGTTACAGAGCTCTGTCACTTATACTTGCCCAACGCTAAACTTAAAATGCGCACTTTATTGATGTTACTGAGTTCTACTGAGAGTAGAAGAAGCTTTTTTAATTCTAAAGTTATATGATCATCTTTGAAGGAAAAAAGTAACAGTCACTGATGATAAGGACCACTGAATTTATCCAATAATCTATGTCCATTTTTACAAAAATGCTTCACGTAATCCATTTAAAAATAATAACTGATTCATTTCAGTCCCTGCACGCAATGCTTCCTTTTGTCCCTTGTACGTCTCTCAAATGTCTTATTTTAAAGGAATATATAGTACTCCCGGAAGACATTTTCCCATTTCTATTCTCTTCGACTCCTGCGAGCCCTTGTTCTGTGTGATAAGGCAATCTCCTCCGGGATCTGAGCTGTGTAGTTTCGCACCACGAGTGACAAGGACTCGACTTGAATAACTGCTGTGCGCAGGTTGTAATTATGTCAGCCAGAGTGTTGAACAAGGGGCCTGATTAATGTGAGCCCCGGCCCAGGCGCAGTCCCTATCAAAACCTCTGCGCAGGCCAGCAGTGGGGATGGGTTAAAGCAGAAAGACAAAACACGCTGCAGGGTCCGTGATAGATGAATTGCTCCAACAGTCTTCAGGCAGATGTTCCAGGACAGTATAATATACAATTACTCTGCCTTATCACCTTCCCAGGGA
Source organism: Tamias sibiricus (assembly GCA_025594165.1). Lineage (NCBI taxonomy): Eukaryota > Metazoa > Chordata > Mammalia > Rodentia > Sciuridae > Tamias > Tamias sibiricus. Next base: position 11,253,165 of record CM046671.1, read on the forward strand.
CAATAAAGCTTCCTCCTTCTATAGCTCATGTGAGTGAAGGCAAAATTAGTTTTACTTTTACAACACTGACTCACTTATCATGTTGCCTTGATTGTGCTTTTACAGCTAAAGAAAACATATATTCCATTTTTAAACTGAAAAAAAAAAAACCTTAAAAATAAAACTGAAACCTTGTTTTGAGTCTCTTTTACATCAGAGATAGTGTTTTAAAAGGTTGTTTTGTTAAAAAGAGATTCAAGGAAAGTAATAAAATTTGCTTGTGCATATGTAGTTACAAACAAGTGCGCACATGTAACTCAAGAAATAAGATCTGGACTGTATCATCATTACATTCATAATACCATTTTTTCAAAGGCCATGTAGAAATCATTAATGAGAAGGAACATGTAATTAGAACATACATGTGTGTGTGCTGACACCATCCACACATGCCTCAGGCACAGGCGCTTGGCTGCTGGTGTCTGAGAGAGGGTCTAGTCCGAATGATGCACTTACTCACACCACCCTCTCCTCTGCTCAGGTCTGTCCTCAGGAAAGCTGGATCCCTGGTGAGGGAAGGCTGCTTCCTCACCCTTCCTCAGGAAATCCTGCTGGCAACACTGGGACCAACCTACTTCAGGAGCACTGCAGTGATTATTTCTATACCCTTATTTGTAGTTACATACATGGTGCTAAAAAATTCTAGATAAGATATATATAAAATAAAACTACCTTAATCTGCAAAGAGAAAAGGGCTTTTATTTCTAAGGCTGAAAAACAAGCTAAAACCCAAACCAGAGACATAGCCATTGCAATTGTGTGCTAACAATGATTTAAAATGAGACAAAGCAGCAAAAACTCTAACAGAATCAACGAAGCCCACACAAAATGTTAGTGAATGCAAAACTAGCATACATCAACCTGTGGGGCAATATATATGACTTATTTCCACTTTTTAGTGGCTTAATGCAACTGACATCGACACTCAGCAGTTATAATACAACCTAAGTCATGAAAACAAATCATGTACCCTATCTTACCCGAAGGAGTGATATATTTGCTTTTTCTTTTCATATTATACACACGCTCACTCCAACACCCACATGATCCTTATTATTACACTTCTGGTGGCAGGATACACTCTAGCTGAGTAACTATTTCTAGAAATATGGCAATCTGAAGAAGGTGGGCACCAATCTAACAGAGTCTTCAGGAGTTTACCACAGCAGCACATAGCAAAGTGAATTAAGCTCATGATTCGCAAGAATGATACACCATGTTCAAAAATCTGGAAAAAGCCAAACAAATAAAAGGGTAACTGCGACCAGAGTGGGCAGGAGTTGGGTGCCATCACAGTAAATGACCGGGTGTCTTCATTTGCCTTAAGACATCATAGGAATGTCCTTTGGATTTACTTTTGGCAGAAAAACCCAGAGACATCAGTAAAATTTGTTTAGAACAAGCTACAGAACAGATGTCACATAAGACTACATTTAACAGGAGTGTTCATAAATGATCATACTGAATTGTTAGCTAGCAGCAAGTAAAATTTCAAACTAATGAAACAGCCAAAACAAGATAGCCATTCTAAATTCTATACACAAGGTAAATGATATGCCAGGGTCCAGGTGTGTATGTGCTGGGGTAGGTGTAAATAATATGATACCATCTCTATTTTCTAGATTCCTATCTTTGAACACATGATGATCAAATTTGGTGCTGTGCAGTAACCCCAAATGTGGAAACCTTGTCATAGTTGCTGCACTAAAATCAGCCATAAGCATACAGATGAAAGTGAATTCAAGTGTGGTCCATCTACCTGCCCTACCAGCAGTCTCCACCTCACCTTCCCTTTGTTCCCTGGGCAATGTGCAAGCTTCCCATTTCTTCACCTTCGTCAGTGGGGCTGGAGTCTGTTCTCACCAGTTTATTAAAACTGGTCTTCCCCAAAGTACCTTAGACTCTTGGAGCTGCGGCTACCTGTTCCTACCGCACTCCACCCTGGCACAGCTGGCTACCTGTTCCTACCGCACTCCACCCTGGCACAGCTGGCTACCTGTTCCTACTGCACTCCACCCTGGCACAGCTGGCTACCTGTTCCTACCGCACTCCACCCTGGCACAGCTGGCTACCTGTTCCTACCGCACTCCACCCTGGCACAGCTGGCTACCTGTTCCTACTGCACTCCACCCTGGCACAGCTGGCTACCTGTTCCTACTGCACTCCACCCTGGCACAGCTGGCACTCTTTTCTGGTCGCAGATCCCTCTCTTCCCTGGAGGTCCCTTTGGTTCTATGAGCCCGTTTCTCAACATCTCAGATACTGGCTATATGCCTCTCTGCCTTCTTCATTTTCTATACTTTCTGAGGGAAATATCAATCTCATTGTTGGTTTCAAATTTTGCACAGATTCGTACTGACCTGTACACCCTCTGAAGTGTCTCCATTTGGATATTCCAGTGTTTCAAGGTAACACATCCTGGATGACATGAGTAGTAATTTTCATGAAGGGCAGCCCTCTCAAGGAGTGAGTCCCTCACTGAAAGGTGCTATCACTCACCCAGGAGCACAGGGCTATGCACCTAAAGGGTGAAATGGTCCTTCTGCATTCATCCCTTTGGTTAGCATGTCCCTTCATTCTGTCTTCCAACCTGGATATCTGAATCTGCCTTATTTTGTGCCTGTACCTTTGTGACCATCTTTTTAAATGATCTCCTATCTCCTGCTGTGTCTCTTGGACTCATCTTTGCATCCTGACAGTGATTTGGCAAAGTAAGGTGTAAACACACCATTTTCCTGCTCTGCATTTTCCACTGGCCACCCACTGCCTGTGGAGTCAAAGTCAAGCTCTCCAGTATGGACAGTGGTAAAAAGCGGACATATTCTTCCTGCCTACTTTTATCAGATCATCTCATATGCCCTGCAATCCAGGCTTGCTGGAAGGAGAAGATAAATTTAGTTAGAAGGAAAGATGTAACTTAGGAGTGCAGAGAAGGAAAGAAATCTTACTTTTAACTAACATCAAAGTTACTTGAGGTTTCTGGATCCAGACAAATTTCTGAAGCTTAAATGTCAAGCACTTTTGATCTCAAACAACTCAATTGAAGAGATAAATCATCTTATTTAAGCACCCTCAGCATTTACCTCATTTTCTCTAAATGGTAAATTTTTATTTGTTTTATCACATTTCTTATGTGTTAAAGTTACAATTCAAGATGAAGAAACAAAACATATTGAGGAGGAAAGCACCAAGTAAAGTTTATCAACATAACACATGCGCACATAGAGATGTCTCCACAAAGCCTCATAAGGAAGGATAAAAGGTGGAACAGTGCTTTATATATCAGGAGACAAGCCAAAATAATTAAGATTAACGAATTAAAGATTAAGTTAAAATTCCCTATAGAAAAAAGTATCAGGTTACATATTATGCTACTGAATAATGGGTTCTAGTTTATTTGAATCATAGCTCACTTGTACATCTGTAGTAAGTAATGATATGATTGTTTTACCAAAAAACAAAAAACGTTCAGTAGTTGTTTTTCTAGAGTTTCTTAATAGATTAAACAGAAAGGAGCACAGTGGAAGAAGGAGAAGGCCAGCAAAGGGTTTGCACTACATTCCCTTAATCAAGGAGATGAAGACATAAGATTCACAGAAGACCCTGTCTTTACAGAATCTGTTAAGGAAGACCCAAAACACGCACACACTCGTGACCCCGGGGAAGGAGACGTCTTACTCCCACGGGGAATGCAACTTGTTGGAAGGTGTGTGGATGCACAAAGCCACTTCACCTTCCTCTGCCTCAAAAATAAAAACTACCTTCTCCAAACTCTCATCTTCTAAGTGTTCCAAGTTTTCCTTTCTTTCTTCCATTATTTTTGTCAGGCCCCTGAGAGGCAATGTATTAGCATATGCTAAAACCAAGGAGCTGAAAGTAAAATGAAATAACTAGTATCCTTGCATTCTTACTGATTAATGAAAGTTTGACAAACTTTTATACACTTCAAAGCTATTCTGTCTTGTTATGTTCTTCTCTCAAATGCACATATGAGGTTGAACTCCACTACCACTGTGGCAATGTGCACAGTGTTCTACTGATGGCCGTCAGCTCTTCCAAGTGATTACACTGCTTGCCTAATAAGCTCCATTCTATGAGTTTCTAACTGCCAGAGGATATAGATAGTTACATAGGGAAGTGTTTTGTTGTGTGATAATAGCTCTAGTGTCTGAGGAATAACTTATTATGCAAGAGACTATTGCCCCAAAAATATTTTCTATTTTTTTCATCTCTAAGGCCTTTCTTCCTGCCACTATATATACAGATATATCTAACTACCACCCAAGGGACTGTCCAGAGTAATTCCTTGTAGAAAGACCATCCCCAAAGATAGCTTTGGTCCTTTTATAATGACTGGATTTGGGATTCAGCAACAGCACGCTAAATAAACATGTTTATCTAGATTCTACTTTAAGATATAGCAGAGGGAATGTATGGTCACTTTGTGTTCAAAATGGCTCTTCTAATTAATCTGTGATCTCTGCCTGTTTCAGCTACATTAACAAACAAAACAACTTAACTTGTACTGATATGTGAAAAGGTATCTCAGATTCTTTTTGTTTTAAAGATATCAAACCAATTTGTAATTTTTAATGCTGTGGGATCTATTTGTTCTCAAGTCTATATGATTTTTCACTTCACCTTTTTCAGAGATTAAAACTGTGAATGCTAACTTTAGGCCCTACACGCATACATGTGTTATATCTGTACACAGCTTGCTTAAATGAAAAAAGGTTTGAAAGTTTATGTGCTCATGTATATAGCACAAGGAAGCAAAGTATGAATGAAAGAAGCTATCTGAAACTAATATTAGAAAAAAAAATAACAGAAAATATAAAACCACATAAAACAATTAAAATACTGAAAAAATATGAAACTTTTATGTAGGAAGAATTCAACTTTCTGCAAAGTACAAAAACAGTAGGAAAAAAAAGAGCACTTCATTACAGAAAATCGGAAAGGATGATGCAATTCTGGGGACAATGAATTCATTTTTTTAGGGAATTCTGCAAAAAATTCTACCTACACTCACCAGATACAGCTACTCCATGTGAAGGGCACTAGACTCCACAGAGTATCACCTTGACACAGGCTAGGAGAAGCTTTTTAGGCACTGTTTATGCTTGGCAATCAACACACACAGTTTCACAACCAGCCACGATACTGACATCTACCTGTGGCTGGCTGAACTGTGTACAGGAGGCCAGCAGAAAGGGGCATCTGCCTCCTGGCAAGACCACACATAATCCAATGGGTATGTAGGTTTTCCAGAAGCCAATGGGTGTGTAGGTTTTCCAGAAAACATGCATCAGAATTTGATGAAAGCTTTTAGACTCACCATCGCTCTATGAAAAATCTAGAAAATAACTGAATTTTTAGGTTTTCAGATTTATCTGTGAGCCTGGCTCATTTATTTATTATTATTCCACTGAATAGATTAGCAGTTATAACAGGCTATAGAGACCTGACATATATGAAATAATGAAATGATAATGACTGGGACTTTAAATAACAAAAGTAGTTTTGACTTGAAGTCTGTTCTGATTTAAGTAGACCATGGCAATAACTGGCTTTAAATGTAAATCATATCTTATATCACTATTAGACACTTTCATTTTGATTATTATGTAGTGTCTTTATTCTTTGAGAAATTCAAAACTACCTAGATAAATGGTTCTGTGGAAAAAGATATAGTGTGCTGTTCATTTCAGTATGTGTAATCTGGCTTCTTTTTCTTGTATATATTATGTATTATTATAAGGACAAAAATGTGTTTTTTCTCACTGTCACTATTTATGGGCAAATCCAAGTTTGTTCTATCTGTTACTTCTCTTGCTACAACCTATGTACCTGCAAAGGAAACCAAAGAAAAACTGGAACTCTCAGAAGAAATTATCCAAAGGAGAAAATTATCCCTGTGGAGTCTCCCTAGCTCAGGATGCTACTGCTGAAACAAATGGAAGACAAAAACAATAAAACACTAAATGCTGATAAAATAATGTTGTATAAAAATGCATTATATTACCTATGACCTGGAAATATTTTTTTATAACAGAAAAAATAAATTAAAACAAACTTTCAGAAGTAAGATCATTAATACAATTTTTTGGTCACTATAGTTTAAAATTTCCCTAAAGATGGTTCCAGTAAATGCAAAGAAAGATATCCATTAAGTTAAAAGTATATCTTCACAAAAATTTCTAGGGCATACATGATTTCAAATGGTGGCAACAAACAGTAAATTCTCTCTACTACAGTCACATGTGTAAGAACTTGCCAAATCAGATTGTTAGAACTACTACACAAGAGTACTCAGATAAATAAAGGGGCAATATATTGGGGTATACAGCAAAAGGAAGCATGTTCCTAATTGAGAGACAGCCACATCTTCAGCCTCTACCTCATGCAAAAGAGAAAAATCCTCCTGAGATTTAAAAAAATAAAAAAAACATAAACAAAATTAATGAGTCAATGATTTCCATGGAAAACACTGGCTGAGAGTTAAGTGAACCAGGAAGAAAGGGAAAAAAAAAACCCTCAAGAGTAGATTTCCTACAAATTTAGTAAATAATGGGGTGAACCCTTAATCTGAGGTGAGAATTATACACTTTATCTCTCAGCTCCAGTGGATTTAAAAACAATTAAAAAAGGTGAAAAAAGTAACAGTAAAAAATATTTTAAAAAATAAAGCTTATGTAAGGTTGGAGGAATAAGGACAGTTTTGGAGCTGAGGAAAAGTGTAGCCAAAACTATACTTACAGAACACTGAAGCTACCTCGAGTTCAATAACAGGGGATACAGTAAAGAAAACAGCAAGAACTTCAAGAGATTGGCTTGAGATTTCAGTTTTATTTAATTTAATAAATGGCATTTAAAGTGCTTTATAGAATTGCCCTTATATTTTTAATACTGTAGGAAGTATTTTGCATTTCTTTGCATGGCTTAGTTGTTTGTTGTTTAATATGCATGCACTATAATTCCTCCATAAATCCTAAAGGACACAAACAACAAAACAAAAAAAGAATCCAATGGAAAGATGTTTCACATAAAAAGGGGAAGAAAAAGCCCAATTGTGGCCCATATTAGTAAAACTAATATATAATTTGTTTGGGTGAACTTTCATACATAAACCAATGTGATGAGTGAAAGAAACAGCAGTTTGATGTTAATAAATTTTACGGGGATGGCAGACTTCATACTCTTAGAAAGGACACTTTCTATAAAATATGAAAGGTTGTTCTGTTTTGTTCTCTCGATAATATAGAGGTGATAACAAATAAAGAAAAATAAAATGCATAAAGTGCTAGATTGTTTCCATTGTATGGTAGAAACAGACCTAAAGAATTTGCTACATAAATACGGTAGGACAGTGTTCTATGACTCTGAATTTATGCTTTGAAATCATAATGCATGTTAATTAATTGTGAAAGAGTTGTAGAATAATGATGGAATATACAGATTTGTAATGGATTAGATTTTTGGATATTTTAGACAGTAAAAGCTAAGGAAAAGAGTACATGTTTACATCTGGATAGAATGAGATGTCATTGCCTAAATTAATAATGCAAACTTGAAAAATAGCCCGAGGTTCAAAAGACCAATTATAAAATTCTTTTGTAAACAAATCTATACTCACATTTTTCATGAATAATAACAACTAGTATTTCCCTACTAACATTCAACTTATAAAAGGAGAAATATATTTTCAAATAAAATTTAAATTTTATTTAAATTTTCTAGTGATGGCAACTTACCTGCAAATAAGGGTCAATAATGACAAAGATAGGAATACTCATGGGAACAGTTTTTTATCTACCTATATGAAGAAATATTATTTAAATATTTTGAAAGACACCGATAAGGTAAATATAACCATATCTTTTCAAGAAATGTGTGATCATCTATGGTACTAATACTCAAAATGATGGCAAAATGACACATTTCCTTGGTTGAAGGAGGCAGGCCCCACGTGGGGCCTTTTTATTCTATGCACTTATGACATGCTCACTTTAAAATCTTGTTCTTAACAACAAGAAAACAAAGGTATCTCTTCTAATTTCTATATTGTATCCGCAGTCCCTAACTTCAAAAGAATTCTTATACTTGTAAGCTCTTAAAGAACTAACTTGTCTTTTGTTCCCTAGTAAAAGCAAACTTAACCACACATACACATAATTATAAAAATTATTGAATAGAATGGGCTCAAACTACTTACTTCCAGCAATAACAAAATTATTAAAAAGTTATAAAAATAGAAATCACCTTCTTATTAAGGACATAAGTATTTCAAAAGAAGATCTGGTAGTCATCACTTTATCAATTGTTCTAAGTATTAATTCACAGGACAGCAACGAAATGCTTAGAGAACACCATCTCCTATTTAACTCAACTCCTGGGAGAGGTATAACATAATTGCAGTCCAACCAGCTCAAACACACTACTTCATGCAAGTGCCATTGTTAGGGACAACCTGCATAAGTTATGCACAGTACTATGACCTCGAACTTAGAAAAAAGTACAGTATTCTTTCATACAATGGAAAGATGTAATACTTGCAAATACATTTTGCATATAAACACCAAGCCTCTACCAAAACAGTACTGATCTTATTTGAAAAAATAAAAATCTTTGTAGCAGTACTATAAAAAGTCTTAATTATAAATTTTAAGAATTTATTCTTAAAAAGTCATGGATATGCACAAAGACTTACGTATGAGCATTTTGAGAGTAAACACCTGAAAATGGTGTTCATGTCCCAAAACTTAATACATTGATTTTGGTATGTGTAACTTGGGGCCAAGCAGGCATTACAATTATATTACGTATGAATGCTTTTTCAAATTAGACATTTTGAAGCCTTAAAGTATTTCAGCAATTATCCAAGAACTGCTTTTAGATTTAATAAATTTTAAATTAATTCGAAAACTGTAAAAACCTATTTTGATTGTATTATAAACAATATTTAAGCATGCTAAATACTTTCAGGACATCAAAACACCAAATTAACTCACTGAAAGGTGAAGTAAACCTGTAACCAAGTTAAAACATGCACCAAAGAGGACATCAAAAAACACGGGCGAATGTTTACCACTTAACCAAGTGTTAGGCTCTGGTGAGGTAACTTCAACTGTATCTGGCTTGATATGCACAAGGATCCCAGAAGGCTGGTCTGCTAACGATGCGATCCATATTTTACAAATGAAAATGTGGTAGCCCAGGAGGTTAAAGAGTTTGACTGAGCAGGGTTTAATGGTGCCTGCCTGTAATCCCAGTGACTGGAGAGGCTGAGAAAGGAGCGCAAGTTCTAGGCCAGCCTCAGCAACTTAGCCAGACCCTGTCTCAAAATAAAAAATAAATAAATAAAAAGGGGTTGGGGATGTAGCTCAGTGTTACAGAACCCCTGAGTTTAATCCCCATCCTCTCAACAAAACAAGAGTTTTAAGGAGGTCCCACGGTGTTGCCTGCCTGTAGCTATTGCCGTCTGCAGCAATGATACCGCGGAAAAGAATTCGGAGGCAGATTGGAAATGAATAGGTTCTTTATTCTCCCTTCTTCTAACTTCTCTCTCCAGCTCCAACAACCTCTCCAACTCCAACTACCTCCTCTAGCCAACCTCACCCGGTTATATACTTTTTGCCTTAACAAGTATACACGTGTTAACAGCTCAAACTTACAGGTGCATCACATAGTGTTCACGGGCATAGAAAGATTCTTAGATAAATGCATGAATATCAGGTGAAAATATTTAAACACCTCTTATGGCTCTCAGCTAGCTGCCATCTTAGCTATCTCCTTATTAGAGCTCTTACACCACGGTAAATGTGTACTGAGTCCAGATCTTGCACACACCCTATGCTCTGAATCACACACTCAGGCTGTGAGCCTACCACACAGTGAAGGCAGAAACTGGATGTGCAGGCCAATTCTGTAGCAGCTATCATGAATTAACTTGCCACATTTTTAATTTGTTTGCTTGTCAAAACATATTCATGCTGTAAATGTTATTTAAAACTTCAGATTTTAACTATGAAGACTACTTTTAAATGGTAAATGCCACCTGTTTATTTTCTATGTATGGTTTTCTTTATAACCACATTTGAAGGAATAATTTTGGCTACTTTAAAAGAAGTTTGAAAACCATAGTTCTAGAGACTGTGGTTGTAGCTCAGTGGTAGAGCGCTTGCCTAGTATGAGTGAGGCACTGGATTGGATTCTTATCACTGCATGTAAATAATAAACAAATAAAATAAAGGTATTGTGCCCATCTACAACTAAAATGTTTTTTTTTTTAAATAAAATATAGTTCGATAGAAGACTGATTACTGGCACAGAAAAATAGTAATAATGTAAAGTATAAGAAATTTATACTGCAAGAAAGCAAAAATTCCCCCCAAGACAACAAAAATCTTATACATAGGGTACAGACTAAACGCACATAATCCTAAGAGCTAAGTGATAATTAAAGGAAATTTTTATAATTTTCTTATTGCTTTTCTTGTTTTACAGGGAAAACAATTGCAGAATGCTCCCTGTAATAATAAAGAAAAGTCATTCACTCATGTTTATGTTTTTTATAGAACACACTAACGGCACCTTAGAATTTCTATTGTCAGTACCCTAGAACCTCTAATTAGATTGCAGTTTTCCCAAATTTACAAGAAATACCAATCTAGTGTTACACAAAACCAGAACCCATAAAATGTTGAATGAATAAATAATTAATGAATGAAATATATCTGTAATATCTCTGTACTATTCTATGACCTTTCGCATAAAACTTAATGCAATAATATGGCTGATGATAGAGATTATGGCAATATATTTGTAGAAAGCACAGGCTACATACACAGGAATACAAAAATCTACTTTTTAAAGAAGGCTTGATGTTCAACATATGCATTCTAATACTCAACAGAAGTGGCTGCAATTACCCCCCCCCCCCATATCTTCTTATTGATATGTGCGACAGTGATGGTGAGGTCTTCAGTCCAAGGGTGAAGAAGGTGTCATTCAGCATGCCAACTGCATAGTGTCCCAGCTCACCTTCAAGCTCCGGGAGCAGCATGGCCTGGCTGCAAGCTCCATGCCCCAATGTACTTTCCACCAGGCCTCTCTCTGTGTGCCTCATCATATGGGTAAGTCACATGGTTTTGCATTGCCTGAATGAATCTCACACTTTTCTGCACCAGAGCATTACTGCTGTTGCTGAGTACTTCTGTGATCTGGCTGATATAATTCAGCTGCCCCAGACCCCAGTGCATGGACCTAGCACCCATAAACTCCAAGATACCTTCAGCATAAAATGCTACATGTGCCATCAACTACTCATCTCATATCATACATCATGTACTTGAAATTTTGTCACCTTTCATGCCATAGGCAAGATGCTCTCTGCTCTGTAGGGATTTCATATGGGCTCAATGTGGTCCTTCTCCATGTTCTCTCCGGCCCTCTCTTTTACTATTTTAACATGTATTATAACTACTAGTAAAAATTAATTCACTTATTATGTTGTAACATCCTTAAAGGCAGGAAACATTTCTACATCATCTTCCATTCTCAGTGAGTGCTTTTCTGACAGCAGATGAGATGCCATATACATATCAAATAAAGCAATGAGCAAGAAAACCAGAAACTCAGATGTAACAAATGATTGTTTGTATTAAGATTACAAAAATGGAAAAGAACTTTATATTTTGAACAGTCACTAGAATGCTGGATGACGCTATAATGGTGGATACATGTTATTATAAATTTGTCCAGACCTATAGGATGCGTCAGTGAAGGTTCATTAATTGTAAAAACTGGACAACCTTGGTGGGGGTCATAGATAATGAGGAAGTCTCTTATGTGTAGGGGAAGAAGATATCTGGAAAATCTCTATACCAATGTTTCAACTTGACCGTAAACCTAAAACTGATCTAAAAAAAAAAAGTCTATATTTGAAGTCACTATAATTAGGTACTACAATAAACTCCTAACCCAATATGCATTGTGCTTTAAAGTATGCTAATTCACGTTGATTAGAAAAACTCAGGCTTTTACTGATTTATTCAACAGGATCTAATTGTCACAGGAACCCGTATAGCCTCATTACCTGTAGTCACACCAGGGGCACCTGTAGGGTTTCTCTCCAGTGTGCACACGCTTATGCCGAGTCAAATGGGATTGCGTTGTGGAGGCAAAGTTACACTCATCACATTTGAAAGGTTTTTCTCCTGCAACATAACAAGAAATGTTGTACATGAATAATAATAACTGGTATTGATGATAAAAAACTTATTTCCATAAAATGTTTAATAACATCATTCAATGGATTCCACACATTTAAGATATTTGAACATTTGCTCTCAGAATGAGAAAGTTAGAAGACACCATTGACTTTTGTTTCTATATTAGAATATAAGCAAAGAATATAGTATATAGTTCAAGTATATCTTTTACCAATAGGAATCTAAATCATCGGTATAGCAGAACCATATCAAGGATGATTTAACAAATATGTTACATTAAGGCAGTTATAAAAATCTCATTGAGGTGAAAACCATGGAAAAGAACAAGATGTAGATATGCTCTGAATATAGAATATTAAATTTATTAAATTCTTAGCATTAAATATGAACAAAAATATATAAGATCAAGCTATAAATGGGATACTACTTTTAAATCTAAACATACTTACCCTAGGCAGATACAACCAGAACCACCACACAAACAATGCAGATGCAGGGCTGGAGGGTGCCAGGGCTTTACCTCCTACCCACTCTTCTCACTTACACATACAAGGAATCACCAGGGCTTACCAGATTTTCACTCTACTAGTAACACTGAGAGTGAGCATCTGAAACATAGTTATTCAGTTTTAATTAATATAAATTTAAATCTAAAAAAATATTATATTTTCAGCATTTAAAAGTGTTCAAAATATGCTGGAATAAGTTGGGAATATGAATCTACTATTTTGGGGGGGGGCAGTACCAGAGATTAAACTCAGGGTCACTCAACCACTGAGTCACATCCCCAGTCCTATTTTGTATTTTATTTAGAGTCAGGGTCTCACTGAGTTCCTTAGTGCCTTGCTTCTGTTAGGCTGGCTTTGAACTCACAATTCCCCTGTCTCAGCCTCTGGAGCCGCTGCAATTACAGGCATGTGCCACCCGGCCTAGCTATGAATCTACTTTTTGAGGTGCTTTTTATCAAATTTAAATATAGATAATATATTGCAGGTGAAAATTTACCCTATGAATTGAGAAATGCTAGATGTGCTAGATGTGTAAAATATATATCAAATTTCCATTTTCATTTATTTTTTTCTTTTTGGTACTGGGTATTGAACCGAGGAGCACTTAAGCACACATCCCCCCCAGCCTTTCATTCATATATATATATCTATTTTTTTTTTTTTTTTTAAGACAGGGTCTCACTAAGCTGCGTAGGGCCTTGATAAGTTGCTGAGGCTGGCTTTGAACTTGCAATCCTCTGGCCTCAGCCAGTGGAACTGCTGGGAATATAGGCATGTGCACATACCTGGGCCAATTTCAAAATTTTTGATCCAAAATAATAAAATACTGATGGTTATGTTATTATAATGAGTTAATATGAAAATAATAATTTGGATATATTTGGTTGATTATGGAAATAAAATTTTACCTGTTACTTTTACTTTTTCTTAATATGGCCACCAGGAAACAAAATTATACCTGTATAGTCCATATTACAGGCCTACTGGGCAGTGACAATCTACAGAAATCCTCATTTCCCTATCAGCCCCCCACCCAGAAAAAAAATATGTAATAATATTCTTCCAAACATATTTTTTCTGACAAATTTCACATATATCATAAATTAATTTTATATATCTCCATAATTCTACTTGTTACCTCTCATTTACAGGTTGTTGAGATAGCTTTGTAAGTATACTGATTTCAAAGGATCAAGTATCTTGGCATACAATTACATCGATTTGCCTATCATGAAAGATATATGTGCTCCCGAAATGACAATGTTTAGAAATTCATCCTACATGCTTCTTTATTATGGCCTTACTTACAGCTGTGGACCACTTATCTGTAAACATCTCGTTTGATGGCATTTTCTAATGCAGTACATTGATGTGGCTGGATGAAGCCAGATGGGCTTCAATTTCAATCTAGTTTTGCCATATCTCGTATACTACCTGTCAGACCGCTTGAAAAAGATCAGAAAGGTAATACCACCAAAATGCAGGGTAACAGTAAGGATTAAGAAAGCAAAAAATATAGGAAGAACACACTTAGCAAAATGTGCAGTGACTAGTTGCTCATATTACCCTGAGAACACTGCTGACCTTGGACAAGTGCATGGACTCTCACGAGAAGAGAGGAGAAGCACACAAGTGGCTCTCATCAAGAGCTTAGAACCAGTAACAGATAAGCAGTTAGCACACCGGAAAAAATCAATGGGTTTGCACAGTAAGAGAACATGACACAAATATATCATTTAATAAATCCTATCAGGAAATATTTCTGTTTGACTTATTCTTGTTGGAAGGAAGGAAGGAAGGAAGAAAGGAAGGCAGGCAGGCAGGTGGGCTGGCCGGCCCAGGCACAGTGGTGTACTCTTATAATTCCAGTGGCTCAGGAGGCAAAGCTGGAGGATCACAAGATAGAGGCCAGGCTCAACAACTCAGCAAGACCCTAAGCAACATAGCAAGACTCTGTCTCAAAATAAAAAATTAAAAGAGGATGAGGCACAAAAAATAAACTATCTGGGAGTCAATCTAACAAAAGAGGTGAAAGACCCCTATAAGGAAAAATACAGAACACTAAGGAAGGAAATTGAAGAAGACCTTAGAAGATGGAAAGATCTCCTATGCTCTTGGATAGGCAGAGTTAATGTTGTTCAAATAGCCATACTACTAAAACTGTTATAAAGATTTAATGCAACTCCTATTAAAATCCCAATGACATTCTTCATAGAATTAGAAAAAGCAATCATGAATTTCATTTGGAAAAATAAGAGACCCAGACCCAGAATAGCCAAAGCAATCCTTAACAAGAAAAGTGAAGCAGGAAGCACCACAATATAAGACCTTAAGTTATACTACAGCACTACAGTAACAAAAATGGCATGGTAATGGCACCAATACAGAGGTGTAGACCAAATAGTACAGAATAGAAGACCCAGAGACAAACCCACACAAATACAGTTATCTCATACTAGACAAAGGTGCCAAAAACATACACTGGAGAAAAGATAGACTCTTCAACAATGGTGCTGGGAAAATTATAAATCCATAGGTAGCAAAATGAAATTAAAGTCCAATCTCTCACCCTGCACAAACTTCAACTCAAAGTGGATCAAGGGCCTAAGCATTAGAACCGAAACCCTGCATCTAATAGAAGAAAAAGTAGGTCCAAATCTCCATCATGTTGGATTAGGCCCCAACTTCCTCAGTAAGACCCCTATATTATAAGAATTAAAACCAAGAATTAATAAATGGGGTGGATTCAAACTAAAAAGCTTCTTCTCAGCAAAAGAAACAATCTTTGAGGTAAACAGAGAACCTACAGAATGGGAGCAAATCTTTACCACAAGCACATAAGACAGAACATTAACTTCAAGGATATATAAAGCTCTCAAAAACCTTTACAGCAAAATAAACCAAACAACCCAATCAATAAATGGGCTAAGGAACTGAACAGACACTTCTCAGAAGAAGACATACAATTAACAAATATATGAAAAAATGTTCAACATCTCTAGCAATTAGAGAAATGTAAGTTGGAGAAAATAATGCTAAGTGAAGTTAGCCAATCCCAAAAAACCAAAGGTCGAAGGATTCATTTGCTATGATGATACTGAATTATAATGGCAAGGGAGGGGGGGGGATGAGAAGAATGAAGGAATGTTAAATAGAACAAAGGGGAGGGAGCAAGGGGATGGGAATAATGGGCAGAATGAATTAGACATGAATACTAAGTACGTATATAAAAACACAAATGGTGTGAAAATACTTTATGTAAAACCAGTGACTTGAAAAACTGCTCTTTATATGTAATATGAAATGAACTGCACTCTGCAAGCATGTATAACAAATTAGAATGAATAAATAATTTAAAAAAAGAATACAAGCAACAATACATTTTGGCAAGGATGTGGGGAAAAAGCGACACTTATACATTGATGGTGGGACTGCAAATTGGTGCAACCACACTGGAAAGCAGTATGAAGATTACTCAGAAAAGTTAGAATGGAACCACCATTTGACCTAGTTATCCCACTTCTCAGTTTATACCCAAAGGACTTAAAATCAACATACTATAGTGACGCAGCCACATCAGTGTTTATAGCAGCTCAATTTACAATAGTTAAACTATGGAGCTAATCTAGGTGCCCTTCAATAGAGTAATGGATAAAGAAAATGTGGTATAAATACACAGTGGAACATTATTCAGCCATAAAGAAGAACAAAACTATGGCATTTGCCAGTAAGTGGACGAAACTGGAGAATATCATGCTAAGTGAAATAAGCCAATCCCAAAACACGAAAGGCTGAATGTTTTCTCAGATATGCAGGTGATAATTCACAGTAAGGTGGGGATGGATAGGGAAGACTAGAAATACTTTGGATTAGACAAAGGGGAATGAAGGGAAGGGAGGGGGAAAGGGAATAGGAAAGATAGTAGAATGAATTGGACATTACTATCCTATGTTCATATATGATTACATAAGCACTGTAATTCTACATCATGTACAACTAGAAGAACGAGAAGTTATACTCCATATACGTATAATATGTCAAAATACATTCTATCATGTATAACTAATTAGAACAAATGAAAATATAACTGTGCTAAAAAAAGGGTCTAGAGACATGGCTCAGTGGTTAATTGCTCCTGGATACAATTCCAAGTACCAAAGGAAAAAAAAGAAAGAAAGAAAACTACACAAAGCAACAAAGCACGTTGATGAACTGATAAATAAAAAACATCTTTGAGTTAAAAAGGATCTTTGTCTTTTTTCACCATTTTTCCTTAAAGACATCCACCTGCAGCAGCCCCATCAAGCAATCACCCCAGGTCTCAATGACTCTTTGCTCTCAGCAAAGGAAACAATCAAGAATGTTTAAACTCCTGGTCAAGCAACTTGAACTGCTGTGGGACAACACCAACACTGACACATAAAAGCACACTCATGATGTTGGCAGATTTTGCTTTGAAAGGCAACGGGATATTCATTTTGTATAAGGCTGAAGGAAAACAGGTCAACCTCTATGACATGGAAAAACAAGAACAGCCACCCATACTCATACCTGAGTATGGTATGTTCATCCTAAGAACTGAATTTGTTCACTAGGTACAATGAATAGTTATTTAACTTCCTATCAATGTCAAACTTAAGTTCACAAGAAAACCCATTCTAATTATTTCACTCACTTGACATATATCTGTCTAGACTTACCCAGAAAGTACCAAGTATTATAAACTGTGCCAATGAGATATAACTGACACATAAAATATTTCCATATTTATTGAGCACATGGATGAAACCACTACTGCAATCGAGATAATGAACAAAGAACCATTTCCCCCAAAGGACTCCTGTACCTGCCTCTTGCTCAAGCCACCACTTATCTGCTTTGCCACTGTATATTAATTAGCATTTTCTAGAAATTTATGTTCATGCAAACACATAGTATGTACTTTTTCTCGTCTGGCCTCTTTCTCTGAGCACAGTTATTCTGTGGCTTATCTATGTTGCTGAGGGCATACATAACCTCATTTGTTTTCCTTGCTGAGTAGTATTCATTGTATGGAATCACCACAATTTGCTTATCCATTTATCCACAGAAGGGTATCTGAGGCATTGTAATTTTGGGTACCATAAATAAACCTGCTAAACATCTTCATATGTAAGTCATTGCATGTACACACATTCCTTTTTGTTTTGGATAAATTTCCAGCAGTGGAATGGCTGGTAAAAAGGCAGATGCATATTTCACTTTGTGTGAAATTGCTGAACTATTTTCCAAAGAGGCTGGACCACCTAGATTCTCACTAGATCCTCTCACTATGAGAGGCAAGAGGCTCCAAATCTTCACCAACATCTGCCGTGGTCAGTACTCCCCTGCAGCACTTCTCCATGGATGGTGAGGCTCTTTCCATGTGTTCATGGACTGCACTTTCATATGCTTCGGTGAAATTTTTATCTTTCTAATTTACTGTTTGCTGAGAATCATGTTTTCAGAGTTCTTTTGATGTTCTGCTATAATCCTTTATACAACTTGTGATGTGTATGTACTTTGTCCCAATCTGTGATTTGTCTTTTCATTCTTATCTCAGTCAGCCAGTTGGTCCATTTTTGCTTCCCTCCATTTCTCCTTCCCTTCTTCCTTATTTATGCAGCACACAGGATGAAACCCAGGACCTTGCATATACTAGGTGAATACTCTACCACTGAGCAATGTCCCCAGTTCTCTCAGTGGTTTTTTCCAAGAACATTAATTACTACTTTATAAAGTTTCAAATTAATCATTTTTCAAGATCTTCTTTTATGAATCAGCTATTGCTGTCAAAACAAAGAAATCTTTGGTAATCTAAAACAAAGGTTTTTTTCCCCATGATTTTATCTAGATTTTATACTTCTTTTAAAATTTCACATTGAGACTGCCTCTTCAGAGTGAATTTCTATATATATTATAGAGTGTGGCTCAAAGATTACTTTCACTGATCATCCATTGCCCATGGATATCTGATTGTTCCAACACTGTACGCTGAGAAGACTAAATTGCATTTGTACCCTCATCAAAAAATAACTGACCTTGTAGGTGTGAGGTCTGTTTCTATAATATCTCTTTTATTTCATTAAATACATTTGCCTACTTGATACCAAAACTAGAATGATCTCATTACTGTAGCTTTATAATAAGTAGATGTCAGGTATTTTAAGTACTACAATTGTGTTCTTTCTCAGTCTTATTTGACTATTTTCAGACTTTGGAATTTCTATGCAAAATTTTAAATCTGTCAATTTTTCTAAAAATATAGAATGATGGGATTTGTACAGATCAAGGTGAAAGGAACTGAAACTTTAATCTCAACAATGTCAAGTCTTCTGATCCATGAACATAGTATAGCTCTCTATTTAGGTCTTCTTAAACTTCTCTCAGGGGTATTATGGAGTTTCTACTATAGGGCCTTTGCACATTTTTTCCTGGATTTAACTCTGAATGATATTTTGTTTGAAAATATTTGACAAACATAAGCGCAAGTCTATTTATGGATTCTGGTCTATTCCACTGATTTATGTGTCCACTTTTATGCCAAAAAAGTATTGTCATGATTATGATAGCTGTATAAGACTGCAACTTAGTATAAAACTTCCACTTTTAATAAAATGACTAAGTAGTCAAGCAATCTATAAGATCTTATTTATTTATTTATTTTGGTACTGGGGATTGAACTCAGGGGCACTCGACCACTGGGCCACATCCTCAGTCCTTTTTTCTATTTTATTTAGAGACAGGATCTCAATGAGTTGCTAAGTGCCTCGTTGTAAGAGCCTTTGATGAAGAAGTAGCTCTGAGATGGCGGCTGGCTGAGAGCCAAGAGGTGGCGCTTACTTGTTTGTTAAAAGCAAGGCTTTGTTTACTACAACTTACACCCGACTTTTGAAGTAGCTCGTGGGCACTGCGTGCTGCACCTGTAGGTATGGCTTGTGAGACACGTGTGTGCCTGTTAAGAGAACTAATGCACCTGTGATGGGTAAAGAGTATTTAAACAGATGGTAGAGAGGAACAGGGGGTGAAATCAGAGAGAAGACAGAGAAGGAAGGGAGAAGAAGAAGGAACAATATAGGAACCACTCATTCCCAGTCTGCCTCCGATTTCTTTCCCGCGGTCTCGTTGCTGCAGATGGCAACAAGTGGTGGCCCGTACGGGGAGCGCATCGGCATGGCAGGTAAACTGAGGAACCTCGCGGGAGTCTCTGGCCACAGCGGTTAAGGGCGAGGGAAAATGGGTTCAGAAATTTCAAGGAACCAGATGGTTAGGGTTATTAGAGATTTGTTAAAGAGCAATGGAACAGCAGTAAAATTGAGTACTGCGCAGAAATACGTCCAAACGAAAATGAAAGTAAGCCCATGTTTTATAGTGATCGGGCTGTTTACCATACCACAATGGGAACTTCATAAGCAAGATCTAATAGCGGCAGTAAAACAAGGATTTCCCCTTCCAAAAGGGAGGTTTCCAATGTGGCATTTAGTTAGGGAATGCCTGCTCTCAACTAGACCTAAGGTTCAGGAAAGTGTTACTGAAAGTGCCGAAGCTTTGGGACAGGTACAAGAAAGGGAGTCAGTTAGGGATAGTGAGGGTAATATTAGTGAGGAAGAATTCAACTGCCTTATCCGGACTTCAAGTTACTCCAGGAGTGATAGATCCTGATTAAAAGACAAGGAAACCAATGTCTTGGTAGTTCAAACTATCAATATGACCTTCCAACCTACCCCTGTTTGTGTAGCCCCACCGTTCATATTCATAGTATCTAATAGTTCTATTTTTAAGGATAGTTTGAATTGCACTCCTACAACTTGTTTCTTGACTCAGTGCTGGAATGGCACTGCCTTTCCTCTAATGATTGTTGCTTGAGTTCCTAGGTACATCCCTATGCCAGTCTTAGCGGACCCTGAAGAGTTGCCGGTGGCATTGTCTAGACATAAAAGAGACGGCTGCTGCTACAGCTGCAGGGGTCGCAATCACTACAAGCATCCCTACTGCTCAAGCATTAAACAACCTCACCAGCAGTGTGGCCTCTGCTCTACATACACAAGACCTCCTAAATCAGCATCTACATTTTGGAATTGTTCTTCTCAATCAATGTGTTGATCTTCTCCAAGAGCAAGTGGACATTTTGGCAGATCTTTCTACCATAGGATGTTTAGGACATTACACAGGACAATGCCTTACGGGTATCCCTTTTCTTAACCATTAGTATGGCAGCTGATTTGTCTAGAGAACTCAGTACGCTACTTAATGGAACTTGACTCATCAGCGCAAAGAAAAATGCGCTTGCTGCCTTAGAATCGGAGCATCTCCTCATGGTTGGTTGGATCAATTAGACAGCTGGTAGTCAAAGACAGGAAAGTCTCATGTGACCAACATATCAACCTAAGACAGGAGTCAAGGGCACTCAATCTATGGCCTTGATTATCTGATGACGGGTAAGAATGTTGGTTGCACATGCAGACTCCTAAGACAGGCACAGTCGATCCTGATGTGGTGAGGGTCGTCACCCATCCATTTAAGCTATCCCTCTTTTAAAACAAAAAGGGGGAAGATGTAAGAGCCTTTGATGAGGAAGCAGCTCTGAGATGGCGGCTGGCTGAGAGCCAAGAGGAGGTGCTTACTCGTTTGTTAAAAGCAAGGCTTTGTTTACTACAACTTACACCTGACTTTTGTAGTAGCTTGTGGGCACTGTGTGCTGCACCTGTAGGTCGGGCTTGTGAGACACGTGTATGCCTGTTAAGAGAACTAATGCACCTGTGATGGGTAAAAAGTATTTAAACAAACGGTAGAGAGGAACGGGGGGCGGAATCAGAAAGAAGATAGAGAAGGAAGAGAGAAGAAGAAGGAACAATAAAGGAACCAGTCATTCCCAGGCTGCCTCCGATTTCTTTCTCGCGGTCTCGTTGTTGCAGGCAGCAACACCTCATCATTGCTGAGACTGGCTTTGAACTCGCGATCCTCCTGCCTCAGCCTCCCAAGTGCTGTGATTACAGGCGTGTGCCACCGCACCTGGCTAATTTATAAGATTTTAATTATGCAAATCCACAAATATATTCTGATGCCTCCAATTCCATCTAAACATCTATAAAATGTTTTGGTGTCACAATTCACTGCCATCTTGTTCACGATACCATCCTTGCCAAACATCTTTGAGCTACCCAGTCTTCATGAATTTGAAAGGCATCTGAAGATTGCAAAACAGTGACATTATGGACCCTATCGCCTATGTCAGTGGTGTGAATTAAAAATCTTCAAACTTAATTTTCTTAGTTTGGGAGTTTAATGATCTCTCTTTTTTAAAAAAAAAAATTATTTATTTACTTTAGTTGTACACAATGCAATGCATTTATGTTTACGTGGTGCTGAGGATCGAACCTGGGCCGCGCACATGTAAGGCGAGCGCTCTGCCGCTGAGCCACAACCCCAACCCCTAATGATCTCTTTTAAAAATGTGTTTAATATAGTTTATTTTAGGTGAACTTTCATGGCATTTTTATGTGACAAAATTTAAATCTAAAAGCAACACATTTTTTTAAAAAGTGCCATTTTCTTTCTTTATAATTGAAATAATTTCAAGTTCATATTAGGTAGCAGTATATTGTTGTAAACTACAGATTGTCACAATTATATTCACCTTGACCATATCATGGGTTAATATTGAATAGAATATTGAAATATTTTAAATTATATACAGTGAAAAAGAGAATGCAACAAAAATATTATGCTACCCAAAATACCATGCTAAGGAAGACTCACACTTATCTGAGCTCTCAACGGTGTAAGAATCCTACTTCAACATTTACAAACTCTAGTTTATTCAAATCTGTACATGATAGTTAATTTGCAATTCATGTGTTTTGCTACATGTTCAATACTTTTTTTCTAACATGAAATTTGGTAATTTTTGAAAACACTGTGGGTGATTTCTTCGGGGGGGGGGACAACACTGCAGAAACACAGAAGGATTTTCTTGTTTGTTAGTTTCAATATACCTCAAGACTCAAAAATTTGAAAGAAAATCTTAGATTTGAAATAAGAATTTTGGTGTGCTACATACTTGTTAATTGTTTAAAATAAGAAAAAGCGTATGAAGAGGTACATAAACATGCTTAAGGAAGAGCTTCCAATGAAGGACTGACTGGCAAGAGTGCTTCTGAATTCCTTGCCATTCCAGAGCCAGAGGAATGAATAAACCCGAGTAACATATTAACAACTCAAATAACACTATCTATAAGGCAAGAGGGCTACTCTTTTCAAAAAAGCAGAATAAGGAAGAATCCCCCATCTTTCTATTTTCTTTTACATGAGACAACAGGACTTGGTTGTTTAGATTGTATTGGCTTACATATAATCTTAGCTAACATAAACAACTAGGAATACTTTGCACCTTTCTATCAGGTACCCTGATAGAAAAGTAGAAGAAAGAGCAGGGACATCAGAATAGCTTGTCACCACAGTGCGTGTCCTTTTGTGTGTCAATCATCTGTCAGACTGACTGCCACATCTCCAGGAAATCACACTTCGCATTCCTTTGGGTGGGCTGGGTTATTAAGCTGGCCAGGACTCTTCAACTGCATGTGAGGACTGGTTCCTGTGCCCTTGAATCAAGGGTCTCTGACAGGTGATAAAAGTAAATCTCAGAACGGAAGATGTTTTGTGTCAGCCCCCTAGACAGTCTGTACTGCAGTAGGGAATTATTTACGCCATTTGGAATACTTTGGATACCTATCCCTTTCCAAGCTGATTGTAATTTGCGTGGGTACTCTGTGGTAAAAAGGTAAACCACGTCAAAGTGGGACACATCAGAGAAATACAGATTTCAAAAGCAACATTCGAGTCTGGCCTTGGGAAACAAAAAGTTGTATGTTGCTGAAACATTTTAAATCCAGCATGAAAGCTAAGTGCCTAGACTGAGTTGTACAGAGCTGTTTGTTGACACCAACAGTCTGAAGAACTGACTTTGGTATTAAAGAATCACGTTTGATTTGTGCCAGAGAGGCAGATAAATGCCAAAAAGACAGATACCTCTGTCTGTGAGACATTGTCCTATATGGTATAAAGTTAATAGCAAAGTAATAAGGAGCCTCTGGACCTGACATAAAATATAAAGTTATGCCGGCTCAATGCAGGCTTCTTGATCGATCCATCAGCTAGAAGGCCTGTGATTGTAGCACAACCATCTCCACTATAGGGCAAAGAGGGACAACACCCAGTGGCAAAGGTGGCACAGTGGGAGTCTGCTGTCCCCTGGGGCCACACCAAATGAAACAAGGAGAACTAGAGAAACATTTAAATCATAATACTTTGAGCACCAATAAACTACAAACATTATGAATAAAACTCCTAATGAACACACTATTTATGCACATATTTCCAACTATTCCACAGGAGTGGTCAAGGATAACTGCCATCAACTGGGCCTTTTCTGTCATCTTACACGGAATCCTTAAAATAATGCATGCACAGGTGGCTCCTGGAAACTTACAATGAAATTCCATATGTTTAAAGTACACCTATGTTTCCAATATTATGCTAGAAACTGGAAACTCAACAGTTCTTATTTCAGAAGGAAATTCAAATCATATACATGCAAGATCTAAAAGCATTAACTGGCATTCATTTTCATTGATCCTGCAAATGTCGTCTTAGGCACTAAAGCTGCCTGTACCCATTCAACACAGCATAGCAAGAATCATAATGTACCATAAATAACACATTTTACACACTTTGATTTCATGCCATTCAGGGTGCAACTGACTGTCAAACTCAACCATTCTCATGTACAAAACTAAAAATCCAACACTTCATTATCACTGTGTTACCACATGACTTTTCATCCTAATGAGGAAAGATCTGGTAAAATGTGGTTCTGTTACTAACTTCATGGGACAACTGCTATGAATCAGTACTGTCCCAAACACGTATAATTTAGAATTATGAAAATAATTACTTATAAGACCCATTAGATTACACAAAGTAGGAAACAAATTTGAGAACATTTAAAATTACTCGTAAGTGTTCATAGTCAAGAAATCCATTTTATTTTGTTCAATCACCAAGAATGGACATAATGGGAGGAGGGGGAGATTCTCTTCAATAATCATAATTATCTCTTATGTTGTTCCTTTATTTCCATTAATAATTAATAGTAAGAATAACTTATTAAATAGCACAGACTTCAAATCACATTAACTCACATATAGACTGACCAATAGAAGGGGACTGCAGGCAGGCAGAGAGAAGGGTGTCGGGCAGATACATATACAGGGAGCTCAGCGGGCAGGTGGGTACAGAGGCATGAGCTGGGGGAGAGGGTGGAGGACCACCAACAAGGGCTCCCCAGTTCCCACTCACAAAGCTTAGGGAGCCACTGTTCCCCCCCCACACACTATTTAACATAATTTACTGGCAACATCTGAATATCTGATTCCTGAAATATGTAAAACATCTACTTTTTAAATGTATAAAAGTAGGTAATTTAAAATCTTACATTACTCAAATACAATTTTCTATAGGTACTCAAATGCACAGATTTTATAGGAGTTAAACAGAAAAGAAACTGATGAGGTCAAGAATGGTGGCTAGGATATCTGACACCATGTTCTCTCTCTGCAGACTTGGTACTGACCTGTGTGCTGCCTGCGGTGCTTGGTGAGGGCGTGTCGGGTCCCACCGGCAAAGCCGCAGAGGTCACAGAGAAATGACTTCTCGCCTGTTGCAACAATAAACAGATGAGGGACTGCGGAGGTCACAGATCATTAAAACATATCTATCAAGGCTTTCAGGGTTACTAATTCCTCCAATCAAATGTTTCCATGTAAATATGTCAAATGGGAATGAAATTACCACTGCGGTTTATTGACTGTGATAAAATCTGAAAAGCACCACTGAACATAATTACATACTTGTCAGACCCATAAAAATTAGCTTTATTATCAATGGAATGGTTTTGTACAACTTCATTTCTGGTAGATGTCTTCCAGATGGGGCTGCTTTATGCACTTGAACAGTTTTTATGCATATCCTGATTTTTTACAATTCCCATACATCTGGCCTTTCTGAGCTAAGTAAAGATTGCTTGGAATAGTTAATATACAGTATATATGATTCTGCTTAAATAAAACATATTGAATTTTCTAACAACTTAAGAATATTGAATTGTTTTTACCTGATTCTATCTGGGTCTTCTTTAATCACTTCCTACTTAATGATATGAATTAAATGGTTTCCCTGAACATACTGAAGATCCTTAACAACAATGAAATCTATATTACTCAGTACCAATAGCAATTCAATGCTGTTTATGCTTCTCGAACTTTCATGGAATAAAAAGGAAGACTAGGGATTGCTAAAGAAATTCTATAAAAATTCGTACTATTCATCTTTAATGATAGCTCTGGACTTGAAATCTCTGCAACAATTAAAGACAGATTTGGCAGATGCAGTAATGTTATAAGTGGTGAAAATGCTCATTTTTTTAGCATTTTTTACACAAGCTAATATCTTGCCCTACAGTTTATAAATATAATATATCTTTCTACTGTTGCTTATTTAGGCAGTAAGGTCTGGCCAGCTAGGCAGTTCATCCCATAAGACTCACAAAGAAGTGCAAAACAGAATAAAAATGCTAACCTTGGAGAGATTCGGTGAAATTATAAAATACTTTTCTTGAAATAAAATAAATCACTTGTATATATATCTACCCCCTTTACTCACTCAAGACATTTAATGCAACAAGTCTTTCCCAGGTTTGTCCATATCAGCCTGCTTTGTTCTAGAGTTTTGGTACATCATAACAGAGATTTAGCTTGCTATGTTAGGGGAAAATGAAATCGCCTTTGTAAGGTCAGAATGAACCGTAAACACAGAAAGGCAGAATAACTGTGGTAATCAAAAGAGTATTTTCATTACTTAAGAGCACTACTGGCGTTTCTAATTTAAACGAACACTCATTAATAATAAAGAGACCTTTAACAAAAATGTTTGCTCTTATTTCCCAATGCAATGTTAAATTGTTTATTATTCAAAAAATGAAGCTGAATTAAATATTTTTACTATCCTCACTTTCTTATTTCCAGGTTAAGTTTATTTCTTGGCATCATTATTTCATTATAGACAAAACAGACTAGATGGGCTGTGAAGAATAAAGTGTAATTATAATCACTCATTTAATTATTTAATCAATTTGAAATATAAATCTTTCTAACTAGCTGTTCTATCAATTAAATAACACCGAAGTAGACTTTTTGTTATTCCCCAAAGACAATTTGCTTGTTGATATTAGCATACTATTCTATGTGGAGGCAAAAATGTTCTGTCGAAATTATTCATTACCCCAGCTTTCTGGGCTCTCTTTTGTGTGTACTGTCACAAACACACATTCCCACAGATGTAGAAAGTAGGTAAAAGGCACACATATGGGGTGTGAGGGTGTGTCACTACACGCAGGCACAGGCATACATACACACATTCTGCACCGTGTGTAGCAGGAATGTCGGTGTGGCAGCATCCAACTGTCACACTTTCTAAACAGGAATGAGTATTCTTATTGCTTCTGAACTCAAGAAAAGTGTTTTTTCTTCCTGTCATTTATGAACTTCTTTGTGACCTACATCTTTCTTGTAAAATAAAAATAAATAAGTATAGAAAAATTCTCATAGGATTTGCATTCTATATACCTATATTTGTATTGATATGTAACATATATGTGTATGCTGTATATATAAGTTCTAGTCCTATGCCTATTTTAAAATAAAATATATGGACACAAAGAAAAAAACTTATTCATTTTCCATGTGATTTGATTCAAGATACATTAGTGACCTTGATTTTTTGATGTGTAGGATTTTATTTAGGATGTTAGTCTCCAATGTATTGTGTGTCATATTTACCTTGGTGGCTTGATTTGTTTTTCATTCTAAATTCAATTTTCACTTGCTTTGGGGGGGTAGTTAGGGTTAAACACTGGGCAAAAGAATATTTTTTGAGAAAACAAGAAAAAACTCAATGCACTATTTCACTCAAAAAAGAGGGGGTTCATTAGCATGCCATATTTTTATGTTAGAGATTTAATAGGAAACTTCTTTTCATAACAACTTGAATTAGTTTCAAGTGTGCCATTTTGCATTCAAATGTAGAAAGACACGGAAACCAATCCTTTATTTTCTATTAGAAAACAGCCACTGTCCCCTATCTCTCATTATGGTGCAGACTACAAGACCTAACAACAAAAATCCATATTATTGATCCAGCCAAGTCTCCACAATTATTCTTTAGAAGGAAACGCCGACGATAAATTACATCTGCACTGGCTTTTCATCTGCTGCTCGATATAAGTGATCTCTCAGGGCAGGCTGGAGACCTTAAATCGTCAACACCCTTGTCAAGGAAGCTAAGGAGGCCTAGGCTTCCCACAAACTGCTTCAGAAGAACTTTTAACCTATAATTTCTAACAATAATATAGGATTCTTGGCAATGAGAAGAACATTTGAGAATGCTGATTAAAATTTATTATTCTTTTCACCGAAATAAAATACACTCTGAGAGGTGTAAAGAAGGCCACAAAAATAACAAATACTTCATAGTAATATAGTTATACTGAAATAAGGAAAGCACTCAGATATAAGCATATAAGGAAGTTTTTGGACCTCTGTACTAAGAACAAAGAAAAACAAATCATAGCACGTGACAACAGCAACACAAGGAATCTACAGTGGTGGAGGCCCTCACCAAGCAGCCTCAGGACCATGTCCAACAGAGGTGTTCTCAACACTATTTTTGTTATCAGTTTGTTTAAATTCCACAGGGTCCTTTCTATGTTTTGATGCTAATTATGTTAATTTAGTCCTTTTTATGTCTTATTTTCTGAAAAAAAATTTACAGTAACTCAATACAGATTAGTCTCCATGTGTTATCAAAAACTTAGATCAGATAGCATTCTCTCCTGAAGAAAGGTATTAGCTTATTTAAAACTTTTAAATAGTAAGTAAAACCAAGACTCAATATTATTCAAATATATTATGGAACATAGATTATATCTGTAATAAGACAGAAGACTAGTTCTCTTTGAAAACTTAATATCCCAAATGATCCCTGATAAAAAACACATCTAAAAAGATATATCAATACACACACTCACACATACACACTCCATAAATGAGGTTCTAGATATGAACCTGTGTGTGTGCACACACACATGTGCACATACACACACACTTTAAAGTATCAATTTAAAGCTACCTTGAGTATTACTGAAAAGCAGTAAATGGTACTGTACATTTTCATATGCAATTACTACATCTTAAACAACTTCTATGACTAAGACAGTTCCCTTCTGCCCAGCCAATGGGACAGAAGGGGCATGGCACACCTGTGTGTGTCCTGTAGTGATCTTTCATCGCAGAGGCTGTGAGGAATGAGTAATGGCATGTGGGCCAGGTACACTTAAATGGCTTTTCTCCTGTGTGGAGTTTCATGTGGTTGTTCAGGGCCCACTTCTCTGTGAAACTTCTATCACATAAGTGACATGTAAATTTCCTGCATGAAAGAGAGAGAAAACAATGTAAATACAGCCTGCACAGGAACATCAAAGGCCCCAGATGGACCCTGGGTAACCCTGGAGTGTGGCGCGCACACAGCCTCTGTGAGGAGAACTGCAGGCCTGGTCTGTCATGTCTGTATAACCAGGCATTGATTTTTCTGTCGAGGCCTGGCACTTCAGCCATTTATTCTCTGCTTTGCGGTTGGGCCCAACGGGTTTGAAAAATTCTGTTACAGTCCAGTCACCCCTGAGGCAAAAGTGAGAATAGATTTCACCTGTACAGGCCTACACCACTTATCCAGGGCATAGGCTGTCAGAGCAAAGGCTAAATGAAATGCTATCCATACTCCACCACTCAGACAAGCCCTGCTGCCTGCCAGGCGGGTGGCTGGTGCTGCTGCAACCGTGCCTCGCCGCAGACACCAGAAGCCCACACCACAAGGCTCCCAGAGGGAAAAGGGACTCCCTATGGCTCCCTGATTGAGGGGCACTCTGGGTTACCATACTGGTACAAGAAAAGCTCCACTGATAAAGGCAAAAACATTCAAACTACAGATTTTTATAAAAAGAGTCTCTGACAGAAAGAAACTTCAAGTTATTTCCTATATGAGGGGTGGTGGCTGAAAACAATCAATCAGTACTTGCATAATAAAATATTTCAGGTTCCACGTTCAGTTTAAGCTTTAAGACTCTTAATACCTTCTCTGGTTGATCGTATCACCTCTTTTCAAAAACTTACATTTATAAGGTCATCACTAAAAATTACTTTTTACATCTAATACAATTTAAAACAATCCCTCTGACAAACAATGAAGAGTCTAATTATTTTGGGACAATAAACAATCAAATAAAAGCAAATTGAAATTCAATAATCAAAATTAAAACATTTTAATAAGTTGATAGGCATCATTCCATGGCAGTTTACGTTGACCACATTCAAGTAGACTGTACTTGTAGCCAGTTAGTACAATTAAAAATGTAAAAAATTATAGTACTCGTGTCTTAAGTTATGAATAAAGAGCTCTAGAAAGAGAATATACTTCCATAAAGATTTTAATCATGACTTTACAGATTTTTTTAACCTCATTAGGGCAGATAAAGAATCCCAGCTCCAAATAGAAAACTTTTCCATTTTGGGGTCAATGTAGATTACTTTAACAAATAAAACATACAGGCTTATTATTATGAACCAAATTATGAATTGCCTTTTATAAAAATCCCTCATTATGTATATCTATAAAGTTAAATCTTAAATGTAATAGAAACACTGCTAAATATTTTAGAAATGCCATAACATATCATAAGTGCTTCATTAATAGTAAATTGTTAATTTATTTATCTCTACAATGTGTGTGAAGGGACACTATATTTACATCCAATAATGCAGTCTGATTACAAAATTACTATATCATTTGATCATTGCTTACTGGTAGTAGAGAATGACAAATATAACTAAATACTTCGAAATGCACTGTAAAAAAAAAATATCATGTCCGTATATCTCTTTGACAGGTCTTCATGCATTTAACATTTCAAAACCATGACAGGGATCTTATTTCCAAGATAAATTCCCCTATCTACTTATTTCTTCATGTATTTATTGTGGATCTAACCTTCTCCTACAAGAAATAAATAAGGAGGTTAAATAGATGCTATCTTTTAACAAATAGTTTCTCCAGACTGTATTACAACTTCATGAATGACAAAATAAATCCCTCATTTTTAAATCTACCATGATGTACATTTAACAAAATTACCTCTATGAAACCTCAATATATGTACTCTATTATTCATATGTAATAAAAATGTTCAACTAAAGCTCAGTGCCTGTCATAAAACAACAAAAGCCAGATAACAAAGGACTAAGACCACTACTGGACTTTCAGAAAACCTCATATGTTTTACAATCTGCTTTATGAAAATAAATAAGTTCATCCACTGGCAGCTTGAAAAGAACTGGAAATATTACCAATGTAAACTGTCTTTATAAAGATTAAGACCTACTCATTGATGGGATGTCTCTTGGAATTACGCAAGTTCTGACCCTCAAATATTCTAAAATACTTGCCTTCACTCAACATCAGTGGGGATTCTGTCACCTCTCAGGGGACTCTGGCTCTCCTGGGGCTTGGTGAAGTCCTCCTGAGATGTCTCCAGGAGACACCATGAACTAAAACAAAGGAGTGTCAGTGTGTGCTCTGGATGGACTTCAGAAGCACCTGACCATCTGCCACTGCAAGAACACTGTCTGGAGAGTACAGAACAATCAAGAAAAATGGCTCTCAAGGAAATTACAGGATACTAAGGGAGAAAAACTATTCACAAAAATAAACTCAATGCCAGGAAAAAATGTAAAGTGCCATCATAAATTTCAAACAAGGGCAATAATGGGGCAGGGGAGATTAGAGGCTTCTCAGAGGTGGCCTTTAATTCAGACTTTAAAAGATAGGTGACAACTAGAAATATAGAGCCAGCAGGAGAAATTCCAGTCACAGGAAACACATGAGAGTGCCCCCTATCTGAGAGGAAAGGCATTGACAGCGCATTGCCCACTGGGACTCCACCCTGCCTGAAGCTCCCTGAGTGCAGCCCACATGGCCAATCAGGGGTAGGGCAAAGCCCTGTGATTCAGGGTGTGAGATTGAAGGTCATAGTGGTGGTCTTACATGAGAAACTTCTTGCTTAATTGAATTTGTAATAAAGAGGTTTACTTTGCAAAAATAAGCAGTGGAGAGAGTTTTTTTAGAAGGTCAGTTGAAGGATGTACAAAGGTAACTAATGGGCAATCATTTAGAGATTACAGCCTGAGAGGGTAGATAACACAAGCACTTGAAAGAACACCATGGCATTCTGTTCACCCTGTCAGGAAAGCCAGAAAAGGGCCTGGTACTCAGTGGGGTTCTATGAATAATTCCAGACCAACTGGATGAAATGAACTGTGATGAAGAGTTTGGGTTCTTCCTTTAATCTCACAGACTTCAGAATCAGAATTCAAGATGTGGACATCACAGCAACAAGAGTCATTCAGGCTGATCAAGCCTCTAGTTTCTCCTTCCTGGGCACTCGTGTTGGATCACAAATGGTGTACTATCTCAAACACAAAGGAGCACAGGGCTGCACCTGTGGCAGAGATTTACGTGCACAGACAACAATCATGTTTTCTATATTTGCTTCAGATCCCTTTGAGACTATAAGCTTTTGAAACTAAATTTTAAACTTTTAAACATTTATAAATCCATATTTTTTTAAAAAACCAACACGGTAGCACAGCAGAGGCATGGAAAACATGCTCAGCAAAACGCCTTTTCTGAACAGAGAAACAGACTCCCTTGCCCTTGGCAGCTGCTCTGGCTCCTAGTTTCTTTGTATAAGCTTTATGTTTACTGAAGGTACACCCACCATACAGTGCTATTAAATCTGGAATCAAAAAGGACTCACCAGTTGCCTGGGTAACCAGAAGACAAAGTAGGAATGACTAGGGAACTTTGAGGAAAATAATTTCAATGGTATAATGTTATACATAACACCTTTAGGAAGTCCAACTAAGAGGTGTTTTCATTATGGAATTCCTGGGATCGAAATGTCTATGATGTGAAAAAATGTTTGAAATGAAGCACATTTTTGTTTGTGGGAAACTGTGACGTGGCAGTCAACTAAGAGTTAATCTTTTAGTACAGATATATAAGGATTCCTAAATTAAACAGGGATTTCTAAATAAAATCAAAGTATTCTTTTGGTACTTTTGTTATGAGAGGGTTCTCTACTCATTGCTACTTGTGTTGTGTTTCCTTAGTACTCCGTCAACCTACAGTGGCCCTGGGTGCCCTGCCTGCTATATTCAGGGGCAACAGTGCAGGACAAGAGGGATAGCAAGTGCAAAGCAACTTTTTCAGAATGTCTCTTTTTTGCAAAGTAAGAGTAACACACTCAAGATTTAAATCCACATCTCCAGCTTTGAAGAAAAAATACTAAATAGCCCCACTGTCAGCTATATAACAAAAACTGGAAGTTCTCAGCTGGGTGTTACTAGGTATCATGGACAAAGTTAGGACAAAGAATAAGTAAAGGAGCTAAATTATGATTATAATAATATCAGCACTGTCTTTACAGATATTTTGACCTTAGTCTCTGTTAAAAGTATTTGCTGGCTTTTAAATGTCTAAATGGCAGACAAATTATATCAGTTAAATTATTATAACACTTATAATTTAATCTTTACATATTATAAAGGTATCACAAAATGAGTTTTTATACTGGTCTTTCAAATTATAAATTTAAATATTATTTTAAAAAATCAAATTCTAGGAGGTATTCGTTTTATTAGAAACTTGAATGAAAACTCTGCATACATCCTAACTATA
The DNA here is from genome assembly GCA_025594165.1 of Tamias sibiricus. Classification (NCBI taxonomy): domain Eukaryota; kingdom Metazoa; phylum Chordata; class Mammalia; order Rodentia; family Sciuridae; genus Tamias; species Tamias sibiricus. The sequence goes on from CM046671.1 coordinate 11,286,868, forward strand.
TATAAAGATACAAATACTTTAAAAAATGATCTTAAGGCTGGGGTTGTGGCTCAGCGGCAGAGCGCTCGCCTCGCACGTGCGAGGCCTGGGTTCGATCCTCAGCACCACGTAAACATAAATGCATTGCATTGTGTACAACTAAAGTAAATAAATAAATATTTTAAAAATGATCTTAATTTATTTTTAAAACGAATTAACATAAGAAATGTCATTAATATATATTTATATTGTTTCTTAATCAGTATGATTCAGGATGATTTTGAAATATAATTGTTTTAGCTATGCTTTTTAAATTGAGCATGTTCTATTTCTGACTTTTATTCCAGAATTTAGTTTAAGTTAGATGCCATTGAGAAATACTGTGTTGTGGGGGTGGGGGTACTAAGGATTGAACCCATGGGCCTCTACCACTGAGCCACATCACCAGTCCTTTCTTTTATTTAATTTTGATACATTTTTGAGACAGGGTCTCACTCAATTGCCCAAGCTAGCCTTGAACTTGCTGTTTTCCTTTTGTAGGCTCCTGTGTAGCTAGGATTATATTTGTGCAGGAGTCTGCATGGCTCCATTGACAAACACTTGCACAAGTATAGACATGAAAAAATAAATGTTCTCAATTAACATTCAAATGATCATAAGATAAGGAGTAGGCAAATGATAATTAACTAAAGTCACATATATTGTTTAAGAAAATCTTACAAATGTAATCACATGAAAAAAACAAGTGTACGATTATATCACATATAATTTAAAATAATCAACATTGAATATAGAAACATGAAGCCCACATGGAAAAGAACACACTACATCATTGGAGGACACTGTTAACACTTGACATGAGGTTCAGGAAGCAGACTAGTACAGTGACAACTACAGCTGTAACTTTTTGTTGTATTTAAAAAGAATTCTGAAATAAATATGACTATAACATCAGTTTTTTTTTAAATTTCATAATTCAAAATCAATATTTTAATTAAATAAACAATATTCCTTATTTCCTCCACATGACACCTTGGAGTATTCATGCTAAATTAATAAATCACACAAACTCATGTCTAAAGCAAGAGAGGGTGCCACAAATAAAACTTTCATAAAAGATTAGGCTAAAATTTGTCAAAATATTTTAAAAAATTATGTAGGCACACTACCTTTTGAAACTGTGATACAAAGGTGTTGATTCATTGGAAATTATTACTGTAAAACTAAACTGATATTTAAAATTTTAATTGACAGGTATTGCTGCTCTTTATGAGTAATCAATATAGAAATGTAAAAGCAAGGGAAGGTTTATATGATACCTAGCAAGAGAACCCAATGTACTAATGAATGTTTCATCAATTTCTAAGTTACTCAAACACAACCAATGCAGTTTCTTTGGAATAAAATCTTCCTTTTTAATGATAATAACTTAATAATTATATAGTGATACACTAAGAGAAGGAAAATGATGTAGTCTTTGCCCATAGGGTTATTACCATGTGAGTTTCTGCAAAGCTGCAAACAGAACTGAGTGTGAATCACTTTCTTGAATAAAGGAGCCCATGAAAGGTCAGAGAAAGACAACCATGAAGAGCAACTGCAATGCTCACTTAATTCCCAGGAGCAGATTATACTTAAAAAGTAACCTGAGTACCTCAAAGGATAACAAAGAAAATTGAAGAAATTCCTCCACAATAACAACTTCAGTATCTATAAGCATCATACTTGTGAGATGCTTTTCATGTTTCTGGCCCAGGAAATACTTAAGTAAAAATAAAAATATACAATACTGCCTTTAGACATAAAGCACTATTCATATGTTACAGGTACTAAAACCACAACAGGTATCTCAATATTATTCCAGAGTAATGCTGTTCATCTTATTTCTATGTGGTTTCAAAGTACTAAACAATGCTTAAATATAATATGCAACTTTGAGATAGAAAATTAAAAATTTTCAATTTTCTACAAATTGAATAATCAAAAGACACACCAATAGCTAAAGACCAATAATTATATTAAGAAAGTTAGTGACATCATTGATCATCTACTTGAGAATATGTGTATGTGTACATAAAGGCCTCAATGAATAAAATCAAAAGTGTTCCATGATCATACTGATGTCTAGAGTATTTAAATTAGGCTACATTTTAAAAGTTGCCTGTTTCATGTTACATGAAAACATGAGCGTAATTTATATCAAGAAGCCACAAAAACCTAAAATTAGTAAGATCTCCTTTCCTAAATTCAACCCTGGAGACTCCAGAGAAGCTTCCAGAGGAGAAGTGGGAAGCTCCCTCAAGGATCTCTACACACCAAACCAGGGAGTTTGTACTTAAGCCAAGAGTCTCCAGGGCCTTCTTGCCCTGAGCAGGTGATAATTAGTCTAATTAAGAGACTAGATCCTTTTAACTAGTTGGAAAAGAAATTTAACCTCAACAATGCTGAAGCTTGTCATTTTTAAACCTCTTAACAGCACTCAGATTGCAAAAGCTGTGAAATATATTTTCCTACTTCTTTCAATTCAATTCAAGGGTTGAAAAGGTTTTTGTCAAAATAATTTCTGGGAGGAGCATTAAGCAGAATATTAATGTCAAGCCACCTTAGGCCAATAAGAACCAAGATAATGACTCGTTCTACAGAAAGACATTGGAGGACTACAACTGCTCTGCCCTAAATGATTTGAATTTGTCTTTCTATGAAAATTTTCATTGTCAAAGAGATCATAAACTCTGGTCTAACCATAACCATCATATGCAATATTAGTTGGATTTCTCCCCCATTACATCACAAAAACTCAGTAGCAGAGTACTATCTCAGATCAGGGGCAGGAAACCCTCTGTGTAAGAACTAGGTGATTAAACACTGTCAGTTCTGGGGCCATGAGGTCTTTGACACAGCTACACACCTCTGCCAAGGTAGCACAAAAGAAACAGAAGACAAGAAATTAGTGTGACTGTGTTTCAATAAAGCTTTATTTACAAAAGCTGGCAGTGGGCCTGATCTCGACTATCATTTGCCAATTCCTGCCTCAAAGGATGGGTCATATTCTTCCAATTCCACTCTCCAAATACCCTGATGTACACATAGTAAAAAATCCAATGCTGCTGGCAAATGGAGGTCTATTAAAACCCCTTCTTAGGATCTAAGAAGTTGTTTTCCCCTGAAATAGTTCAAGTTTCTTACAGACTTTAAAATACTAACAGGCAGAGAACAGGTGAAAGGAATTATACTATTTACGAGATCCATTCCAGTCACACGCTGCCCTGTCCTTTTAAAACCACCCTTTGCAACTGTATCACAGACTAGATGGCCAGAAAGTAGAAACAATTCTAACTTACCAAAGAAGTCAAGTCCTAGAGAACAAGACATGCATTAAATTTCCACAGTTCTTTAGTCTGGACTAAATTAAATTTTATGACTTTAGGTTAGATATCAAAACACTGGATTTGTATAAGGAAGGTTAAAACAGTAGTTACAAATACAGGACGAATATTAATGTGTAAGTAAAGTATAAAAGCATTTCTTTTAAATCACTGCTCTTACCAAATATATAAATATTTAAAATATATAAAATAACAAAATGCATTCCAATAGCTTATGCCTGCATCTCAAGATCTTGAATAGCTTTCAACCTTTGGACCTTTATAACAGAATCCTAACAATCTCTAAATTACTATATTTCTGCTTCTTCTATACTAATCAATCAATTAAAATGGTGTATTATGATGTATTGTGTATCTAGCAATGATCCATGGTATGGACAACCTTTAAAAAATGAAAGACATCTATTCCTCCCCATAAAGAGCCAATGAGTCAATAAGCAACACTAATGTCTATAAAATCATGAGAACACAAAGCCATCACACTATGGGGGATTTTGTTTAATTAAAAAAAAAAGTTTAAAAGATATACAGAAGAAAAAAAAAACTCAGCGAAAACAGAATACTGGAAAAGTATTCTTGGGCAAGGTAGTACTTCAGATAAGTCTGGCAACTCAGAGTTTACTCCCACAGTGCAAACCATAGCAAGAACCAGCTCAGAGTCAAAAGTGGAAAGAGGCAGTGAGGTGGCACCTTCAAGTGGTGAGCCAATCACACAATGGGATGTGAGTGTGATGCACAGGATACAGAAAGTCATGCACTTTTAGTAGTCAAGTTCAATGGTCTTGATTGGCAGGAGGAACAACCACTCTGTTTTGGTTCTTTACTATCTGTCCTCAGTTCATGCTATTTAAAATTATGTATCATTTTGTAAGGAACTACATACATATAGCTTTACTCTTCACAATTACTCACTATCAGAGAAAACACAGGCAAACAATCCACAGCTATATGCATGCCTAGAAGAAAACCTACTGTAACAATGCTCTGAGACTTATTTATTTTTCGGGTGCCAGGGATTGAATTCAGGGGCACTCAATCACTGAGCTGCATCCCTAGCCCAATTTTGTATTTTATTTAGAGACAGGGTCTCAAAAAATTGATTAGAACCTTGCTGTTGCTGAGGCTGGCTTTGAACTGGCAATCCCCGTCTCAGCCTCCTGAGCCATTGGGATTACAGGCATGTGCCACCTCGTCAGGCTAAGATGAAATCACTTTTACCTTTGGCCAAGTAATGTACAGTCTTCCAGGCAGTGTTTTAGTGATAACCTGGAGAGCTTTGCATCAAGGCATATACTTATGCATACTGCAAAACTGTTTTCTCAGAATGCTGAGAACATGTATAATTCACAGGTCAACAAAAAATGTTTTACTAACTAATGATGACACTACTTAGCATGGTCAATAACAGTATTAAAATGAAATAACAAATATAACTAAGATATATTTAACTAATGTGCCCCAAAACAGGCTTACAGAGAGGAGAAAAGCACAAATAAAAAACAAATGAACACAATATCAACTCGAGGACCATTATTTTCTTTTAAATTTTAGTATATTAAGCAGATCTGGTATGTTAATGAACAAAACCTGTCCCAATGCAAATAGCTTATCCTAGTCCAAACTCATCGGAAAACTATGATTCATACATAGTAAGTCATAGTAAGGACCTTATTCTATAGTGTTACATTAGTACATGAAGAAACTGTATCAATATTATTGTATAAAATCATACTAGTACAAAAATCATTATAGGAAAATATCATACATCTGAAAAGAATAAATTATTCCAATTCCCATTTACTACTAATAAAGGTGATCTTTTATTCCTGGTATGGATTTCAGGTCAATATTTCTAAAACTCTTAGGGACTGGACACGTCTTTATTTTATATCACAATATAGATTCCTTGTATCCTACAAATGTAAATCAAGAGAATTTCCTATATTTTACTACTGCTTAAAACAATAATAGTAAGAAGCCACAGTTTCTAGAAACCAGTAATCCCTGCCAGCTCCAATTCTCCAATAACAATCTACTGGTCAGTTTTTCCCCCTGTGGTACTGGGAATTGAACCCTGGCGTGCTTTACCACTTAGCAAAATCCCAATGCAGACCCTTTTATTTATTTTAAGACAGGTTCTCACCAAGTCGCTGAAGCTCGCCTAAAACTTGAGATTCTCCTTCCTCTGATTCCTGAGTAGCTGGGATGACAGGTGTGTGCAATTCTGCCTGCCTCTTTTGGACACTTAAAAAGTAGTAGTTTTCTGTAGAAAATTAATAAGCCATAGATTGTCCATAAAGTAGTATTTGGATAACATCCATAAAAAATTTGTTACTAGGATAACCCTTTTAAAACTATCAGCTGATGTCATGTAGTCAGCTTTTGGATTGTTGTACATCAGTTAAGGGAAAGTTATGACTGTTTATCCAAAATGGGGCTTTATGCAGGATTTAAATATACTGTCAATTAAATTTCAATGACTGAAATAATATTTTTGCCAAGCAAGTTTTAAACTGTGTACTAAAAATAATTATACATGTTCTTTCTGTGAAAAAATATTTTTATATTACCAGAACCTCTTCCACAGGCCCATGCACTTTAGAAACCATCAAATATTGTATGTTTGCAATTTTTCACTGGTCCTGGTATCTACTATGGATATAAAATTTCTATAAATTTGAATACATCACCCAGATTTAGAATATATTGCCTCTCTGATGATTATTGTGTGTGAGTTGCTGGAGGTAGGAAAAGTAGCTTTTCCCAACTTATACATTTCATTGTCTTGAATTTTGTTATCATTTAGGCCTTCCAGCTTGTCAGGATGATCTAAGGAACCATTTGAGCTCAAGGTAAGATTAGCGAGAAGGGTTGAGATGTATTGCCAGTAATCTCAGTTTAGTACAAAATTGACCCTTTCTAAGGTCTTAGTCCAACAAGCAGCAGTTACATTCATTTCTAGAGTAAATGTCCTGTGGTATCTGTACACCAGAACATCACCAAGATTCAGTTGTAGTTTGGTAAACTAGTTCAATGTAGACACTATAGAACCTGATAGATTACAGCTTGCTCTGAATCATGATATTCTGATGTACAGATACATGGAAAGACCAGGTGGTAGAGATTTGATTTGTCCCTTTCTGAATCATAAATTGAATGGAAAATACAAAAACTGGTTAACATAAAAAGGAAGATTTTAGGTTTTAAAGTTACTGTGATCCAACTGAGGTTTAGTTGTTACTAAAATATTAGCAGTCTTTAGTCCATTTCTGAGACATGCCTCCGCTATGCAATGTGTAAGAGGTAGTAACCTGCAACAAAACACAAGTAAAACCAGAGGATGCATATGGGTACATTTAAGAAACGTGAATGGGGGAACAAAATGACATTTGCCCTCTTGAATGGAGGGCAAAGATACTATATTAATTTAGTTTCCTTTCAATACAAAAGAACATTGCTTATTTTAAAAGCTGGATGTCTGCAGTTATGGATTCATCTTTTCTTGAAATTGATTCAAAGTTTTAATGTACCTTCATGTATTTTAAATTACTGGGAAAAGCTAAATCTACACAGGTATGTACATGAACATTACATGTAGATCATTTACACTAATTTTTCAAATCTTCAACACTTCAAACAAAAGACCACATGGAGTGACATTATCATTTATTACACATCTTGCAGCATTTGAAATATTATACTAAATTTCCTTCTAATGTAATTAGGTACATAAAAGCCAACTGGAAGGATATTAGTGATAAAATATATTTATATTGGGCTTAAGTAAACAATTAGGGAAACTAAAAGCATTAACTGAAGATATCAAAATGTGGTAACAATAATAAAAGGACTTTAAATTATGGCCTGGTAAAGAATCAAAAAAGAAAATGAAAGAGGTTGCTAGTTTGGACTTTATGATAAAAAGAAAACAAAACTACCTAACTCTATATTGCTAATCTTCTCATTAAATATTTTCAGGCTGAAATGAATTAATGTCCAAGAAAGTATTTTACTTAGGGTAATAACAACTCTGGGCCCTGAGTAGAAACAGCAGTGAAAGTTACAGGAGGGCCAGATACCACTGAATATGGGTTATATATACCTGGCAAGATGTCTCAGCAGTCTTGGGTAAGTGCACCAAATGAGCAGGGTACATTAGGAAAGGATGTTGCCCGGGACTCAAGTCCCAGGGAAGTGACCTAGTATTTAAGGCTGTCCTTCAGCCTTAAAGCTGATAGCAAATCACAGGTCTGTTCACTGCAATCAAGGATCCTCTGCATGCAAGGGCACAGCTCTAGGTGCTCAATAATACGAAGGTGTCAGCAGACTTTGGAGACCAGAACAGCTCTCCCATTAGCATTAGCACAAGCATTGTTTTATATCTCATTTTAACTCTACAATACACAAGCATTCTCATGTCATAGTGAACGTATCTGCATTCACCAGTTGACACAATGCCATCTCTCAAATATTGATTTTTTAAATTATTTTCTGCTCTCATATATGTATATTCTACAAAAGATTCTAGACAATTCAAGGACATTTGCATTGATCTTTAATTTTTTTATAACAATGAGAAATTTCTCTGATAATCAACTTTCCCAATGACATGCTTAAAACTGAAAATCAAGCTGCTGGAATGAAGCCACATCATAGAAGTACAACACATTTCTACTTTGACACCACTAAGCTGTGTGATGTTGGTGGCTTGATTATTCTTTCAGCCTTAATTCATATGCATGTCAGTCTAAATTTCTACATAGGTCAGTCAAGTTGGAATAAATTATCTCCAATATACAACTCGACGACAAAACCCCCTACTGTTCTCACTTCCATTACTTTCAGACTGAATTCAGTACTAAGATAAGGTGTATAGCTTAGCACCACTCCTAAACTTGTGAAGACATGCTACCAAAAGGGGTAGAGGCCACTGCACCAGAAGAAAGGTGGTTCTGAGGAAGAGTAAACAAGTCACCTGGCTGGGCCCCAAAAAACCCGCAGGACTGGCGAGATATTCTATCTCAGTTCCCACATTTCCACAGTTCATACACAGGCAATGGACATAACTGAATGATTCCCTGGAACAAAAGGATCGGACTTCAGGAGACAAGAAGCTTGAATATCTCTTCATCTTTTTATTTGTTCAAGACAGTAAAAGAAACAACAGAAACACACCCAATAAATTATGCTGCCAGGTATAGCTTTATAATGCTACAGAACTGTAAGTACAGGTATGGGAAGGTGATAGAATAGTAACAGCGAAAGGCTACAGAAACTGCAGCAGTCAACATCCAATATTATCTGCTGGAATGCCATATGGTTACTAGGTACTCAAACAATCACTGAGTTGAAAAATTCTCAGCAACAATGGAGAGATTGGGATAGAAAAAAAAAAAAAACCAAAACATGACCATAGAGTTGTTATTACTTTGGATAAAATAATTCTTGGGCTTCATGTTAGTCTGAAAAATCTTTAGTAAAAATACAGTAGCAATATAAAGAACTAAATGGTTTTGTTTTCTTTCTACCATAAAGTCTACAAGAGCAGCCAGATGAATAAAAGTAGACCAATGATGTACATACAATCAGAAGATAAGACTCACTGGAGTTTATTTGATGACACTCAAAGATTTGCTTGAGAGCTAAGAACTAAAGTAAGTGAATGACAAAAGAGACACTTGTCCTCATTTCTACAAACTATCTTATGGAATATTTAGAGATCCATGTTGGAGACCTTGAAATGTTTCTAATATCTTATATAATAATAAGGCTTATAACAATGTCTATATCTAAAGTTATTAAAAATAACATGCAATGAAGGACTAAGGAATATGTACAGTCACTTAGAAGCAGTATTTCAAATAAAAGCCCAGGTGAAAGGTAATTAGGAAGATTTCCAGTGGGAAGCAACAAAAGAAAAAATACCAGCACATTTAATTATTATCAAGCTAACAAATCCTGTATCAAATGTTGACTTACACCTGAGTAAACACAGATCTGACCAGGTTAAAGTGGTACAAGAGATAGCAACAGAGGAGAAAGGGCAAAGAAGAAGAATTTCATAACCCAATTATTGAACCTTAGGTCAACTTGAAATTTGGGGAATTTGACTTTGACAGAGATGAAAAACCAATTAAAAGTCAATTATGTGATGCCAACATCATGTACTTGATAAATAAATTAAAGTGCTATATAAATATACCTTGAACTTTGGTAGACAAGCAAAATAAAGATGACTACAACATTACAATTACAAAAAATTAGATGAAATACAATTACATATTTATTCCCTGAGTTTAATACCAGTGTTTCAGAAATAATATACATTTTATTTCTCTCCCACACTGTTGTAAAAACGTGATGCTCCAGCACACAGCTGGGCACTTGCACCAGGGCAGTATGGCATCTGGAGGCCCACACCAGTGCACATGCCACCTCAACTCATCTAACTTGCTTCTAGCATTCCCTGGTCAGAGGTCAAGGATGTGTTCCATTGAACTACTAATCATAAAACAACACAGCCCAGGAGTAGAGGTTATTTTTGCTTAAAATAACTAATGCTGTTTCTAATCATTATTTGTACTTAACAAAGAAATTATCTGTAAATTAAAATGAAGATTTTGACAAGATTTTAAATAATCAAAAGAATCAATATATTTTAAAGAAAACTGTTAAAGTTATTTGCTTATTGAGTCTCAAAGGAAACATTATTCAAACTAATACCTAATAAAATGTGTATCTTTAATCCAAGAAAAGGTCAATAAACATATATGAAAATACTGGATTCATTTTTAATTCTAACTTGAAAGTCATAAATTCAGATCAAAAACTTCAACTTACCCCTCAAGAATAAGATTTAATTTACAGATTCTTCATTTAATAGCCAGGTTCATGAAGGCACTATCATTCACAGTAAGGAAATAATGAAATGAAAAATAATAAAATGAAAAAATGAAAGAGTATGGAATATACACAAACATAAAAGCTAGTGAAATAACTGTTATCTATCTATCTACCAATCTGTCTACATCAAGTAGACACATCTTAACATATCCAAAAAGATTGCTTTTGGATATAATAGTCCAATAGTTATTGACATGATAAGCTATTTATTGCTAGAAGTGATAATTAGATATGATATAATCTAACCATTTTCTCAAAATGTAAATTAGCCAAGCCAAATAAAGTTATTCCTGTACAGAACATGTGTATATTCTTCAGCTGAAAGCAACCCTTGGGTAAATTCCTATTTATCTCCTTGCCAATCAAGGAATGAATGACTGACACTAACACAGCCTTATCTGGGCCTCTGTCTGAGGCACATTCTGCTAAGTGATGTCACTGCTGTAGCAGACAAAAATAAGCAGATTATTACAGTGACTAGAAGCAAACTAAACATTTGGATTTTGCATGGACAGATTTACACACTGTCTGTCAGATAAAACACAGTCTGCCTGCTGATTACACTATAAGGCTGTGCCTGGCAGCTTCCTCCCAGGTTTAGGATCTGATTACATAAATAGGCCATTCCCACCATTCCTGAAGACTGACAGTCTGTCTTAGTTTAAAGTGCAATTTCAGACTATCAGCTTTTCTGTCTTGCACACTAGGCTGATTAACATCAGAGTACTAGCTGGAGGTCCAATCAGGTTTCTACTCCCCAAACTCCAGCCCATAGAAGAAGTGGTGGACATGAAACATAGGGACAGCTGGCGGCTCTTAAGACACATACTGAAGGTTGAATCATTTTAGCACACTAGCTCTTGTCCATATTTATACAAACGCCTCTGAAATAATTTAGAAAAACAACAGCCAGTTAAAATAATGGGTTTTTCTATGAAATTAAATATGAAACATGAACACATGCATGTTTTATTCATATATTACTATTTTTACAACTAACATGTTTTTAATAAATATTTTTGTAATATTCCATCAAAGAAATAAAATGACAATGACTTAGCATGGTCATATAAAACCACCACAATGAACTGAAAAAATGTCTAAAAAGTTATCTACCACTAACTAACATCTTTTTCTATTCCTAACAAGAAATCCAATACAAAATTTAAAAGCAAAAACACTGGTGCCTATGAATGAATCTGAAAATATGGCTTAAAACTTACTTGGGCAAAAAGACAAATGTTAGTAAAACAATATTCATGAGTAAATTGTATCTATATAAACATCATGTGCTTGCTGAAAATGGATGACTCAATTTTTTGGTTGTCTCCGCCCTAATACTACTACTAATAATAGTATGAGGTTATATAGTATAGTCAAAGCTCCAGTACAAATTATCCTAGGTGAAATTTTTGTTGTTCAGTAATTATATATTCTCAACAAATACATGCATGTGATTATTATACATATGAAAGCATTCAAAGTGGTATAGTTGATCCAGATAGATGAAATTTTCTTTAATAAGAAAATAAAAAGCAGTAGTCCTGGCAAGGCATTACTAAATATCTTAACTCCCATGTGAGGAACCCATTTGCTTCTTATTTTCTTAGGTCTCTTACTTATTTGGTAGCTAATGCAAGGGGAAAAAATTCAAGTACCTCCACTATTAGTTTGTTAATTTAACAAGTGTCTTTTAAACATCTACTCTGGGCTGCGTTCTATGCTGTGTTCTGGAAACACAAAGATATATAGGACACAGAGTACATTTTCAAGGTATGTAAAATCTGATAAGGAAGACAGACAAACAAACACATAAATTATGTTTCAAAGTAGTAATTTATCTTTTTGCAGATAAATGTATCTTGCAGATTCAAGCGGCAATCTGCTCCAATACTAACAGTGCTCATTCTCAGAACAATGCTCTGTCACACCTATCATAAACTTTTCTAGGGAAAATATTTTCTTCCTCAAACATCATCCCATTTTCTTAAGAGTCCACCTCAAGTTAAATTGATGATCTTACAAGCATAGACTTGAACATTACACAATGTAAAACCTATCTGTAACTAAAAATCATTAGCCATCTCCTGCTTTGCTTCTGAGACTGCCCATTTGTTCTTTATACACAAATTCAACACTAACATTTAGCTTAAAATGTCTTACTGACTAATGCTATAATGTATTTCATCTATTTCATTTGTTTCTTGAAATCATTATGAATTAACTGTCCCAGGAAAATTCAGAGAGCCACAAAGTGTGAAGTTACTTATAAAGGTAAACACTCCGAAGTCAGACATATAACATTGTTCCCAGTAATTTCAGCCATAACTTTCAGAGATTCATACTCAGACAAACCAGATGAATTATGTTGCTTCAGGTCAGCTCTGATGGATCCCTCAGAAATATCAACATTATTGCTTTTATTTTATTATGTACCACACTTCATAACTGTACACTGCAGAGTACAATAAAAACTCCACTACACAGCTTGTGTACTTATTAAACAGGTCAAAAGTTACGATAACAAATAACTTGTTCTACTTAGGGTCCATTAATAACATATCTTGTTGTTCACATATGGGTTTTTTTTTTAAATAGTCAAAAGATAAAGGCAACACAAGAAATATGTGAAATGATTTGAAATATTTTATATATCTGGTTTTTCTTTTCAGATTTCCTATACAAATACATACTTAATTACAGTATCTTTTTTGCAAGCCCCATGCCCAAAATTAGTTCAAAAAACTAATTATAAAACTGGGATCAATCTAGAGAAGTGAAAGGTGACAAAACAAGAGTAAAGGTATCAAAGAGTACCCACAACCCTGTTCAAGCCATCTGAGGTGATGGTTGGCAGCTGTCCTCATAGTGGTACTTGTTCTCTCCAACAATGTGTCCATTTAAATGAAACCAACTTAGTATGGGAATAAAAAATTCAAACTGAACTGAAAAATCAGCCACAGACTCTTTTTTGGGATAGGTTTTAAGGTCATTGTCCTGCTATACAAAGCTGATGCTTTCTATAAATAAAATCAGCTGAATCTTAAGATGACTACTCCAACAACAAAATAGGAAATAATGAATGAAAGTGGACTAAAGAGGAAAAGAACAAAGAAAAAAATTCTAATAATATTTATGGTTCCCTCGGCAAATTTATACCAAGAATTACCAAAGGAAATGCGTAAGTGAAAGTCAAGGAAAACATTTATAGACAATTAGGTGTTACAAGTGGACATTTTCCATTATCTCTATTGCCATGTAGGAAGAAAATGGGCAAAGGAGAAGGAGTAGGGAAGAAAAACTATAGACAACCAACAGGACAGCAGGGACAAGAATGATTCCACAAGCAGACATAACAAAATGCACCTGTCATCAACATAATATACGAAAAATATAATCAAGCAACAAATGGATATGGCCAAAAGGAGAAAAATACTCAATAGTTCATTAATTTGCAAAATAACATAAGTGAATTTATAAACTTGTAATTACTATATAATTCCAAACTTTGACATTATTATAAGGCAGATTCACCTTCTTAGAAGTACTTAAGTGAACATTTCTAAAGATTCTATTATTTTTTTAAATAATGACTGATGATTATTTGAATGCTTTTATTATGTATTTGTTCTTGCAGTAATCAAAATAACTGAAATGAAACTTATTTGATGAGTTGCAGACTTCCCCATAATATAGACTAGTGCCTGGCACTTAATAGGAGTTCAATAAATTGAAGGGAATGAAACAAACTTGTTTTGATAAATCAGAAAATTAAAAATCTATAAAAAAACTTATAAACATTATGGAGGAATATCAAGAACTCAAAAGAACTGCTATAGCAAAAGGAAACAAGTTATTCAGAAATCATTAATCAATGGTGTTTTAGCTATTTGAAACATGTCGAATATTAGCATCTGATGTACGGAGAAATAGACATAGTTACTGGTGTACATGAAATGCTATAATTGGTTTAAATCAGCCTTACCCATCTGTCTTTATACTCTTATTACAAAGCAGTAGGAGAGAACTATTATAGCTACAGTATAAGCTTTAAGATCTTTACCCGTTCTTAAATCATTTAAAAATAATGAGAGCTTTAGCCTTTATCTAATTAACGAGTACCTTCTTTGAATTAGAAAAACTGTATCATTTAGCCCACGGTTGTTTAGTAAATTGGCTTGGTGGCATGTAAGCTAATTCAGGGTAGCAGTTCCAGGGTCTTGTTCTGGCTTCTTATTACGTGAATTATAATTCAATGATCACCTTAGATCATGGGCTATTCATAAATCAGAAGCCTGACATCAGATGAAAAATTGTATTAATATATGAAACTTATTATATAGTACAAACTGCTCTCTTGATAAATTACATTGTTCAAACTTGACAATGATTGCATTTAAAACATTATTCCTGTTTGCTGTTTTACAGACTGAAACCTCTTCATGAAAAATTTACAATGCTCCTCTGTGTTTTGGAGTCAGAGGGCAATAGTAGCAAATGGCAGACAGAAACCATACTTTAGATTTGCTGGCAGCTACAGAGGACAGAAAGCACTTCCAAGGATGGTGAGAGACGCCCTCAGCTGCATTCCCAGGATCTACATTTCTGGTTTTATGAAGATACTAATTGTCTTCTCAAGCAGAAGCATTGTAAATAATAAAATTTTAATTTCAGCTTACTGGATGGCTTTCTTCTCCTATGTAGGTGTTTCAAAGAAATTTATAGTCATAAATGTTTCACAGAAATTTACAGCATGAGAGGAAAAAATAAAGGGGCAAACCCATGAAGTTTAATTTGAATTGAGGCCCCAGTTCCTTAGATGATGCGTTATGACAAATGCTTTTTGCCAAGGCTGACTGGGTAACTCAAGTGGTAGTTCCATATTATTTACATTAATTACATGAAGGCTGCTTTGTTAATGGTACATTCTAGTGTGGTTCGCAGCATGATATGCTAATGATCTAAGAAAAATCTGCATCTCCAATATTTATGATAATTTGTAATATGAATAGGGTTGCTTTTATTTCTTTCTCCTCCCTAGAAAAAAAAAAGTCAGCACAAAACAATTTTCTTCAGAGAAGAAAGGGAAAACTTCCAATTGCCAAGACATTTAAGTGCTATAAACAAAAGGGAGGACTCTTGTTAAGGTGTTGTCACAGCCACTGACAAAGTGATAACGTGGTTTCCACATGCCTTTCAGTGTGAGGTGTGTCAAGGTGTAGTGAATGGGACAGAGGCACAACATGAGCACAAAGTCATACCAACTACCTCTGGTTATTATGTGTTTCTGCCCTCCCTCCTCAGTCACCCCAACAAGAAACAAGATAAGGTTCAAATAAACAGGTAATTTACAGGAACCTGCATATGAAAGGCTAGATGACAACTGGTAGAACTCATTTGCTGCTTTTAAAAACCTACATAACTAGTGAGAAAATATAAGATAGGTTCATGTAATCCTGGAAAACTGCAAATGCAAAAACATAATAAATTATATGTAATAAATATTACTGTATTTTATTCTAATTGTCATTTTTTGGTGATTATTTGTTGTATTATTATAGGTCAGGTTTGGAATTTCCTTCTTTAGCAATAAGCATCAAAAGAGCACATCTATTTTTTGGCATGATAAAATTAAATATTTTCAAATGAATAATGGTCTCTTGGAATAAAAGTTCCTATATAAATGAACCTTAGTCTACGGATTATAACAAGAAAGAATTATAGGAAAATCTACAGATACAATGCTCTGCAAATACTTTATATCCAAGATAGAACCCTAATCCTTATGCATCAGTGCACCTCAATACAGCCTACTAATAGGTGGATTTGTTAGCTCATATTTAAATTTATTTTTTGCTTAGGTTTCTAAGGTAATATGTGATATTTTAAAAAAACACAAAAAAAGGGTTTCCTAAAAATTATAAATTGAAAATAATACATAAAGTGAGAATAAAAATATCATTGAAGAAAGGAACATTTCTCTAACCCATAAACAGATAATGCTAGGTTTCAACAGTCTGTTTAACAGGATCGACAGAAATCAGAATAGTGACCAGCTACAGGGGAAGAAAGAGGATGCAGAGAGGCCTGCCAAGGACTCACAGGCAACGGCAGGCACTATGTCTCAAGCTGCAGCAGGAGGACTTACATGGGGGACTCACAGGCAATGGCAGGCACTATGTCTCAAGCTGCAGCAGGAGGACTTACATGGGGGACTCACAGGCAATGGTAGGCACTATGTCTCAAGCTGCAGCAGGAGGACTTACATGGGGGACTCACAGGCAATGGCAGGCACTATGTCTCAAGCTGCAGCAGGAGGACTTACATGGGGGACTCACAGGCAATGGTAGGCACTATGTCTCAAGCTGCAGCAGGAGGACTTACATGGGGGACTCACAGGCAATGGTAGGCACTATGTCTCAAGCTGCAGCAGGAGGACTTACATGGGGGACTCACAGGCAATGGCAGGCACTATGTCTCAAGCTGCAGCAGGAGGACTTACATGGGGGACTCACAGGCAACGGCAGGCACTATGTCTCAAGCTGCAGCAGGAGGACTTACATGGGGGACTCACAGGCAATGGTAGGCACTATGTCTCAAGCTGCAGCAGGAGGACTTACATGGGGGACTCACAGGCAATGGCAGGCACTATGTCTCAAGCTGCAGCAGGAGGACTTACATGGGGGACTCACAGGCAATGGTAGGCACTATGTCTCAAGCTGCAGCAGGAGGACTTACATGGGGGACTCACAGGCAATGGCAGGCACTATGTCTCAAGCTGCAGCAGGAGGACTTACATGGGGGACTCAAAGGCAATGGCAGGCACTATGTCTCAAGCTGCAGCAGGAGGACTTACATGGGGGACTCAAAGGCAATGGCAGGCACTATGTCTCAAGCTGCAGCAGGAGGACTTACATGGGGGACTCACAGGCAATGGTAGGCACTATGTCTCAAGCTGCAGCAGGAGGACTTACATGGGGGACTCACAGGCAATGGTAGGCACTATGTCTCAAGCTGCAGCAGGAGGACTTACATGGGGGACTCAAAGGCAATGGCAGGCACTATGTCTCAAGCTGCAGCAGGAGGACTTACATGGGGGACTCACAGGCAATGGCAGGCACTATGTCTCAAGCTGCAGCAGGAGGACTTACATGGGGGACTCACAGGCAATGGCAGGCACTATGTCTCAAGCTGCAGCAGGAGGACTTACATGGGGGACTCACAGGCAATGGTAGGCACTATGTCTCAAGCTGCAGCAGGAGGACTTACATGGGGGACTCAAAGGCAATGGTAGGCACTATGTCTCAAGCTGCAGCAGGAGGACTTACATGGGGGACTCACAGGCAATGGCAGGCACTATGTCTCAAGCTGCAGCAGGAGGACTTACATGGGGGACTCACAGGCAATGGCAGGCACTATGTCTCAAGCTGCAGCAGGAGGACTTACATGGGGGACTCACAGGCAATGGCAGGCACTATGTCTCAAGCTGCAGCAGGAGGACTTACATGGGGGACTCACAGGCAATGGCAGGCACTATGTCTCAAGCTGCAGCAGGAGGACTTACATGGGGGACTCACAGGCAATGGCAGGCACTATGTCTCAAGCTGCAGCAGGAGGACTTACATGGGGGACTCACAGGCAATGGCAGGCACTATGTCTCAAGCTGCAGCAGGAGGACTTACATGGGGGACTCACAGGCAATGGTAGGCACTATGTCTCAAGCTGCAGCAGGAGGACTTACATGGGGGACTCACAGGCAATGGTAGGCACTATGTCTCAAGCTGCAGCAGGAGGACTTACATGGGGGACTCACAGGCAATGGCAGGCACTATGTCTCAAGCTGCAGCAGGAGGACTTACATGGGGGACTCACAGGCAATGGCAGGCACTATGTCTCAAGCTGCAGCAGGAGGACTTACATGGGGGACTCACAGGCAATGGTAGGCACTATGTCTCAAGCTGCAGCAGGAGGACTTACATGGGGGACTCACAGGCAATGGTAGGCACTATGTCTCAAGCTGCAGCAGGAGGACTTACATGGGGGACTCACAGGCAATGGTAGGCACTATGTCTCAAGCTGCAGCAGGAGGACTTACATGGGGGACTCAAAGGCAATGGTAGGCACTATGTCTCAAGCTGCAGCAGGAGGACTTACATGGGGTTTGTTTCTGTCATTATTCCTGATGCTATATTTATTTAATGTGAGTGTGTGTGTGTCTGTGTGTGTATTCTTTTGTCTGTATGAAATAGCACATCATAAAAAAGAATAAGGTGAATTGAGGGAAACAAGAAAATCTCAATAAAGACTGTCAAGGGGGAGAGATTATTTTTCAACATTTTCATGGGAAAATTAATGTATCACTATGCCATAATAACTAAAGCTTAGATCTTTCATTGTCAGATGAGAAATGGCACATGACTTCATAAGTTAATGTTTTATATTAAGCATTCAAAACCAAGGAAATGAAAAATAGTGTTTCTTTTGAACTTGTCAATATTTGTTAAAGTGAAAATACAAATTTTGTAAGAAATGGTTTCACTTCCACATAGGTAACTCACAATATGGTAATTAACAGATATTTCTCAAAGAAATAATATAATCAAAGTAAATTAGAATATCAAGTAATCTTAAAAACTGTAATGACCCAGCACTCTCATTTTACAAGTAAGAAAACAAAATTAAGACTCTGATATCCATAAACTGATAGGTAGCAGTCAAACCAAATTCTTTTGACCCTTCAGGGTTCTCATATTCATAAAAACTACGCCCTGTTCCCCTGACCAATGAGGCAGGTGCTGTGGTACACAACCTTAAAGCACTCGACCTGATCCTGTGGAGGAGCTGGATATGCGAGGCTGGGACAGACTGACTCGCTCATCTAGCCAACATTTACAGACTATCAAATATATGACAAGTAACGTCAGGAGGCCTGGAAACTAAGCATTAAATAAATTCTGCCCTAAAGTGATTTAAATTTGTACAGTGGCTCACCACTGGTCATAAAATAAAATGCAAACACCTCACCATTTCTCTAGGAACTGTACCAGTCCTGCCCCTACTCACATTACCATCTGATCTCACACTAACCCAACTATGTACCCTGTGACAGCCAAGGGTCTCCCTGCTGTATCAGTCTTGAAATATTTATCTCCTTAAATTTTAGGTGGGTAGGTGGACAAATAAAATGTCCAGCAGCAACACAGTTGAGTAAACCAAGATGAAAATGTGCTGTGTGACAGTGAAGGTAACTACAGATGGCTCTGACATGAAGCGTTTCATACTGTGTGCATTGAAGGACAGACACTAAAAGTTTAGTAGTGAAAATCTTTAACACTTTAAAAAAAGAGTAGATGTTAAATTTAAAAAAAAAATGCCCTTACTATAAAGCTTAATTATAAAAAAAAAAAAAAAAAAGCAAAACCAAAAAAACCTATTCTGGCCGCTACCTCAAGATGTCTTTGGTGACTCTGAAAAGTCAGTTCAGAAGGTACCAGATCACTGCTTAGTGTTAAAATATAATCACATATGAAAGAATGCATAAAAAAAGAACCTTGTTTGAATGAACAAAAGCTCCTCAATCTGTTAATTGGAAAACAAAACTTCCTGTGATTTAGTCAATAAAACGTGAGGGCCATAAAAGTGTGCTCTGAAATTGCAGTATTTATGAACTGTCAAAAAGACAATAGCTAGTGAGCTATGAACATTGTGAGCTCTCTGAAAATTCAGATATGATAAAAGTCATTCTAATCTAGAGCACAAGAGATATGCAGCTTTAAATAACTTTTAATAACTTTCTTCCTTTTCTAAGAACAAATGAGGGGCTCTTCAGCAAGAATGAATACAAATCAACAAGATCTACACTTGGAAACAAGCCACACAATCCCTTCCCTTAGGGAACTATAATTTTGATTAAATTGATATTAATTAATTGGCCTAATCCATTAAAGGAGAGGGTGACCATGAAATTATTACATAACGAACACAAATCTAATACATAGTATAATCCCAACCATTTTAATGAATGTACTTCCTATCTGAAATATTCCTAACATAAGCTGCTTATCATGCCACAGACCTTGAAAACATTATTTGCAATCGATCTGTTATAAGGCCTTGGTTATGATTTATAGCACATTCTTCAGAATGGCTATCTTGGCCAGTATGTTATACTCTATAATCTACAACAGGAATGTAAGCCCAAGTTCACGTCCTCTCTTTTTTTCTTCAGAATAATAAGAATTTAACAGAAATTTGATACTAAGAAGAAGGGGAAAAAATGGAATAATGTTTAATGTTTAACTATCATTTCTGAAACTCTGTACCAGGTAATCTCACGAAATTACAGAGTTGGAGATGTTAAATAACAAAGTATTTTAAAAAATGATTCAGAAATGATGATGTTATTTTCAACAAAAAGTTTACATCAATTGTAAAGATATTCATCATTCTAATTCCATATTTTGCTATAAATTGAACTCAGAAAAGTAAAAATAATTTTACTTTGATATATCTAGTTGCCAAATTGACATCACAGTGGCATGTTCCCTTGGTTAAAAAAAAAAAGCATAAATAATAATTTTCTTCCCTCAAAAGCTATGTATATGTCTTATATCCATTTAATTCAAGGCTATAATTTTTTAAAATACAAAAATTAAATCCACAACAAATATGTGAGTGTGTGTATGACTTTGTGTAGGTGTGCATGCATGCATAGAGGTGAGCACAGATTCTTTAATGCTTGAAAAATACTGAGCTTTCCCATTCTTTGACACTGCAGGAAGCTGAATGCTCTTCTGCTAATATATCCTTCAGAGGAGGAAAGGAGACGAGCATGTAATGCAACCACTGCCCTGCGGCTGCAACCTGCTACAGGTGCACTCACGTGGACCTCGCCAAGGATCATCTGGACAGGGACAGTCGAATGTTCCCTTCTTGATAAATGCTCTGAATTTGGTTCAAGGTGCCTGATATTTTTGACATCCTGTGCAAGCCAAACATTTCTGCAAAAATTCCAAATTAGTGCTAAGAGCACTCTAGAACATTTTGTTCTGTATTGTTCATTCTTGCTGATTGTGTCCTAAATAATAAACTGTGGCCTCTGGCGATTTTTCTCAGAATGGTTATGATGAGAACTCATTCATCTAAATCTGTTGGCCAGTGGAATAAAATAAATCAGGAATTTCCCAAATATAACAATATTTGTGTTCACTAGATAATTGATGACTGCAGCTGCACTAATTAAAACCCATCTGAGTCTCATTAATCTTGGTCACCAGGACCAATGGCTACATACCACATTCACACAAGCCCTGTGCCCTTCTGCTTGGGTCACATTCAGGTGGGCCTTACACCTAAATTCTCATGACAGCCTGAAGTACTTCAATTTAATAAGCATCATAGGAAAACATACAAACGTGCAGCCATTTAGGACACATTGCAAATTGTCAAAAGCTAGATTTTGAAAATAATACAACTAAATGATTTTTAACAAGTAAAATTTCTATTATTAGACAAGCTCTCTGCTGGTTAAAAAGGAAAGAAATGTATCAGTCCTTGTGGTTCATTTAAATATCTATGGGAAAAACTAGAACTCATGCTAATAACTGAGATGATTTGTAGATCATACTTTCCTGAAGTATCAACACCTCCTAGGAACAAGTGCACAATTTTATTCAAGAAAAGGAAATATTTGAGTCAGGCACAGTGGTGCATGCCTAAAATCCCAGCAACTCAGGAGTCTGAGGCATGAGGATTGCAAGGTCAAAACCAGCCTCAACAAATTGGTGAGACCATCTTTTAAACAAATAAACAAACAAATAAATAAAAAGGTTTGGGGATGTAACTCACGTGATAAACTGCCCCTGGGCTCAATCCGCAATACGCACCCCCGAAATATATTTTTCTTTAAATAACCAGTTCTATCAAGATTCTATTTACATAAACTAGCTTTACATAAATTTCTCTTCAAAGTGTATATTATAGAGAACCATAGTCTTCTGAGAGAACCAAAGCACCTCATAATAAAAAACAAAATATTCATTGCATTCCTACATTAGACTCAATGATAAGAGGACACATCTACCTTAGTATAGGACAGAGGAATGGGTACATAATGGTGGGGAAAAAAAATGAACAAAGAGTGGATTACTTGGCCAGAAAACAAAGAAAAATGAATTAAAGTGATACTCTGGATATCACGTTTAAGATTTATAAACTGAAGAAGCAGAAATAAAAACATCTAAAGAACTTTGGAAAAAAACAAATTACTGGAAAGAAGAGGGAATTCATATTTCAACAGTGAAATCTATCCTTTAATCATGTGATTAATAGTTGAAAAAATCATCATGACAAGTTTTCACTAACACATTTAAAGCAAAAAGAAATTGTACTTTCAAGTAAAATAAAAGTGGCAAAAATGTTAGAAATCTGCAGTATTTAAATTTTTAAATTTCCAACAGAGTAGACATTATTAAGAAAACAAAATACCATTTCACCTAACAATCTATAACTTAAAGTATAAATTAGTGAATGTGCTATGTTTTTCCTCTAATTCTGATGTAGTCCTTGATTTTCAAAAGGTTTCCTTGTGAAATGGTTAGCTTCTTTTAAACAAAAAAATTAACTTATTCATTAATAAAATGTGCCAAGACAAAAACCTAAAATCTGCTGGGCACAGTGGTGCATGCCTGTAATCCCACTGGCTTGGGAGGCTGAGGCAGCAGGATTGTGAGTTCAAAGCCAGCCTCAGCAATTTAGCAAGGCCATAAGCAACTCAAGTGAGACCCTGTCACTAAATACAAAAAAGGACTGGGGATGTGGCTCAGTGGGTAAGCACCCCTCAGTTCAATCCCAGGTACTCCAAAACTAAACTAAAATCTGTCTTAACTGTTATCTTATCTGAATTATATGGAGGTCATTGTTCATACAACCAGTCTGCCTGTTTCACACACAGACTGCGAGCAAGCATATGCAGCTGCGGGACTTAACCTCATCCCCAGGAAAACAGCTGTTCACAGGTGAGACTCTCAGGCATAGCCTTGGTCCCTTCTCAGGACCACCTGACTGCATGGTTGACTGGCTAAGCTGGCAAAGAAGAGATGCACTGCGAGTTGGGAGGGTGGGGATTCAGGAGTCACTGCACCTCTTTGTTCTGCTTAGATCACTGCTACAGTTGAGTCTTACGGTACAATCACAAACTTCCTCATTTAGTGTCTGTACTGTCAGAAACTTTATAGATGCGGTCTCATTCACTCCTCAAAATGCCTCTATAATGTAAACATTAATGTAAAACATTAACTCCCTTTTTTTGACATGTCATAATGAGAAGGCATAGTAATTCGCCAGAAGACATATAAGACATGGTATTGTAGGAGTCCAGTCAAGTTCGTATGTGACTTAAATCCATGCTTGGCACTTTCGGATGAAGCAGAATTTTCAGAGTAAAATATACTTCAAAATAATCTTTAAAGACTGCCTAATACCCATGCTACATCACAAAAGTAAAGGCCCAGAATGGCTAGAGACCTGTCAAAGAGGATACAGCTTGTGGGCAGCAAATGTGGAAATCTGTTAAATTCTAATCAGTGTTCTTCTTACATTTAACACAATGGAAAGGGGTCAACACATTGGGAATAAAATACTATGCAGATGTTGTGGGAGATAGAAAAAACAGATGCAATTAGCTTTATGTCATCCCTCTTGCTGATATCTTTCCAATGATCACAGTTTTATAACTTGGAAGGGGGAAACTTTGCATACTGTAACATTTAAAATATTTTATATTTACACTTCATTGCTTTGCTATGCTTTCTGATTTTCTAGCTTCTCTAAAACAACAGAAACAGAGACTATCATGTTCAATGAAAGGACTGGTTCAACAGCTGAGTTCTAGCAATGTCAATGGAGTAAGCACATCGTTTCTTCCCATCATGAAAATAACTTGCAAGCACACATGTGTACATCCAAACCACCTAACACAAAGCAGAGTGTTGGTTTGGGTCTAATTTCCTACCTTCTGAACGTTTTTATTTTTTAGTTGTTTCAATTTCATTAAAAGAGTTGCAAAAGGTAACAATCTACCAAGACCTGCAAATAAGTGCACTGTCATTATCTCAAATCATTAATAAAACATCCTTAGTATTTGAAACAGAGTCAGCATGTACCATGACAAGCCTCTGCTCCATTCTCGCAAGAGCAATTCATTATTTCATTTGTTTTTTATTTGGTGTACTTCAGACATGGTTCTTATGAAATAGGTAAGTTTATAAAATGATTTATGACTGTAAAAAGGACTAAAGGTTTACCATGCTATAAAATATATGCATTTTAAAGCAAAACACTTTAGAAACAAATTTATAATGAGAAAAAGACTGCAATTCTAAATGGAAGAAGCTATTAAAAGTTTGGGTGGTAGAGGTTTTCCTTTCATTTTACTGCATTTATAATACACACCATTATTTTTAAATGAAAAAGTTTCCTTCTTTACATGAAGAGACATCTGACTGGAAGATACTCTATGTTGTTGGAAGGTAGTATGCTCACAGGCTGGAGTTTGCTGACAGTAGCCACACATGCTCCACATTGTCAACTTTCTCGTTCATTAACCACATGACAATGCTGCTTTAGAAGTACAAGGCAAGCAAGGAACTGAAAAGACACTTCTCAGAAGAAGATATACAATCAATCAACAAATACATGAAAAAATGTTCAACATCTCTGGCTATTAGAGAAATGCAAATCAAAACCACTCTAAGATTTCATCTCACACCAGTCAGAATGGTAGCCACCATCACCACCATTATCATCTTCTTCATCATCATCATTTTGGTTTTGAGACTGAATATAGGGCCTCCCCTCATGCTAAGCACACCCTTCACCACTGATCTGAATACCCAGCCACAGATTAATCATTCACTTTTCTTTCTGATTCATTAGTATCTCTCAAAAATAATTTCTAGTGATGAACAAAAGTTCCAACAATAAATGTTGGAGAGGATGTGGGGAAAAAAGCACTCTCATACATTGTTGGTGGGACTGCAAAATGGTGCAGCTAATATGGAAAGCAGTATGAAGATTCCTTGGAAAACTGGGAATGGAACCACCTGATGACCCAGCTATCCCACTCCTTGTTCTATACCCAAAGGACTTAGAAACAGCATACTACAGGGACACAGCCATATCAATGTTTATAGCAGCACAATTCACAATAGCTAAACTGTGGAATCAACCTAGATGCCCTTCATTACATGAATGGATAAGGAAAAGGTGGTATATATATACAATGGAGTATTAGGAAAATGTGGTATATATACACAATGGAGTATTACTCAGCAATAAAAGAAGAAAATCATGGCATTCGCAGGTAAATGGATGAAGTTGGAGAATATAATGCTAAGTGAAGTTAGCCAATCCCAAAAAGCCAAATGCCGAATGTTTTCTCTGATCTAAGGAAGCTGATTCACAGTGGGGTTGGGATGAGGAGCAAAGGAGGATTAGAGGAACACTAGGATGGCCAATGGGGAGGGAGGGGAAGAGAGGGGGTAACAGGGTGAAGAGAAAAGAAAAAAAAAGATGGTAGAATGAGATGGATATCATTACCCTAAGTGCATGTATGAAGACACGAATGGTGTGAATAGACTTTGTGTATAACCAGAGATATGTAAAAAAGTGCTCTATAAGTATAATATGAAATGTAATGCATTCTGCTATCATTTCTAACAACTTAAAATAAAAAAAAGAAGTACAAGGCAAGGCTACCAGGGCACTGCTCCACCTGAATTTCCATTGGCAGTTTCTTCCTCATATTTGTCAAGATATAAAACAATGAATTAAAAAAAAAAAAAAGTCTTTAGTTTAAAAAATGAAAATCAATGGGGTTTTGATTCTTGATGAGAATCACAGAAACCTGAAACCTTATCCAATTTAAGCAAAGGGCTTCTGAATTGAAATCAAGAATTCAAAGATTCCAGCATGGTGAAGTGGAACAGGGCTTAGACTAAAAAGAGAAGACAAGTATTTCTCAACTAAGGCCCAGAGAGAAAACAAGCAGAGAATGACAGCAGAGAAGTGAGACCTAATTAGAGATAACACTGAATTTGGATTTCTTTTAAGTCTTGTCCATGTATACACCTGTCCAATCTGGGCTGATCAATGCTTATGCATATTGATTGCAGGGGAAAAGGCTGTTTTGATTATTATGTTTATTTATTCCCACTAAAAATATTTCAAAAATTAAGTGTAAATGTAATTCAAACTCTACTGCAAAAGAAAAGAAATGGGTTATTGACTCTATGATGCCCAGATCTCTCTCAGCAGAACATCCTAAGAGATCATTATTAGAAAATTTGAAAAATATAAACAAAAATCTTGGTGTAACCTCTTAGGAGGCAAAATTATTTCTATCTTCTCCAAAAATATTCAATATTTAAAGAAAAACTTTGATGCTCTATCAAGAGATTTTAACTAGTGCCTAGGATCAGATGCTTCCCAACAACATATCTGGGCTAATGTCACTTCAAGCTGCTAGGATTTATTATGCATAAGGTTTCTAGAGACCAGAGAGCTCCAAACTCCACCACCACAGTCATGGATTTTTCTAAGCTGATAAGATAGTCACACTCAACATACTCAACATGGACATCATCATCATCACCACCACCACCACCACCACCATCACCACCATTATCATCATCTTCATCATCATCATCATCATCATTTTGGTGTTGGGACTGAATATAGGGCCTCCCCTCACGCTAAGCACACCCTTCACCACTGATCTGAACACCCAGCCACAGATTAATCATTCACTTTTCCTTCTGATTCATTAGTATCTCTCAAAAATAATTTCTAGTGATGAACAAAAGTCATTAATTTCCTAAACATCCTAAGCTGCCTATAGGAGTGCCATATTGATTATTTAAAATTCTAAGGATCTGTTTTACTTAGATTTTGAAGCAGCTACATTTACATTTCCTCTGTTTGTCTGGGACCTTGTTCCAAGTTGTGTTGTTTTTCTTCCTATAGTAATAACTAATTTTAAAAAAATCAGTTTATCAGTCCCAAAATAGTAAAAAGTATATCACTAATTTTATGTCTCTCTTCAATTGCCAATGGATATACTTGTTCTCTACTATTACTTATTTTCCCAGCATAATTGTAAAAGGGCTATTCATTAAAAATAATTAGTTTTGGAAAATTAATCCATGCTATTTTGTTTAATCTCCATCTTTTCCTTGAAAAAAACACCAGTGAATATTTTAGTATTATTTTCAAAAAAGATTACCATTCACTGAAACTTCTAGTTACACTGTAATTTGCCTTCATTGAAGTGGTTTAGAAATACAATAAAATTTTGAACTTTCTAGCATTTTTGAATACCAACAAAAAAAACATAAAAAAAAACTATTAATAAAAGAAATCAAATAAGAATATTTCATTTCCTTGCTTTACCAATAATCCTTACTATGATGAAAAAAAATTAAGTCATTTATTTACTATGGTTTTTCAAAATGAAAAGTTGTAGAAACTACTTCTTATGATGCCTTTATTACTGGTTTTGAGCAAAAGATGTCTCTTAGCACATGACCTTGTAAATTAATCAATAATGCTGGCTGATCCCCCACATATACTTAAAATAATATTAACAAAAAGAGCAGGACTCCAACATCCCTTCATTTCACAGCTTATATTCCTTTCAATTTCAAGTTTCAATGAAGAGATTTAGTTTGACTGAAATCTAGCAACAACTCTTACACTCCCTCTGGGATCCCTTTAGCCTTCTGGTTGCCTTCCATGCCTGGCACCCTGAAGGCCGCAGCACATCCTGTTCTCTTTATGTGGGTCACAGATGGCCTGAGCCACATGCCTGACTCCGGAATCATCAATCAGGATCACTTGGCTCTTCCTCCTCCTGGTATTCCACCTTTAGACTTGCTTTCAATCATCACTTGGATGACTAGGTGCCCTTAGTCTCTTGGGCTGCTCTTCTTTCAGTTTATTTAGGGCAGACAAGCAAGGAAGAGTTTAACATTGGATAGTCCCTTACTGGTTGCCTTTCAAAACTGCATCATGGCCACCTGTGGGGCCTGCTCAGGACCTGAAAAACCACTCTTTATTTACCACACCCCTCCAGAGTATCCGATTTTGATGATTCTAAAGGTAAAATTCTGTTTGGGTAATTCTAAATACTTACATTTTAATAAAGTATAAATTTTTAAAAAGAAATCAGTGTATTGTAGTATTTTCTTATAAATAATAGCTACTATGACACACACACACACACACACACACACACACACTTGAAGTACATGTCATGTATAAGTAATAATTCAACATACTAATTCAAAAGCTATTATTACATTAATATTATAGATACAGAGCAGGTAAACAAACATACCATTAAAATAATTTAATCATCTGTCCTATGTGCTCATCCACATTCATGGTATAAGCACAGGTAACCCAAAAGAGAACAAAATACTGCTTGCACTTTACAGAACCTGTAGTCTAGAGGGAAACTCAATTCCCATATGGAGGGAAAATGCTGACACGGGCAAGCAGCTGACATACAAGGGGCACTGAAGCAGGTGGAGGGGCACCTCAACCAACTGTGGAACGCCAAGGAAGACTTTTGACAGCTGATTCTTGAATGATGAAAGAAGGCTGCCATGTGAGAATGAAAGAGGAAGCTCAGCACCATCAGGGAGATGAAGGCATTCCACATGGCTAGAGCAGACGTGGAGAGAAGGAAGGGAGTAACAGTGAAGACGGAAGAGGCTAAAGGGACCAGATGACTGCAGCTCTGTTCATCTGCCCTGGAGATTTGCTCAAGTCTTTTATGTAAGATTTTCCTGAAATTTGACACTTCTATCTACATATTTAATAACTTAGAAACATTCTTCTAGAATATATTTATTGTCTAAGCTAAACTGTATATCTAACAAAATACAACAAATTTTAAGAAAATTAGAATTTTTCTCCAGGTGTTTACTGGAGCCATTATATATCTACTTGTGAGGTACTATGAATAAACACAAAAGAAAAAACTGGGTTTAACCTTTCAAGGAGCTGCTGTTACCAGTGAAGTGAGATCTTTACACTCATTCATGAATCCAATAAATTTATTGAACTCTTCTAGCATAAACCCAGCATATAGAAAAAGAAAAAAAAATCTAAGAAAGATTTTAAGATCCTGTGAGCATAATCTCATTACCTCCAGTGTGGGTATAAGTTTATAGAGATCATGAATAAATCACAGTATTAAATAAGACTTCCCAATCATATGCATATGAAGCATATAGATAACAGAATTCCTTCCTTGTGCTGTTATAGATTGTAAAACACTTGTAACCATTATATTCAAACAAATAAAAATATAAATATCCATTTTATTCTCAGAGAGGATACATGTTCGACTGAATAAGTTTGTGTTAAGAAAAAAAATATATTATTTTCATTTTCAACTCCAAATATTCTTGATCTGAATAACTGAATTTAAATTAACCTTAACAATAGGAAGTGTAGAATTCATTGTTAAATTCATTTAGGGGGCTGGGGTTGTGGCTCAGCGGCAGAGCGCTCGCCTCGCACGTGCGCGGCCCGGGTTCGATCCTCAGCACCATGTAAACATAAATGCATTGCATTGTATACAACTAAAGTAAATAAATAAATATTTTTAAAAAATTCATTTAGCTCTTTGACTTACTTTAACAAAGTGAATTTCCAATGAAAATAAGTAGATTTCTTATAAAAGTAGTAAAATGTAGATTAAATACTACAAAAATAAAAATTTTATAAAATATACAAGTCTGACATACTCATTCATCAGCATATTGTGTCCTGTGTAGGGATCCTTGCTCCTCAGACACTTAGAAGAAGCATACTTACTTCTTCAGAACTCACGAAAGCCAATGTTAAATAACATGGATAAGGAAGTAAACAACAGGGGCTAAGATTGTGGCTCAGCGGTAGTGCACTTGCCTGGCATGTGTGAAGCACTGGGTTCGATTCTTAGCACAGCATATAAATAAATAAAATAAAGGTCTATTAATAACTTTAAAAAATAAAAAAAGGAAAACAACAATCTCTATGTAGAATAAGAAAACATCTATCTAAATAGCTAAAAGTAAATGGCACTGAATCACATTAAAAAAAAAAAACAACAAAAAATCATAAGGGAAAAACTCTAGGGGTCAAAAATAGGTCACACTTTCTAAAAAAAAAAAATATTGTAATGGCCTAACAAGGAACAATATGAAGACAGAAGGAAAAGCTGCTAAAATCATCAGTATGAACAATATCACTATTACATAGGTCATAATGAGAAACTTTTAAACACATTAATAAATGAGAATTTTTAAATTTTGAAAATAATACTTTATTTTTATTTTTTATCTCAACAAATGTGAAATAATGTATTTTAAATATGCAAAGCACATATAACAAGGTTATAATGGGGTTTCAAAGAATCTATAAATTCATGGGCCAATAAAGAAAAATGAAATTGATTACTGAATGAAATCCAAGGTACTTTTATTAGGCACCTGTCAATCCTAACACATTTGCTAGGGGGTGTAGGCAATTTAGCCAGGAATAAGACCATCTAGGAACTGAGAGCTACAGCACAACATGGGACACAATGAAGAAAAAAAAAAAAACTAAGCAACTCTCTAAAAATTAATGCATGAATGTCTGAATGAAAAGACCACAAATATTAAAGAACTCTAAATCATGAAAGATTAGGCTATGAAAAATAATAACTATGAATTTCACCTAAGACATGTAATACCAAACTATAACCCAGAGAATTAATCTTCATGATTAAAAAACATTTAGTTTTTGTACTGCAACCTCAGCAAGGCAATACAAACTTACATTTGAGATAACATGAAACACTCAGTTTTTAAAGAGGCTGATATTTTTAAGGATCATATTGAATACCTGAATCCAAATTTAATTCAGGTATCCAACATGATCCTTTTTCAGTGAATTTCATCATTGAAATTCCCCAAATTTATGCACACAGTTCAAATATATTGTGTTGCCTTAAAAAGAAATCTTCCTTTTCCTTTAGTGTATGCAAAAAATACTTTAAATGATTTGACAATTAATACCTTTCAATTCCTTTTTCACTGAAGGACTTAATGTAGTAAGCACTGTGGCAGGCACCTGGTGAACACAAACAATACACAGAAAACCAAAATACAGAGATTACACAATTCAACAACATATTTTTAGGTGATCGGTGCTCCAGGGAGAAAAAAAATAGAGCAGAGAACAGGACTCTCTGAGAGCATTGGAGGGTTATAACCCACTGTGATGCGGATGTAGCGGTAAAAAGTTGACAATCCACCTAGAGTAGGGATGGAGTATAGGACTAATCTGCAGTGTTTGCTGACTTCATGGTGTAAATGCTCCCACCCTGGCCAATTTCAAGCTACTAAAAGGACTTGAATTCTATTTAACCACTGGTTGGCCTTGTCCAAGTGTGCTCTAGCACATTATTATATGGATATAGACAGTACATACTTAAGAACATGCTTCACAAGGAGAACTATATGCTAGAGCAAAATGCATGGGAGCAGTTCTTAGAAAGGGTATGTCCCAGAAGTGAAAACACAAGCCTCATTCATCTGGTTCTGCATAGAGGAGTGACCTGTTCTGATTTTCAGTATCAATATACTTGCTAGGCTGAGAAGAGACTGTATGAGTAAAGGGTAAAATTAGTCAGTAGAATCAATTAGGAGGCTTTGGAATAATTCAGACATGAGAGGGTTGTAATGATGAGAAGCAATCAAATTGGACTTGGAACCTCATGCAATTCCACAGAATGTGAGAGACAGAGGTCTTGGATGATTACAAAGTTTATGTTCTCTGTAGATTAAAGGGTGCACTTCAATCACGGACATAGAGAGAAGTCTCTAAGAGAAGCACTTGGGAACTGAGCAGAGGGCATTGAGATAGAGGTAAGAGGATAAGTAATTCCACTTGAACAGGTTAAATTTAAGATGCCCATGTGAATAGGGCAAATCAAAAAAATGATGAGTCTGGGGTTCAGGAGAAAGATCTAGTTGGAGAAAACCAACCTTAAGGCTGCTTGCCAAAAGATGCTATTTGTGGCACAATACTGCTGGAGATCCCCGTGTAAATCATACAGGCACACAAGTGGTAAAGGACAAACCCTGCTACCCCCAAAGTGAACGGTACCAACAAAACTATTAGGTAGTACAAAAATAATCCGGAAACTGCAATGATCTGAAGCCATGTGAAGAAGTCTGACAAAGAGGAAGTGTCTTCACAAAGTCTTCATATTTCCAACTTCCAAATGCATGGATTCAAGGTAAAAGTGTAGTCTAGAATCTCAGATTCCTACCCATTCTATTTTGTTAGTGCTGATGATTTTTCAACAGATTTTACATTTCTACACAACCTTAATTTCCTGAAAAAGAAAATCTTCCCTTCCTTCTTCAAGTCCACCTCCTCACTTACACAATCTTATCAGTGTTTCCTATCTCTTGAATATTCCTGGTATCTAAGAAAGTAATGCAATCTCTGATATTACCAATTCTTTAATTTTAATTCTAATTTGTTATGCATACTTGCAGATCGCAATTCATTTCGTATTACACATAAAGAGCACAATTTTTCAAGTCACTGCTTTTACATAAAGTATTTTCACAATTGGGTCTTCTTACATGTATTTAGGGTAATGATATTACCAATTCTACCTCTTTCTCCCCAATTTTTTACTATGTCCCTTAATTCCTTGATAAAGGATCTTAAAATGTGCCCTCTCTACACAACACACACACACACACACACACACACACACACACACTCCAAATATTTACAGGGTGGGGTACCCATCTACACTGCTTTACAACTGGCAATATGTTTTCTATGGATTCCAGGCAGCTATGTGTTAAGCTGGTGAGGCTATAGTCCCTGGTTAATCAAACACTAATCTAGTTGTTGCTGTGAAAGTGATAACATCCACAATATAAGTGAAGGAGATGATCCTCTACAATTTGGGTGGACCCAATCCAATTAGCTTTTAAGGAGCAGAACTGAGGTCTGCATGGGGAAGAAGTTCCTCCTATGGATTGCAGCTTCTGCTTTAGAGCTTCCATACTGCCCTTCAGATTCCAACCTCTCACAGTCCCAATATGGCATAGCCCAATTTCTTGTAATACATCTTCAGAGAAATAGTGTGTGTAAATATATGTATAACCTTCCAGTTCTATTTCTCTGGGGAAGCCCTGGCTGGAACACTATGTTCCCATGGTAACTATTCTACTAATTTAGAATGTGCAATGGCAAATGTTCTCCCCCACAACACAGATGTGTCCCAATGAAATTATCTCTTAACTGCATTAATAAAGAAAGTCCAATCTACAACTAACTCTCAGTTGCGTTTATCAGCATGATACAAAAAATATAAATACATTAGATAAACAAAAATTATCTTGGCTCTTTTCAGAAAAAGTTTTATTGTGCTTCTCTATTAAAAAAAATTAGTTTTATTTATATTCCTTCCCAACCAAAACTTTGTAGAGAATGTACTCAATAACAGTGAAATTGACAAAAGAAACAGAAACATGGAAACTATGAACAATTTGAAAGTAAGTATAGCATCTAGATAGTCAAGATTTTAAATAAGAAACAAGACTAATGGCTGAAAAAGTTTGAAATTACATATAAAAAGAGGCTAAGTGTCCATAGAGAAAATACAGCCTTAAATAAGATGAAAGTATTTTGAAACAAGTATTCTCTTGCGACAAACAGCTCACCTTACACTTAGCATTTGCTTCACTGAGAACTTCCTATACCTGTGATGTACTGTGGGGAAACTATTGATATGTTTAATTTACATATCAGAAATCAATGCCAATGGTTTTTTAATTAAAACAGCTAAAGCAAAGAAAAAATTTAATAACATAACAAAGTGTATAGAAGCCAATACTAGATGGGGCTAGGGAGATGAGAATGGCATAGAGGAAAATGTCCTAAAACAAATGTCCTCAGACAAAGCTGCACAGGCACAGACACCTGCCCAGTGTGATGCACACCACTCAGGACAGGCAGCAACACGAGTTTCTGCAGTCGTTGATATGACTGTGAGATTCACTGCTTCACATGAAAAGAGATTTTTAATAGATCGTCCTTAAGTTTCTAACTTAAAATATATTATTGTGACATTAGGTGATGAAGTCTTGTTTTAAGGAATGAATAACAAGAAGGCAGAAGTAAGGATATACCTGAATATTTAGAAAAAAATCAAAAAGGGCTACATAATCAACATATAAAAACAATCACCAATGTTACAAATTGACTGAAGAAAGAAACCAAATATTTATGACAAATAAGAGTGGGGAAAAGAAACCCAAAACTCTATGAATAGTACAAGGATTCCCAGACTGCAAAGAGAAAACAAAAATTGCAAAACAAGGATCCAGGGAACTAGCAAATTGCAGATGTCCCCCCTTTCCTAGGCTATTGTGTGAGAAAAGAAAGACCTAGTGTGGGGCAGAACGAGGGAAGCTGCCTATAAAATATGACGTATTTAGTTCTATGCAAACCATAATGTTGAGACAGATGTATAAAAAGTCTCTTAAACAAGAAAACAATTTAAAATGTGTAAGGTCAAACAGTGATTCAAAGAATGATCGAAAGAATAATGTAAAAATGTGAGAATTATAGTAAACAAACAGCTGCAAATTAACAAAATTTCAGAAACAAGGAGGAGTCTACAATGCTTTCTGAACTTAATATAACATCATAGGAAAACTTCACCACGAAGTAGTACCTTCTGTCACAGTTACTCTCCACATTCACTCAGCATGTCCTAAGTCACAGAATGGAAATTGTCTAATCATTTAGTGCAAAAATCATGTGGAGATAGCTTCACATTTGATTTTGACAAGAAATTAGTTTTTGAAAGATCTAATGTACTGTTGTCAAATGGTACTTCTAAATCTACCTCCAACACTGGTACAATACATACCGTAGACAAGGCAAGTTTGGCTTTTCCGAAATGAAGATGTAAAAGCTGCACAGTCAAACTAAAGCAACACAATCGTTTCCATTCATATAACTTGTCTGAGCAGCTGGCCTATGAGAAATAAAAAGGAGAACTACTCTCCTGTTAGCTTGGAAATCATCAAACACATCTGAATGGCTTTGGGTATAAGTATACTGCAGCTTGTTTGTTTTACGTAATATGAAATATATCCCCCCCGGTAAGATATAGCAAAGGTCTTCTGAAAGTAGTAGTTTCAAACCAAATAATCCACTGGGGTTATTTCCACACAGTGAGAAATGTTGATACATAGAACAGGCTGGACTGCCAAGCTTTGACAGAGATTCTCAAAGACCTCCACCCTCAGTTATTCCAGCTGGTCCTTGGAAGCATGGACAAGAACAAAAGCAGAGGCAGGACTGTAGATTCTTCACACCAAAATCATTCCATTTTTTAGACACAAACAAATTAGGTCCTGCTCACAAGAAGACCCCACAGAGACACATTTTTAAAAAGAAACTGAACAGAAATGGAGAATATTTTCGAAATAAGCTGTGATGATTTTATCCACCAGTAAGGATTCTGTATTGATCCAGATTTACAAACCACCACAATGGGATTCAGCTACAAAGGTAAGAGTTAACTTCCACCGAAGGAAGGAGAGAAAAGCATATATAATAATGTTTGATGCAGGTTAAATTTTTCAAGAATTCAAGAGTCAATTCGAAGGAACATTATTTTCTGAAAATTGGAAAATTAAAAATTCTCAACCATGTAAATTCAAGATTTATATACATAGCTATACTGGCATCTGTGATTGTCAATTATATGTCTAAAAGACATCCCAGTATTAAGGGCTCAAAAAGGATATAATATCCTGCCCATGTTCCTACAACATGCTCTTACCCCAGAATCTCCCTCTTAGAAAAGGAACTGCCATCCACTCAATTTCTTTAGGCACAAACCTAGATTTTATCCTTCATTTCTCTTTCCCTTAACTGCTCCAGAGCCTAGTTCATCTCCAAGCACTCCCTCCAACTCCACTGCCCTGTCTTCACTGGCACCATCTGGTCCAAGTCACCTGTCACCTGCAGCCAGAACAGCTCCAACACCCGGCCAGTCAATTACCCACAAACTAGCCACAAGGGTCATAAAATTCATCAAGACTTTCTAATCACATTGCAAGGTCCTCACGCTGACCCTGGTCACCTTAATGCACCTCTTCTATCGCACTTACGCTCACTTGCTGTGCACCTCCACACCACACAAGTCTGGATTTTGTTCTTATAACTCTGCAGGCCTGAGCCTGCCTTGAGGTCTGTCTTCTTAACCCTCTCTGAACACCACCCACCACAATCTTTGCATCATGCAGATCCTGATCACAGGTCAATGCCTCACTGAGGTCAGCCTTAACAACCCAATCAAACTAGTGTCACATGCCAGCACTATCTCACATTGGCATATCTGATTAACTCAAATTACTCTTCAATCATTTCCTTCCCTGTTTATTGGCTATTTCCCAGTAATGGAATTTAAGCTCTCTAGAAAGCATGAGCCTGGGTTTCCACATTGATATCCATCCTCAGCACCTGCAGCCATGCTGGGATCATCCCTGGTAACTCAGAACAGAGGCCACTATGTTCCCTTGAATCTCTGCTGCTCTAACTTATACTTAGAATATGAACCACGCCTGGGCTTGGGTGTTAAGTAATGGACTTGGAGGGGTCCAATTTGGTCTCTTCATGCATTGAGTGATTATAAATGCCCACATACTCCTGAGGGGATATCAAATAAACATAATCCTAATGTTGCATGATCATGCAGCACTACTAGGGTAACATTACCTTATAGTAGGAGCAAGGTTCCCTAGGAACACTGCAAAAGATGAGGTTCAATAGGCAGGCTTCACAATGGTAAACTATATTACTAAAAATTAAATATACTTAACTCAATCTGTAAAATGTCACTTGGAGAGGTTCCTTCAATCTCACAGGTTATATGTTTAAGAGAATGGTTCTCATCCCCCTACCCTATCTCTTGCTCTCTCTTTCTCTACTGCAATATTTCCTTTCCACTACCAGTTTAAAAAATATCAAGTCTTAAGGTATTACTTTATAAATACATGATAGTGTCACAGAAAAAAAAAATTTGTGTGTACACACACGTGTGTATAAAACAAGTCATAGGGCAAAAAAGGAACCCAATGAAATCTGGTAGATATTTATTTACATATTTATTTGCTACAATGTATTTGGGATCAGACCCAGGGTCTCACAAAAGGTAGGCAAGGGCTCTAATTCTGAGCTACATGCCTAACCTCCCCCCCCCCCCCGCCACCCTTCACACACACACACTTTAAATTTTATTTTGAGATAGGGTCTTGCTACATTGCTGAGGTTGGCTTCAAACTTGCGATCCTCATGCCTCAGTCTCCCCCAAAGCTGGAATTACAGGCATGAGCCATACTACCAGACATCTGGTAACCAGTTTTTATTAACGAAGACTCAGTTGATGCAGTAAAATTTGAAATTGTTCAGTTAGGGATTATTTTTTCTTTTTACAACTTCAATGATATGATCATAATTGAAATCAACTTAGATTAAAATCATGTCATACCCATAGGCAGTAATAGGCAGTATCTTCCTGATTTAGATACTCTCTAAAGTTATTTTTATCCCTCATATTTAACTACAGACAATGTCAAAATCAACACAACACTAGCCTGATCTTATTACAAACGGTCTTATCCACTTTAGGGAAGTATAGCTCTTGACTACTACCATCCCAGTGATGTGGGTTCAAACATTTCTTTACCACTTCAGGAGTATGGCTCCCTAGAAAGGTACTTAACTTCTCAGAGCCTCTCAGAGATAATGACAAGATAGACCAAAAAGATAGGAAAATACTGAAGCAAAATCCAAGAGGGAAACAGAACTGCTGCAGCCCACACTAGGGAAATGGCCCAGGCAGGTAAACAAAAGAGCTGGCTGGGATAGGGCAGTGTCTGTCCCCACTTCTCACCTGATTACAATCTTCAATTAATCTTGTTTCCAGTAAAATCATGACCCATGATGCTTTAAGAGTAGTTATTTGTTAAGAAAACGATCAATTTTGCCCATTTAATATCATTTAACAAGCCTTGTAGCTGAGACTGTGGTACCCACTCCAACGTCCCATCTACCTTTCCTTGTGGAAAAAATAAATCCATTCTCGTTAGGCACAGAACTCTAGTTATGAAAGTTACGCTTACCAGCATTCATCTACTCCCATGCAGGAGCAAGGAAGTAGCACTTGCACAACGAAAGCTATTATGCAAGACTTCTGAGAAGGCTCTTTGAAAAACAGAAAGAGCTACATTCTGCCTGTCTCCTGTCCTACCACTTCTGGCCTTTGTAACTTCTGGGAAGTTGTGGCTAAAGCCTGCAACATATCTGAGGATTCAGGCCTGGGTTGGTGGTGCAGAACAAGAGTAACCCAAACTGTGGGCTCCAGGTAGAACAGATATATCAGGCTCTCCAAACTTCTAAAATTCAAATGTTCCCAGTCATGTATTCATAAGATACACTAAGCAAATGTTCAGAAAAAAATTGCCCTGATTGCTAATTAATGTTTCATTTTCTGCCATTCCCAACAAGTATTCTAAAGATATAGAGAGTGGAGAGTGTAAAAGCCCAATGAATCAATGCAGCCACCAATTAAAGGCAGCAATCTGAAAGCATGCAATTGTGCTGAAGGTGAGAATGACAATACAAGAGGTTGGGGAAAAAAAGGAAGCCAGGAAAAGATAGCTAGTGGGGTGACTTTGTAATGGTGAAAGCCATAAACTTCAGCAAGCACAGCCTGCATGATTGTGAGGCCCCAGTTTTCTAGTATTTCCAATATTCTTTGTCCAAAGTGCATCATATCCCAAGGAAAAAAAAGGGTATCAGAGCAGGGGGCCACCCTAATTGAGTCAGGAAATGGGTATTTACAGGGTACTTAGAACAAAGAAGTATACACATTAAGTAAAATGCAAGACAGATTTCACCTTGTCAGTGAAAGAAGGTACAAATATGGCAAGGCAAAAAGCTAGAATCAACACCAGGATGTTGGGTCAGAATTGGATTTGGTGGTATTAGTGTAACTTCATGGTTTTCAATGCAAAAAGATTAAGAAATAAGAATAGGTATCAATGTGTGACTTGTTATATATGCAAACTTCCTAGTCTTGAATATGTAGAAGCCCTAGAGATAGTGATACCCAATAGCTACATGTATTCTTTGCATTAAGATTTGGTTTCTAAATACCATTTTCTTCTAGAAGGAAAGTGGCTTATTTTGATAATTGGACAAGTCCAGGGCTGAGGGAAGGAAAGAACAAGGTAAGTCTGAACCTTTTCATTATGACAGAAAATAAAGAAGTATTTTCAAAGATTGATGGAGAGACATCAAATGGGACTGGAATTTGCTTTTGAGAACCCCTCAAGCCAGATACAGGACAACTAGAAGATCAAAGTAAACAATGACAAAAATGGATTATAAGTCAATAAATAAAACAAAAAACCCTGAGTCAAAATTAATAATGAAAAATTAATTGGGCAAAAAACACTGGGAATGCAAGAAAATATGGTGGGGAAAACCAACTTATAAAATTTTCTTTTGATAATTATAGCAATAATTCAAGTAAGAAACACCAACGGATAAACTAGTGGATGAAAGTAGGAAAAGAAATGGAATTTTTCATCATCTCAGAGTATTTTTCCCAACAAAACACATATTTTCATGTCAAAATGCACAAGTTGGGTGTAATAATGAAGAAATATAAAGTAAATATGAATTGAGGGACATTTTACAATATTACTGGCCTCTATTCTTCAAAATGTCAAATTTATGAAAGTCAAGGAAAGACTCAAGAACTGGTTCAGGTAAAAGGAGGTTAGAAAAATCTAATCTTGAGTTCTTTTCCCATAAAGCAATTACTGGGACAACAGAAACTTGAACAGGGTTTATGAACAAAGAATATAACAGTAGTTCTTTGTATGACTCTCAAATGCTTTTTTATAATTTTAAAACTGATTCAAAATAATCTTTAATCTCGCTCTCTCTGAAAACGGGAGAGTCTGGAAATAGTCTTTGCTGAACGGTTTCCAGCACAGTAAGGACACACTCCTTCTGAAGACCATAGTAGATGACCTTCCTCCTCGCCCCATCCACTGGCACCCACGCTGACAGTAAGCCCAATTTTTGTCCTGCCTGGACAGCTGGGGCAATATACAAAGGGAAAAAAGATATTTCAGCAGATGCAGGGATTCTATATTTGGTCTTGGTGAAGAATATTAGAATTATTGATCAACACCTCACTGAAACCCAATTCCACAAACACAAAACAACTAATATACAGGATGGGGTGTATATTACCCAAAGTACAGAAGAATAATGAGTTCTTTAACATTCAGAACTTGTTCTTAAGTTTTCTAAAAGCAATCAGGCTCCTTAAGACACCAAACACACTCAGCAATCCCACCAATTGCCAGAAAAAACAACCTTAAAGAAAAAAGTATTAGGGCTGGGGTTGTGGCTAAAGCGGTAGAGCGCTTGCCTAGCAAGTACACGGCCCAGGTTCGATCCTCAGCACCATGTAAAAACGCATTGTGTACAACTAAAAGCAAATAAATATTTTTTAAAAGTATTAGCTATAACCTTGACAAATTATTGCCAAGATAAATGAAATGCAGAACGAGAATGTGGGCAGGGCACTGGGAAAGGACACAGGAACACTCTGTTTTCAGTGTTCTAAGATTTGCCATGAAGTCGCATAACCAGAAAACTACCCACAGATACATCAGGATAGCGGCCTAGAGGAAGTCTTCTCTGAGTGCAATTTTAACTCCATACTAAGTGTGAAGTTTCCTGAACTTAGATCCAAAAATAGCCAACTAAAGATAGGTTTTGTATAATCTGCAACAGTAAAGCAAACTAATGAAAAAGCCAAGTAACACATTCCTTCTGGTAATTGCACTCATAAGTAAAGGTTGTTTCTATGAATGAGATACCACCTTATATTAGAAAAATGAATTCCATAGCCCAACAGGTTTGTGTGTATGCTTAAGTATGTTGCTCTTTATAGTCTCCATCTCATTCCACATTAGGGTCCTGCAACAATTATTTGACTTGTCCTGAAAACTTTCTAATTGTTTTTTACATATTTTAACTATTTTAAATTTTGTACATGTTAGCAGGAGAAAATGCATTAATATAAGAGAGACAGATAAACAGAGAAGAAATCCAAGGAATAAGCCCTAGGCCCCCAAAAGCCAGAGCATAAATAAGGTAGAAACACAAGGGAAACAAAAGAGCAGTGAAAAAGTGAGGCAGGAGGAGAACCACAAGGAAGTAAAATTTTGGAAGCCAAATGAAGAATGTGTTTAAAGAAGGGGAAAAGTGACTAACCACAATTGTTCCTGATAGGTCAAGTGAAATGAGCACTGCAATCTGACCACGAAAGTTAGCAATATGAAAATCACTAATACCCCTGAGAAGGGCTAAGAGCAAGGATGAGGTCCAGCTGAAGGGGTACAAGAAAGAATGGGGAAATGGGTAGATTTACACAATACAAACATAAGGTTTGCTACAGAAAGTATAGATAATTTAGTAAATGGACAAGAATGTTAGGCCAGTATTTTAATGTTTTAGTCACCTTTTTCACTGCTGTGATGAAAAGACCCAACCAGAACAATTGTAGAGGAGGAAAAGTTTATTTGAGGGCTCACAGTTTCAGAGGTCTCAGTCCAAAGGCAGCTGGCTCCATTCCTCAGGGTTCAAGGTGAGGCAGAACAACATGACAGATGTAGCATAAGGAAGCAGCTCACATGATGATCAGAAAGCAGAACAGTCTCCATTTGCCAAATGCAAATATGTACCCCAAAGCCATACTCCCAATGCCCACCTCCTCCAGCCACACACTACCCACCTTCAGTTACCAGTTAATCCCTATCAAGGGATCAATTCACTGATTCGGTTAAGACTCTCACAACCCAATTATTTCTCCTCTGAACCTTCTTATGTTGTCTCACACGTGAGTTTTTGGGGGACACCTCATATCCAAACGATAACAGTCAGCGAGGAGAATTTTGTCTTCGGGATGGAAGATAGTAGAGTTTGATTATATCCTCAAAGTAATCCAGTCAGGCAGAGAGAATACTTGCTATCAGAAAAGAGAAAGGACAACTAGAGGAATGGCAGGCTAAGGTGGGTTAAGGCACGAACAGAGGCCCAGAGGGGGATTCCTGGAACCAGAGCTCAGAGCCCACCTGAGCTCTTGCAGGGAAGACAGATGAGGAACTATAAGCATGAACATAGGCTACTGGGAAAAAGGATGTCATCTGACAGGTAAATCAGGAGGTCAACTGAGAATATTGAGAAAGACTGATAGGCAATTTGGGGACACAGGAGAAGGCCCAAGGTATTGAGCTAGAAGAGTGAGAGGCCACGTCAACCACAGAAATGGCAGTGGCCAGGACCCACCAGACTCCAGTGCATCATGGTCCCAAATTTAAGGGAAATTAGTGAGCATGGTTGGGCAAAGACATTCTTGATAATAAGTAATGTTAGTGTTCCTTCTCCTAATCTCTTAGGCATTTTTATAAAAATAACTGTTTCTTCTACAAGCTACCTTTTCCTGTGTACCTATCTACTAAATCAAAAGTTTCTGAAAGTTTTATTACACACTTACACCCACGGTGGATACTTACTTTTATAATTAGATGCAGGCAAAAATCAAAATGGGTTCATTTGATGATCTCAGGAACCCAGGTGGGCTCCATAAGTCCTTGCCCTGATTCATGCCTCATAATATCACTACAACCAGTTTTTGAATTTTATCAATAAAACATTGCTGGAATTCATCCATTACCCTTTATGAAACATCTCGTCAAGAAAGTTACCTCAAGATTAAGCTGGATTCCTCTCTACAGAAAGGCCATAACACACTGAATCTATCACCAGATCAAACATAATGCACGATCAACAGCCATCCTTGTCCACTGTTTCCTCACAGGTCTCTGGGATCTTATTTATCACCACTTTCTTAGTACTTAGTGGTTATTGGCATATAACATACATAAAAATTTTGCTGAATAAACTGCATCAAAACCAGGATGGTCTTCTCACATATTTCTAAAGAAACTAAATTGTCGCCGCCTGAAGCGATGGCCGCTTGGAGCAGCAAAGCCACGGGAATAAGTTCAGAGGCAGACTGGAAACAAACAGGATCTTTATTCTGTCAGTTTCTCTCTCTGGCTCTAACAACTCTACCACGTACCACACACCAGCAAACAACCAACAACCAAAATGGCCCCGACCCGCTCCATGCTCGGCCCAAGTCTCTCGAGATCCCGGGCCAAGTCTCGTGAGACTATGGAAGGCGGCAATGTCCAAAACTCCATGGCCCAAAGTCAACTGCAATCATAGCCATCTCCCCAAACAGGGCTCCTGCACTAAATTAAGCAAAAACTAAAACATTAGATAAGAAGAGAAAGTAATTTCAAGTACTGTGGCCTTTGTCCTTCTTCAGCTCAAGAAACTGGACATAACACAGGTTCTCAAATATTCCTGCTCTGGGATCTTTGTGGAAAAGAGATAAAACAACTCTCAAAGTTTAAATCCATAAAAATTCAGTTATTTATGAAACTTTAAAAATATTTAATATTGGTGGTAGGCAATTTGAAAACATTGATTTGTAAAAATTGTTCTAGTATAACTCTCTGTCACAGAACATGAAAGCTGTTACTCGGGACACTCTTACTTTAACCCACTTTGTGAAAGTGTCTGAGATGGGAGTCTACTGCCCAACACTCAGAGAACACCACCAAGCACACATACTGCATATTGTCCAACACTTGTTTTGACTGCTCCCAAAACAGGGTGAGAAAACAGAAGCATCTTATATGAACTCAAAACCAACAATAAAAACAAGACCAGTTACACAATCCTGTCCAACTGTCACTTACCTTGGGTGGACAAAAATGAGAGTAAGAGAATGAATATCAATGTGCTCATAAGTAACCACACTGCTTATTACTACAATATTATGGGAAACACAGGAGAGCAAATGACAGATATAGGATTGTACAGTTGTAGAATTAAATTCTTAACCAACTGTTAAAATTCCATACTATTGGATCAGTAAGATACTATTGTTCCCAAAGGGTGTATTTATTTGAAAATGAAAAACAATATAAGAAGGAACAATTAACAC
This sequence comes from Tamias sibiricus, assembly GCA_025594165.1. NCBI lineage: Eukaryota > Metazoa > Chordata > Mammalia > Rodentia > Sciuridae > Tamias > Tamias sibiricus. The sequence goes on from CM046671.1 coordinate 11,331,385, forward strand.
CCTTTTTAAGTAAAATAGAATTGTGTTCAAGAAAATTATTAGGGGAAGCAAAATCCATCTTAGAATAACTGACATTATTCTGTAACAAGGGTACCAAACACATGGTATGAACAATTTTTAACTAAATGCAAATACTGCAGATGTTTCTTGCAGGCCCTTTCAGGTTATAATCACTACATTCTCAATAATGCACTTTTACAAAGGCTCAAATTCTATACAACTGACCAAGACAGTTGTAGGACTTCAATTGAGGCTTCAGTGTGTGTTGACACATGGTACCACCTCTCAGAAAGGTGAAAGACATGTCATAAGTACAGCCTGGTTTCCAGCTGTGACATGTCTCAGCACAGAAGGGCAGGAGGGAGACAGAGGGAGAGAATTGTTTCCTTTATAATTTATCCAGAGTCATGCTAAAATGCTCTAGTCTTTACTCACATTTAGTAATTTTTCTTGTTCAATGGCCTTAAAACCAGTTAAATACAATAAAAACATGTTTTAAAATTATATTATTGATATGTATTGAATAATGACTGCCAGGATTGGAAACAGGCCACATGTGAATGAATGTAATCTATTCTGTAGTCCTCTAGAGAGGGCCATAAATACATGCAATATTCCTCTGTGTTGTATTTTGCATCTGGATTTCTGATTTAGCCAAAATGTGCAAAAAAAAAAAGTGTAAGAAGGCAGCTGCTGAATTAAAATGCATCTGTGCAAAAAAGGAGCTTTGCTTATTTTAGTCTAAACAAGGATGGTATTGCAGTGAATAAACTTCTTTTGATAACCTAAAAACAAATCCTCTAGAAGGCATTTTATATGCATAAGCAAAGATTCAAATCAAATAAGTAAACACATACTGAGAGCGTACTGTAAGTAAAGAGCTACCCCAGAAACAAAGACTACAATATCTGGAAAATGCAGAAATTAGAATGACAAAAACAGTGCCACACAAACCTGAGTTCATTCTCTACATGCCACAAAAGGACCACTCTTTCTAATAAATCAAGTGTAAAATAGTGTGACCCATTGCCAACAAGTCACAGGTTTGAGCACAGCACTGGAAGATCACAGAGCAACACTCCTGTGCCATTTTGCCGGCTGTGATTTCTACTATTAACACAGAATGGAATTTTGGGCCTAGTCTGACTGAGCAAACTTGAGAAGTGGAGGATATCTGCTCTACTGACATCATGATGCCAAACATTATCTACAAGCTGGAGGTGACTTGCAAATTTAAACTTCTACAGACACCTTGGAGATATTCTTTGTACATTTTAAAAGGAAACTTGAGAATGAAATTTGAGCCAATAAATGAATCACCCAATTAAAACACAAACTATAAAAGTCTGTGGAATATAATCTAGTAGTCTCTACAAATACAGTTTAATAGTCCGACTAACCTGTCTCTAAAATTCAAAGTAGCTTTGGAATATATCTCTGACCTTAAAATGATCTTTAAAAAAAACCCAACTATCAAAAACACTTAATGGCCATAATTAAAAATGATTCCCACTCATCATGTTCTGAAAAGTTTAATACTTTGAAATACTTCATTTTTCCCAATGCAAACTTCAAAGGATTTTTGAGAATACCTAGCTTGCAAATAAATAAGTAATCCTTAAATATTTATTTAAAAACAAAGGGAATAGCTTAAGTAATGGAACATTAATTTTAAGACTAATTTACAATTCAATGCTGTAAAGAAATTTTCTCAGTAGTTTTTAAAATAGAATCATAGAAATTACTGTTTCTACCTATAAATTATTACATGCATTTTTCTACATTGAGTGAAGACTTTAGGGGAAAATGCCAACACCTCTGTCCCATTAAAGCAAAGACCAGGAAGTATGGGAGCTCTTTATAAAAATGAATTAAGAACATACAGATCATTGAAGCAAGGGGAATCCTACTGGAAAGGACTGATAGTATGTTTTTGAGGAAGACTTCACTCAGACACACTGTAAAAACAACAGGACTATAGAAAAGGAGCCAATGTTTACTCCCTGCAACTCTAGGTGAAGGAGAATCAGAAATTCACAACAAAAAAGGGTGAGAGGCATAGGAAATGCTAATCTGTCAAAAAAAGAGCAAAAACATCTACATCAGCTATGCTCTCAACTACCAACTAAACTCACTAAATATTGGCTAAGACAGGAATTCTATAGTCTTGAGTTCCACCTATTTGTTAGAATGCATGAGCATATTAAAAATTCAATTCAATGAAAAAAAACAGCCCTACAAATAATGAACATAACAACAATAATATTTTATTCAGAGAGATTTTTAGTGCACAAATATATGAGGAAGTCAATAAGGACCTTAGAAAATTAAACAAAGCAGGGGGGAGGCATAGACTAAAGAAGGTCTATAGAAAACAATTTCTGATTTATTATCTGCTGCTGAAATCATATTCAATTTTATAATAAGCTCATGCATTTACTAATAGAAATATTGGCAGAAGAAAGATCATTAACATACTTGCATTTCAAAATGCATTATATTTTAACAATCTCTAAAGATTAGGTATTTATTAGAATAATATTTGGCTTACTGAATATTATGGAGATAAACTGAAATGACAAGTAACCACATCCAATGTATAACTATTCAGTTAAAAATACAAATTAAATTACAAATTCTAGATTTAAATAAGCAAACAAAATACCAACCATCTTGAGTAATAATAAGATCAGAAATGGACAATTAGTAACAACAAGGTCAAGATTACGTATCAGAATCAGTAAGAAACATTTTTGAGTGTGTTTGTATAACAGAACTTCTTCCTAATGGAATCACCCAACTTCTTATAACAGACTGGACTAGCAATAGTCAATCGGTAGAACAAATCAAACTATAGCATGAATTGAAAACTGACCAAAAAGGTGCTTCCAATAGTTATTTCCACAAATTAAAGGTCTCTAAATTAATGAAGTCTTCATTTCCGAAGGAAAATTCTATTCAGTTTTTTTCAAAAATGAACATGATGATGGAAAATTGTATCAGAAGGTAAAACATTTACTTCCTCCTAGAACTTAACGTCAGTCAAAGTAAACATAAATATCTCATTATATAATAATTACATAGAAGCAAGAATTTTCTTTCATCAGTAAGAACAAGTGGCAGAATTCCAACAAATCTATGATTGTTCTCTCATAGAAAGTTTCCAACAGTTTTAGTAATTTTCAATCAAGAATTTGCATATCTGTAAGTATACTAATATTCATGTCCTTAATATAAAGAATGGGTAATGGTAAAAGAGGATGGAGAATGTGCAAAGATTGGAATGACACACCGAGAACCCCAAATGTTACTGGGAAGCATAGACACTACAGCTGGGTTTTGTTTACAAGTAAAGAAGCAATATAAGTGACCAGTTATACTTCAGCAAAAATAACCTATCCACAAGTGACCTAAAAAACAATGCTGATTGGGGCTGGGATTGTGGCTCAGCGGCAGAGCGCTCGCCTTGCACGTGCGCGGCCCGGGTTCGATCCTCAGCACCACATAAACATAAATGCATTGCATTGTGTACAACTAAAGTAAATAAATAAATATTTTTAAAAAAAAAAACAATGCTGATAAACTCTTAGCCAAACTAACCAAAACAGAGGGAAAAGACCCAAATCAAAAAAATTAGACATGAAAAGGGAGATACTATCATATACCCTTCTGTAAGCCAGAGGATCTTTTGAAATTATTTTGAAAATTTATACTTCAATAAACAAAAATTATAAAATCAATAAATGTCTGGACACATATGACTAACCCAAATTGAATTGTGAGAACACAGAAAACCTAGAGAGACTAATATCAAGCAATCAGATTGAGGCAACAATCCAAAGCCTTCCAACAAATAAAAGCCCAGGACCACATGGATCCCCAGCTGAGTTCTATAAGACTTTAAAGGCAGCATTCCCAAGTTCATTATATGAAACTAGTTATCACCTTGATACCAAAATCAGATAAAGAAACATCAAGGAAAAAACATGACAGACCAACATCCCTGATGAACATAGACAAAAAAAAATTCTTAATATTGGCAAATAGCATTCAAAAACACATTAAGATAATACACCAAGATCAAGTAGGTTTCATCCCAAGGATGCATATCAATAATACACATATCAATAAATATAATTCACCACATAAATTGAACGAAGGTAAATACTTACATGATCATCTGAATAGATGCAAAAAAGGCTTTGATGAAATTCAGCTATGATTCATGTTAAAAACGCTGGAGAAACTAGAGATAGAAGGAACTTACCTCAATATTGTACATGCTAAACTATATGCAACAAACCCAAGTCCAACATCATACTGAATGGAAAAAAGAATTTTAAAGCAATTCCTTGAAAATCAGGAACAAGACAAAAATGCTGACTCATAATGGCAGAATGAGTTAGACATCAATACCCTAAGTACATGTATGAAAACACAAATGGTGTGAAAATACTGTATGTAAAACCAGTGACTTGAAAAATTCTGCTCTTTATACATAATATGAAATGAATTGCACTCTGCAAGCATGTATAACAAATTAGAATTTTTAAAAAAATTTTAAAAAAACTATATATAAAAGCTAAAAGCTAAAAAAAGGAAAAAATGCTGACTCTCACCACTCCTATTCAACACAGCTACTAAAACTCTATTCAGAGCAATTGGGCAAGAGAGAGAAATTAAAAGGGTGCAAATAGAAAAACACATAATGTTACATCTAGAAGATGGAAAAACTCCACCAGAAAGCTTCTAGATTTGATAAACAAAACAAACAAAAAAGCAAAAAACATAAAGCAAAACAACAAAAAAATAAATCCTTGGGGAATGAAAACTATAGAACAATGAAGAAAGAAATTGATGAAGACCATAGAAAATGGAAACACATTCCATGATCTTGATATTAGGAAGATTTAATCTTGTTAAAATGATCATAATACCAAAAGTAATATACAGACTTAATGTAATCCCCATCAAAAAACCAATGACATTCTTCCTGGAACAAGAAAAAAACAATTCAAATTCATTAAGAAGGATAAAAAACCCAATAGGCAAAGCAATCCTGAATAAGAAGAATGATGATAGAGGCAACACAATACATTATGTCAAATTATAATGCAGAGCTACAGTAACAAACCCACATAGATACAGTACAGTCATCTGATGTTCAGCAAAGGTGCCAAAAAGATCCATTGAAGAAAATACAGTATTTTGAACAAATGGTGCTGGCAAAACTGAATATCCATATGTGAAAGAATGAAATAAGATCCCTATCTTTCAACCCATGCAAAAGTCAATTGAAAGTGCATCAAACGATTAGGAATTAGACCAGAAACATTGCAACTGCTAGAAGAAAACAGGCTCAATTTGTGAGGGCACCAACTTCCTTAACAATACCTCTAAAGCTCAAGAAATAAAACCAAGAGTCAATAAGTGGGATGGCATTAAAATAAAAAGCTTCTGCAGAGCAAAGGAAGAAAAGAGCATGAACAAAGATAAATAAAAGGAACAAAACAAATTTTGCAGGCATTATAAGGATATCAGAGAATGTTTTTAACTTAATATCAGATTCAGCAAATTAAGTCAGATGGATGAATTACTTTAGAAAACAGCTTATCAAAACCAAGAAACAGAAAAATCTCAAAATATTCACAAAAATTTCAGAAAAAAGAAGAAAGGAGAAAATTGTTAAACATAATTGATTAGGTAATGATAGCCTTAACACCAAAATCTGACAAATACATTACCAAGTAAACAATTTCAGACTAGTATCCCTCATGAATATAAATGCAAAAATAATTTACACAATAGCACATTAAGCAATATATAAAGGGATAATATCCTGAATAATACAGGATTTATTCTAGGAAAACAAGGTTCAGTCAATCCTCAATACTATCAAATTTTATTACATTAACAAAAAGGAAAATTATGTGATCATTTTAAAATATGCAGAAAAATCAGTTGACAAAATCCAACACATATTCATGAAACTTCCATGAAAAATTGAAACCTCTCAGGTTGTTGGTGGAAATATACTCTTCGGTAAAGAGTATCTACTTGAAAATCCACAGTTAACACCATTAGCCATCAGAGCAAAATTACAATGAGATACCAACTTCCCACTCATTTAGTTGGTAATTTGTCTATTTTGTTGTGCTAGGGATGGAACCCAAGGGCCTTAGCATGCTAGGTATACAATCTTAACACTGAGCTACACTGCCAGCCCCAAGAATGGTATTTAAAAAGCAGAATAAAAGAAACAAGCATTGAGGGCTGGGGAAGCAGCTTGGTGGTAAAGCACTTGCCTAGTATGCATGGAACCCAGAGTTCAGTCTTCACTACTGTAAAATAAAAGCAAACAAAAATGAAACAAGCATTGATGAGAATATGGGGAAATTAGAAACTCCCTTCTTATTAGTGGGAATGTAAAATGGTTCAGCCACTCTTGAGAAAGAGTTTGGCAGTTCTTGAAAAGTTAAACAAAATTATCATATAACCCAAAAATTCTACTTAAGTACGTACCCTAAAAAAAAAACTGAATATAGACACTTAAATACTTATACAAAATGTTCATAGCAACATTAATCACAATAGCCAGAAGGTAGAAACAACCTAAATGTCCATTAGCCAATGAATATATAAACAAATGGTGATATGTTCATACAATGGAGTATTATTCAGCCAACAAAAGGAACGAAGTAAAGATACATGCTACAATACAGATAAGCCTCAATAATATGCTAAGTGAAAGGAATCAAACACAAACAGCCACATATTGTATGTTTCCACTTATATTAAATATCCAGAATAGTTAAATCTAGAGACAGCATTGGTAGTTGCCAGTAGTGGGACTTGGGTGGTGATAGGAAAAGAGAATAAAGAATACCTGCTTTGCACAATTTACAATAGCTGAATTGTGGAACCAACCTAGATGCCCTTCAATAGATGAATGGATAAAGAAACTGTGGCATATATATACACAATGGGATATTACTCAGCATGAAAATAGAATAAAATCATAGTATTTGCAGGTAAATGGATGAAGTTAGAGAATATCATACTAAGTGGAGTAAACCAATCCCAAAAACCCAAAGTCCTTATGTTTTCTCTGATATGTGGATGCTGATCCATAATGGGGGTGAGGGAGGGAGCATGGGAGGAATGAAGGAACTTTGGATAGGGCAAAGGGGAGGGAGGAAGGGAGGGAGGCTTGGGGGTAGGAAAGATGGTGGAATGAGATCAACATCATTACCCTAAGTACATGTATGAAGACAAGAATGGTGTGACTCTACATTGTGTACAACCAGAAAAATGAAAAACTGTGCTCTATATGTGTACTATGAATTGAAATGCATTCTGCTGTCATGTATAACAAATTAGAATAAATAAATTTTAAAACTATTCAATGCAATATTACTCAGCTTTAAAGAAAAATGAAATTATGGCAATGGGTGTAAATGATGGAGTTGGAGAACATCATGCTAAGTGAAATAAGCCAATCCCAAAAAACCAAAGGCCAAATGATTTCTCTAATATGTGGATGCTAATTCACAATAAAGCAGAGGGCACTAGAGAAGAATAGCGTTACCTTAGATTAGGTAGAGGGACGTAAAGGGAGGGAAGAAGAGGGGATGTGGGGATAGGAAAGGTAGTAGAATAAAACAGACATTACTTTATATATTTATATATATATATATGGCTGCATGACCAATATGATTCTATAACATGTACACTCAGAAAAATGAAAAATTATATCCCACCTGTGTATGATAATGCATTCTACTGTCATGTACAACTAATTAAAACAAATTTAAAATTTTAGTATAAATAAATAAATATAAGAAAAAAGAAAATAAAAAGAGCATGAAAAGAGAGCCTACAGAATGAGGGGGAAAAAGTCTTTGACAGCTACTCCACCCTAGGGGATTAATATCCAGAATATATAAAAAACTCAAACAACTTAACATCAAATAAGTAAATAAATAAATAAATAACCAAATCAACACATGGCCAGATTTCTCAAGAAAGAAATTCAAATGGCCAACAAATATATTAAAAAGAATCTTCAACATCCCTAGCCATCAGGGATATGCAAATCAAAACTATATATTGAGATTTCAGTTAACTCCTTTAAGAAGAGTAATCATTAATAATACAAACACTAGTAAATGCTGGCAAGGATGTGGAGGAAAAGGTGCATTCATATTTTCTAGTGGGACTTCATTTAGCACAACCACTTTGTAAAGCAGAATAGATATTCCTGGAAACAAAAGCAATGAAAACACCATATGATCCTGCTATCCCAAACCTTAATATTTATCTGAAAGAACTAAAATCAACATACTGTAATGACACAGGGACATCAATGTTTATAGTAGCACAATCTACAGTAGCCAAGTCATGGAGCCAGCCCAGATGCTTTGTCAACAGTTGACTGCATAAAGAAATGTGGTACACATACACACAAAGGAGTTCTATTCAGACATAAAGAATGAAATCATGGCACTTGCTAGCAAGTGAGTGGACCTGGAGGGTGCCACTAAGTCAGATAGGCCACACTTAGAAAGTCAAGAGTCAAAGATTTCTTCCATGTGGAAGCTAAAGCAAAATAAGGCAATTGGGGTGGGGGAGAGCAGGGAACCCATGAAAATAGAAAGGAGTTGAGTGGAGTAGGGGGAGTGGATAGAAGGAGAGGGAGGAAGGAATGGAAAATGGAGGAACTAAAGAATGAAAGTGACCAAATTATGCTCACATATGAAAATATCAGTGAATGTCATCTTTATGTGTGTTTATGTAGGTACACATACGAATGTGTAAATACATATACACATATATGTGTGTATATACATACATAGATATGGGGGGGAGCACGCGCATGTGCACCAACTTTAAGAACTGTAAATAAATATAAGTAATACCAGGAAGGAGACAAAGTCAAACAGGGAGAGTGAGGAAGGGAGAGAAAAAGGAAGTACTGGAAACTGAAATAGCATAAATTATATTCAATGCATATATAATTATATAAAAATGAACCCCAATATTAAGCACAATAGCAATGTAATAATAAAAACATTAAAAAAAAACCTATATATATGTAAAAAATGGATTTAAAATACTAAAGTTATGTCAGGAATGCATGGGAAGAGTTGAAAAAAGAAATAGGACTCAATTTATATGCATTATCAGAAAAAAGAAGATAGCAGTGGAACATACAGGCTCTGAACATAGACCAGGTGGCTTTACATCTTGATTTCCATATATGCTCATTGTGTAAACTTAGACAAGTTGCTTAAAACCCCTTCTGCAAATAGTATTCAATATCTGTTTGATTATTACTGAGAAAAAATTAAAACTTGTTTTCCATTAGAGATTGAATAAAGGGACAATAAAGAGAACAACAGGAACTAATAATAAAACAAACACCAAATGCTAAGGACTCTGAAAAGTAAGGACATGGGTGACCTATGCTGGTCCAGAATGTATCTGTGTGTTTGAAATTTTCTCAGGAAAAGCTGCATGCTACTGTTATAAATACAACAGCTTTGAATTTAAAGAAAGGAAGGAAGGAGAGAGGGAGGGAGGGAGGGAGGGAGGGAGGGAGGGAGGGAGGGAGGAAGGAAGGAAGGAAGGAAGGAAGGAAGGAAGGAAGGAAGGAAGGCAGGCAGGCCTAAAAGGAAATGAAGATAATATCTAAGGTCCAAAAATAAAATCACATATCCTAGCATAAAAATGTTTGTAAATATAGAATTAAAACAAACCATATAAGCTTCATGACGTGTAAATTTTTAAAAATATACGTACATTTTTCTTTTTTGACATTAGGAATTGAAACCAGGAGTACTTTGATAAATGAGCTACATTCCCATCCCTTTTTAAATTTTGAAGTTATGAAACACAGTCTCGCTAAGTTACTTAGGTCTCATAAAGTTGCTGAGGCTGGCCTGGAACTTGTGATTCTCTGGCCTCAGCACCCAAAAGCTCTGGCATTAAAGATATTACCACACCCAACTAAGAGAATAATTTTTGTTGCATTTCGAGCTATGGCCTTTTATTTATTTAACTTTCCATTATGAAAAGATGTTTGAAATAAAAAACTAGATATTCAAAGTGATAGAATATTTTGACTTTTTTCAATAATATCAATAAATTAGTAGATTTAACAAATGATACCTATTTTAGCATAATAGATTTATGGGTCTATATGAAAAACTTAAAAAGTACTATAGGAAACGCTGATGTATTGTTTGAATATCATCAACAAATATAAAGAAAATAAAAACCAAGAGTTTCACCAACTTGTATAAGAATCATTTATGCAGGGCTGGGGTTGTGGCTCAGCGGTAGAGCGCTCGCCTAGCATGTGCGCGGCCCGGGTACGATCCTCAGCACCACGTAAAAATAAATGCATTGTGTACAACAAAAGCAAATAAATAAATATTTTTTTTAAAAAAAAGAATCATTTATGCAATCAGATCATATTGGTTTTCAAAATAATATAAAAAGAGGATCATTTAAAGAAAATATCTAGGGGCTGCAGTTTTAGCTCAGTGGTAGAACACTTGGCCTAGCACATGTGAGGCACAGGGTTTGATCCTAGGTACCACATTAAAAAATAAATAAAATAAATAAATAAATAAATAAATAAATAAATAAATAAATAAATAAATAAATAAATAAAATGAAGCTATTGTGTCCATCTACAACTAAAAGAAGAAAATATCCTAATTCTCCTCCAACTTAACTTACAAATAAAAATGTGTTTGTGGGTTGTGGGTGTGTGTTCACTTACTCCTGTGCCTGCAAGTACTATCCACAATATAGGGTACCAAAAAGCACAACAGAAGAAAAAATTATTATTGAATATTCTTCAAAAAAAGAATACTCAAATGTCTGTAATCCCAGCAGTTCAGGAGGCGGAGGCAGGAGGATGGCAACTTTAAAGCCATCCTTAACAACTTAGTGAGGCCATAAGCAATTTATGAGATACCGTCTCAAATTAAAAACCATAAAAAAGGCTGGGGATGTGGTTCAGTGGTTAAATGCCCCTGGGTAAAATTCCTGATACCCATCTCTGCAAGAAAAAAAATAATAATCAATAATCAATCCTTAAAAACAGTTCAAATAAACAAAATCTATGATTTTACAAAGTAATACAAAATACCGACCACAAAAAAAAGAGCATAATTTGCTCTGTAAATTTTCTTAGTAGTCCTAAATCATGCTTTCAATATTACAGCTAGAAATGACATACTCCCACAGAGAGGGTAGACTGTAGACAATTCAGTGCAAAGGCAGCCGAATGGGGACACCTGCTGCTGCATCAGTTTTTCCACCACTGAATGAATAAGAATTTTTCCTTACCAGTTTGAACATATTAATAGATCATCATCTAGGAGTTCTACAAAATGAAGGACTTCGGATTTCTGACAGGACACAGAGATAGTGCAAGCCAAAGCTCCTATTGCAACACTGGGAAAGGTGGGCTTAAGTATGAGGACTATATTCTCAGAGTTGTTGAGGAAGCTGCAGGAGCTACCAGACCTCAATGCCTTAGATGAGTTAGATGAGAGAGTCCCTCCCAGCAAAACTAAGACAGGGCCATTTTCTCAACCTGTGCATTTGGGAATTTCTGGTCAGCTGTACTCATGGCTTGCCCAAGGAAAAGGTGCTCCACTGGAATTAAAGAAAAGTAGCAAAAATGCTGACCCTGACACAGGCCTGTGTGATATGTGGGAAGCTTAAGGAAACTATACATATAGCTGAAATCTCAGGAAATGGCCCTGGTAAGTGGGGGGCGGGGGTTCAGGAACTAAGACAGAGTGGTTTCTGTGGCCCAATGAAACAGAGGAGACAAAATCTTGTTAGAGAGAAGAGACTTGCCACCAACAGAATCACCTGTAATTTATCTGTGCAACTGGGAAAAAGCACAGGACTCCAAGAGACCTCCTATATACTTCCAGGGCTGAGGCTCAGGAGAGAGGGCACACACAACTACCCGGATTCAAACAAAGCACTGAAAGTTCATAAGAAAAGACAATGACAAAACACAGGAGAATAAAGAACCAGTCAAATTGCAAGCCAGGCTCCATGTAGCTCAATCCCTTGTTAGATGAGGCTTATACTCCCCACCCTTTCCACCCACAGAGCATACAACCAAAAAAAATCACCAGACACATAAGTAAGAAAGAAGAAAATGTAACTGATAATTGAAGACAAAAATACCCAAAGACTCTCAAACAACTATGCTCACCACTTTAAAGGAAGGATGAAAAAGGAAAAAAATAAAAAAAGATGAAGAACTGCAACAGCAAAGTTTAATCTGTATTAAAAAATCAGGCAAACATTTTAAAGCCATAAATGAAATATGAAAAATGAATTAAAAATAAAAGGGTTTGGATATTTTAAGGCCACAAAATATGGTTAATATTTAAGAAAATATATTGCTTACTCTGATTTAAACATTACATAATGTAGACATGTATCAAAACCTCACACCTCAATCAACATATGAAAAACTGTTCATCTCCTCTAGCAATTACAGAAATGCAAATCAAAACTAAGATTTCAGGTTGGGGATATGGCTCAGTGATAGAGCACTTGCCTCACATGTGTGAGGGACTGGGTTCAATTCTCAGCACCACATATAAATAAATGAATAAAATAAAGGTCCATAAACAACTAAAAAAAATTCAAAAAAAAAAACAGATTTTCATCTCACTCCAGTGAGAATGGCAATTATCAAGAATAAAAGCAATAATAAGTGTTGGTGAGGATGTGGGGGAAAAGGGACACTCATACATTGCTGGTGGGACTGCAAATTGCTACAACAACTGGAAAGCACTAAGAGGATTCCTCAGAACACCTGGAATGGAACCACCATTTGACCAGGTTATTCCACTCCTCTGTTTATACCTAAGGGACTTAAAATCAGTATACGACAGTGAAGCAGCCACATCAATGTTTATAGCAGCTCAATTCATAATAGCTAAACTATGGAGCCAACCTAAATGCCCTTCAACAGATGAATGGAGAAAGAAATTATGGTACATATACACAATGGACTATTACTCAGCCTTAAAGAAGAATGAAACATTGGCATTTGCAGGTAAATGGATGTAACTAGAGAATATCATGCAAAGTGAAACTCAAAAGCTGAATGTTTTCTCTGACAAGCAGATGCTGATCCATAGTGGGGGTTGGGGATAGGGAAGAATGAAGGAACTCTGGATTGTGCAGAGGAGATTGAGGGGAGAGGTGGGTGCAGTAGACATGGGAAGGACAGTAGGATGAGACAGACATTATCACCCTATATACATGTATGATTACACTACTGGTTTGATTCTGCAACATGTACAGCCAGAGGAATGAGAAGCTGTGTTCCATTCGGTACAATGTGTCAAAACACATTCTACTGTCATGTATAACTAATTAGAACAAATTTAAATATTTTAAAAAATAAATAAATTTTTAAAAAACTCAGATTACCTCACATATTTATACATTTTGTCAATGAAAAATAAATAAATATTTCATTAAGTATTCACTGGGTGAGCCTGGCATGGTGGTGCACACCTGTAATCCCAGTGACTTACAAGGCTAAAACAGAAGGATATAAGTTCAAGACTAGGCTTAGTGACTTAGGGAGACCCAATCTCAAACTTTCAAAAGGAAAAGGGGGAGCCTGGGGGTGTACATCAGTGGTAAAAGTGCTCTTTGGTTCAATCCTCAGTACTCCCCCTCTGGCAAAAAAAAATAATAATAATAATTATAAAGAATTTATTTATTGGGTGACTTGGAAGAAAAATAAGACATGCAAAGGACAGTATTTGTGAATTCTAAGACAGTTAATGGAAAATATGAAACTAAAGACTAAGGATATTAATGGAACAACAAACATTTACTTCCCATGGACCAGTTTATATCAGACAGGAATCAATCTAAGAGTTGATTTGGAATTTCTTCAAGGAGGAACACTGTGTTTAGCTTTTCCCCATAGAATACAACAATTAATAAGAGTAATTGCTCCTACATATCCATACCATGCCACTCGTTAGGCACTTCTGATTTGTTCATACCTAATGTACTCTGTAGAATGAGATTAACTTTCAAAAATGCAATTGATCCTACCATTATGATAAAATAAAAATATAACACAAAACATCCAGAGTATATATAAAATATACTGTCATTAGCATTCCATTTATAACCCTCAAAATTGTAATATCTCAAGTGTTATGTTTACTATTAGTTTCCATCAGACTATTTTATTCCAATAATAAATATATAGGCACAAAAGTTAAAATTTAAAACTCCATCTCAATAACAAATGCAATTCCAATGAAATGATACATTTAATAATTACTAAACATTTTATAGATTTTATTGTTTCAATTAACTGTACATTAGTAGTAATTATAATAATAATAGTTTCTAGATGTTTTTAATACCTGGAATGTTATGGCCATTGTTATTTAAAAAAATAAAAATCTACTTCAATGTGGTGTGTGTGTGTACAGTTGTCCTGTGGTACCTATGGGGGACTGGTTCTAGAGACAACCACAGATATGCAAATGCTCTGATGGTCAAGTCCCTTATCTAAAATAGCACAGTATTTGCATCATATACATACGCACATCTTCCTGTATACTTTAAATCATCTCTAGATTAGTCATAATACATAATGCATAAAACAATGTAAATGCTAAATAAATTCTTTCCACATATTACTTGGAATATAAGGACACACAGAAAAGTTCACACATGTTCTGTACAGATATAACTTTTTTTAACATTTTCGATCTACAGTGGGTTTTATCTGCAGATGCAGAATCCATAAATACAGAGGGATGACTATACATTGTCATACAGAAATGACAGGATGATCAGCAAAACATCTTCACATATAACTACTTTAAAGTAAAATTGGTGGGGGAGGGGAAGGAAATAAGAGTTTGAAAAAAATAATAAGTTTAAATTTTCTGACAGTTGAAGAAGAGCTTATTCATATATTTTTAAGTGAATGATGGGGTTATCAAATCATGACATTCACATAATTTTGCATATATTTTAAGTGGCATAAGAATTATTTCACAATGTCAATTTTTACTCTACTCTAGAAATCACATCCTGTGCAACTATTTATACTTAGGACAAAAATGTTTAGGTGTCAACTTACAAACATGGAGACTGACAGTATTTTGAAAACTGTTGCTGTGGAAACTCAGAACTGCTAAATAGTGCCACTTGCATTGTTCTTCAGAGTTCTCAATGGCCCATTAAAATCTTTGCATGAATATGTGTGGCATGAGGAAGACAAACTCTTCACCATGCCTCTCAGACACTTTGTGACCTGGCTGCTGCTGGGTCTGTTTAAAGTACTTGCCTCCATGTGTATGTCACTGCCACAGTGACTACATGTCAGTAAATCAAAGCAAACACACTTGGATCCTATTTCCCTATGTCTGCACTTTCTAGTCGCTCTGCCTGAAATACTCTTTGATATATTTTTTCTCTCATCATTCAAATTGCTACTCTGAATGCCTCAGGACACATGGGTCCTCTGTATTATTTCTCACAACTGCAT
Organism: Tamias sibiricus; assembly: GCA_025594165.1. NCBI lineage: Eukaryota > Metazoa > Chordata > Mammalia > Rodentia > Sciuridae > Tamias > Tamias sibiricus. The sequence goes on from CM046671.1 coordinate 11,346,968, forward strand.
GTGAGTCTATAATTATCCCAAATACAGAGTTACCTTCCCTGAACAGTCTAAAAATCACTGCCCCCTCACCACCTGATACTTCCCTTCTGTTAGTGCAATATCATTCTCTCCACAGCATCTAAATTCCTAAAACCATTCACTTGTTTTCTGACTCTCATATGGGACTTTAAGCTTACGTACTTCTATAGTTTAGATACGTGTCCCCCAAAGGTCCAAGTGTTACAGGCATGGTTTTCTGGGTGGCACTTAACAGGAGGTGTTGAAATTTTAGGAGATGAGGCCTAATGGGGATTTCTCTGGCCAAGGAGGTAGGACCATGAAGGAGACTGAGGGACCCCGGCTGCTTCCTTTCACTTTTCCTCTGGCTGAGGAGGTGAGCATTTTGCTCCATCAGGTTCTCCCTAATATGACCTTCCAGCATGACTACTAGAGGACCAAAGTCTATCAGTCCATATGAATCTTGGATTGGAATCTCCAGAACTTTGGAAATACCAAAATATTATCCTTATAATTATCTCAGGTATTTCATTATAGTAATGAAAAGCTAACACACTCACCACTCTATTCCCAGAACTTAAAGCCAGGCAGAGTCTCAAAAAACTTTTGGTTAAATTTACAATACCTTTGAGATTAACATGATTTCATTATACTACCAAATTTTGAATGTAAAGAATTCTACTCTGTTATTTGACACTTTATCTCATTTAATTTATTCCTAATGACAATTTTCTAAGAAAAATGTTATTTAATTGAGCAACCTGAGTATCAGGGGATGAGTTATTATGCCAGATGTCAGTTGATAAAATAGCCAGGTTAGGGTTAAAATTACAGTCCTGGATTTTAATAATCATATGCTAGATTTCATTCATTATAACACTATTTCCCTTAAAGTAATTTTCATTGATATTACATTTGATCCTCAAAACAGTCACCATGTTCTTATTATCAGCTTTACAGCTAATGACTTAAAGTCAGAGAGTCCCAGGAAATGAAGTTACTGAGGGACACAACTGGCATTCAGGTCTCCAGGCTTCATTTTACAATCTTATGTAGCCACAGATTAAAGCAGAGATTTAAAGTAACTGACACAGTGTCACACAGTTAGATAAAAACTGAATGAAAACTTGGGTTAATTGCCAACATGCCACTGTCAAAAGCTTAGGAGTTTAGAGCATCACAATTTTTCTCAGATATGATAAAAAAAACTGGGTTAAGGACATCAGCCATGCTGATGAAAATGTAAGTGGTCCAAAGGAAGTGGAAGGCAGAAGTGGGCCCATATGCCTGTCATCACAGTGAGCCAACGACAGTCCCTGCTCTGGAGGGTGCAGCCATCCTAAGGGCTCACACATTGGTTTGGAGTTCTAGTACATATGAATAACTCATTTAAAACTTGGGGCAACAATTTTAAATTATTCAAAAAGAGTCACTTCATTTAAAAAAAACTAGTATCTGTGAAGCAAGAAAGTACTTGTAATGTATATGTCAACACGGTTGTCAAGCAAAAAAGAAACAGAGTAAAAATGTTGAGAATTCAAGTAGGAAGACCATGATTTTCTCACCAAAACACCAGGCCACCTTTTATTTGTGTGTGCAATGCTCAAACTGCCTTAAAATAATAACCATTTGCAAATTTAAAAACTGTGAATTGCTGATAAAATCACAGATGCACATGATACTGATACTCTCAATCCTGCCAGTGTGTTTGGGCCTGCTCCAGCAGTGTCTTCATCCTCACCTAGCTGTTAAACAGCAGCAGGAAAGCATTGCTTGGATAACACAAGGCAGCTCCTGACTCCCAAGCACCATATATTTTAAAGGTACAGTTTTTATATTTCTCCTCCTTTTTACAATAAAATGTTTTGGGGAAAACAAAAGATAATTATGATATCCAAAAATCCAATAATGCTAGATTTAACAGTATGCTAATGTTGCAGTCTGCTTCTAAATAATTTGCATTGAAAATGTAAGCAGGTATTTAACTTTATCACTACAACTATAAATAGAAAATTATAAATCATATATTGTGACAGTTCAAGTAGAGAATTTAGGAGCAGAAAGATTTTCAGCAATATATAACAAATTTGATTATTTATTTAGGCTTAAATCTGGTAAAAATATAATCAAATTTAAAAATGCAATCAATGCAGGTTTTTAAATGGCACAGAATGATAAAAGACAAGATTATTTTCATTATAGACATTCTGGTCTAAGAGCCTACCTGAAAAAGAGAAAGGGAACACCTTTATATGGTGGGTGACTATGTTCTAGAAAGGTCTTTCATCATACAAAAATGCACCTTCTATAACATAACTTCAACATGGGGGGAATAGAGGTCATTTTTAAAAGTAAACTGTTGTTATAAGGCAACTTTTAATTTGTGCACATAATGTAAATTGCTATGGTAAATGCATGTCAGGTCACCAAAATGACGGTAGCTGAATTCAGATGTGACCCAGCAGCCCAGGTGTTCAGGAAAAGTGCTGTTAACAGTGAGGATTGATGATCTAATCAAACTGTCACAGCCAGATCCTCAGCAGGGTGGTTGGAGGGAGGTGGAGGAGGATAATATTCAGAAAGCAAGCACATGCTTAGTGTTACTTTAAATTGATGCTGACATTTTCAATTGTGAAAAGAAATTTTTTCCTAAGTAATATAGGAAACAACTCAGCTAACCTTCCGGAGGATATCAGATAATCATAGTAGGTTGTTGGGCAAAAGCTAACTTCTCAGAAATGTGAGCACATACGGAAAAAAAAAATAATAATAATCGGACATTTTACAGATTTACTATAGTAATCAACATTTTAATTACTTTCTGTTTTCTTAGATGTACAGTACTACCTCAATAAACAGTCTTTCCGTGTACAAACAAAGCAATATTTTTTACCTGATATTTGCACCCAGTGGTGAAAAATTCCTACAAGAATATAAATAATCAAGAGTCACATGCTGATTAATGTAAAACTTCTAAAAAGTCACATGTTTTTGGTGCTGGGAGTCAAACCCATGGCCTCATACATGATAAGCACAAATTACCAATGAGCTACACCCCCAGCCCCAAGAGGGATTTTGTTGTAGTTTTTAATTACTGATGATGGAGATTTTATAAAACCAACTAGCTATTTTTTAAATAACTCTTCCTCCCAGAAAAGTCACCAGAACTAGTCTGCAAGTATGTGATGATTGACAAGAATTCAAATGTGTAAAGAAGTATTATCTAATATTTTTATTTTTTCTTTCAGACAGTAAAATATGTCCAGCTTAAACTGAAATAAGTTTTGAGCCAGTCTTTTTTGAGCCAGTCTTTCTACTGCAGGTTACATCAGTTTTTAAAAGTGCTCACAAAGACTCTGGATGGTAGAGGCACCGGCACATTCCTGTTATTCTGTATTCTTGGCAATGTCTTAAGCTTTCGATATGCAACCTTTACTCTGCAGCCAAGGACAATCAAGTTTGTTAAATTGCTTCATGTTTCCAAGGCATGCTATGAAGTATTCTCATGAAAATTTTTCGCCCCATCTTTCCTGACCTTTTGCAAACCATGCTCCAGCATGTATTAATATTGATAAAAAACACATTATCTCTGTCATTCACAACAGACAAACAGACCCAAGGTAACACAACACAGTGTCCCTGTTTCTTAACACATACAAATATGACAAAAGTAGAAACACCAAACTTTCTTATTCTATGGAATGAGAACAAGCTTATACATTTTCTGGTAAGGCCAACCCACTCTTTGAAATCTGCCTTTAAATTTGTTCTAACAAAATCTAAGGAGGTATCAAAGAAACTACATAGAGCAATTCAGAAAATCCTTAAATATTCCTAATATAAGGAAAATATATTTCACACAAAAATTAACATTTTGCATTCTTAACAATACAAAATCAATGTTGGGGTTCTTTTCTTTTTTTTTTTATTTTATTTTATTTTTTTGGTATGGGGATTGAATTTAGGAGCGTTTAACCACTGAGCCACATCCCCAATGCTTTTTTATTTTGAGACAGGGTTTCACTAGTTGCTTAAGGTCTCACTAAAATGTTGAGGCTAAAACCTTTTCCATGGAGTGAAAAGTGTCCCAGATCTCGCCAACCTAGACAAGGTCTGGCAGCAGCACATCCATAAGTCAGAGGGCTGGGAGGAAGAGAACACCCTTGAGAGGCAACACTGTGAGCGAGAGCAGCCCTCTACCATCAGTGCCCTCAACCAGAATTCTTACAGGAGCACGCTCATATGGGCTTAGGACTGGGTGCAGCATGGGAATACAGGGCAGTTTCAGAGCTCTCAATTGACTTGATGGGTGACAAAAGTGGCTAAAAATTACATGGAGGTAGAGTTGGGCTTAGCCCTCACTAAGCAAGCTATCACCTGAAGTCAGGAAAAAAATAAAAAAATATATTTTTTTACAAAATGAATTACAGCAATTCCAAAATGTGTAATTATTGAATAATGTATACCCTGAAATGCGTTAGAATTCCTAACACATTGGCAAAGTAAAGAAGAAGAAGAAGAAAAAGAAGAAGAAGGAGGAGAAATAATAACCAAAAAAACCCATTATTGTCCCATTGATAGGCTAAGCATTGATATACATTAAAACTAGTAGAAATAAAACACATGCAGTCTGAAGTGCTGTTTTACATGTGTTTTTCTTCTACATAATCATTATTTAAAATTTCAAATAACAATACTTCACAAATTTTCTATCAAAACATTTTTTTACAAAAAGGGAATGATTAACAGAATTTTAGAACTGACCTGGAGCAAAGCAAATTAAATGTCTTTAAAATTTTACATTTTAATTTTTTTCTACAAATTTTAGATTTATTTTGATATAAACATACCATGCTCCCCACATGCTTCAATACGTACAACAAAATGACTACAAGGCACTACAGGTGGAAGCAAGAAGAGAAAAACTGATCACATGTAAGAACACACAGTTGCCTTCACCACAATAGTGCCAATTGTGGAATTTACACTAGAGAAATAACTTGGAAAATATTTAGATATATCATTTTTTCCAAATTAAAAATGTAGAATATTATATTTATAATATTAACAAATAAATTGTGATATCGTGATACATACAAATAATAGATTATAAGGCTATTAAAAGTATATAAACTGACAAGAAATAAAGACCATAAAATATGGACTAACAAATCAAGCTGAATAGTGTGTGTGTGTGTGTGTGTGTGTGTGTGTGTGTGTGTACACTGAGAGATATTATATTCCCAGTGAGGGTCATTACAAAAACATAAAAAGTGACTATCTTTAAATAATGAGATTTGTGATTCTATTTACTTTGTACTTACATAGGTTGATCAAATTTTTAACAAATAAAAAAATATTTCTTTTATTAAAGCAATTCTGACAAGAAATGGGAAGAAAAAGAAAATGGCTGTACAGCATCTGTAAGGAAGACCAATTTCTACTGGCAAGGTCATGTGATATATATCATTTGAAAGGGATTACTTACTTTGAAGAGTATGGAATGTTTATTGTCTATGTAGAGTAATTGTCAATCTCCTCCAGTCGTTCCAAAAGTAGCAGCATAAATTAAGAGGTAACTGGAAGAGTTTATAGGTGATCACTGCAGACACAGGAGGCTCTTCTATGTGGAGCACACAAGCTGACACGGGCTCTGTATCTACTACCATGTATCACAGGCATCAAATGTAAGTGAATCAAGACACTTACTTGTATCTCTGCTACCTGTTATGAAGTTTTGGTCAAAATATTAAATGGCTTCCTAGCCACAGGATGCATGCGTATGGGTCTACACTTACAAGTGTAATATAAGTGTAACTGGTTTCATTTTTAGAATACAATTAATACTTAGAAAATATGAAAAACATTTTAGTTTTTCAGCTACACAATTATCATACTCAAGATAAAAACCAGTAAAAGGGTAGTTAATAGTTGATAATCTAAACAGAATTTATATACCACTAATTATCATTATTACTTCAAGTGTTTAAATGGAAATTGTTATGGAATATCACTAAAAGTATAGATTTATTAAAACAAGTTAGAAAATAAACAAAGAACAAATGGAAACACAAACCTAACAAAGTGTTAATGATCTGTAAATCCTTTCAAATTGGGAAGACTTTTTGATACATTAGTAGTACAAAAAGAAAAAAATATTCTGGCATGATCAATCTGATGGTTAGCAAGCTATGTACAATCTACAAGTAGGGTCCTAGTTATCCTGTTCTGAAGATATAAACTGACATATTACATAAAAACTTTTCTGTAGTGATAGAGTAGATCACCAATGATGAGCTGGAGTCATCTGACAATCAGTAAAAACCATATTCATCAGAGAAACTTTTTCTAAGATGCTGGTCTTCCATTCTATATGTTCATGTAACTGATCAACAATTTCAGTAGGTAAAATGGACTGAATTTATGCATTCTTCAAGCAAAAATGATAGATTGGTTTTGGATTTTGCTTCATCACAGCAAAAAAGATACATGTATATTATTCTTTTTGAATTGCTCTTACACCTAAAAATGATTTAAATAAAGAGGGAAAAGTCAAGATGGTAAGCAAAACATGAATTTTAAGAGAAAGAGGTTAGAAGTTCATTTCCATTAAGCAAACCTACAAGAAAGCAAGCCCAAAAGAATAAAGATTTCAACAATTGGAAAAGATGGGGGAGGGGAAACAATGGGAATAAAGTTTTGTTTATTGGAAAAATCTAAGAACAAAATGATAATAAACAAAAATCACAGGTGAATTAAAGCAGTAACAGAATACAATCTAATCAGCATACTCAAAAGCAGAAGAGTATACTAAATTAGCACAAGAATAACAAAACTACAATAGAAAGATAGGATGTAGCATTAAGACCAAGAATAACACAAAGCAGACCAGATTCAGAACTCAATCACAAAATTTAATTCTGTCTTTTAATAAAATGTGCTTTGTGCTCAGGTTATGTTCATATGAATATTTTTATTTGATGACTTTAAAAAATGTAGAGAAAGATGGTGTGTATATACAGAATGTTCTTTTCACTCTCCATTATGATATAAAATTTTTCACTCAAGATGCTGAAAGCCAGGACTCATCAATAAAATGAATGATCAAGCCGGACTGTGATATTTTTGTCCAAAAATTAAAGTACAACCAAAATGCCATGGTACTGGAGGACTCTGGCTAATCAAGTGGCAAAGAACTCAACAATAATGTTTTTTTCCCCAGAAAGGCAATAACTGCTGATATAAAATACACAATGGAATTTTACTCAGCATTAAAAGAGAATAAAATAATGGCATTCGCAGGTAAATGGATGAAGTTGGAGAATATAATGCTAAGTGAAGTTAATCAATCTCAAAAATCCAAATACCGAATGTTTTCTCTGATATAAGGGTGCTGATTCACAGTGGTATTAGGTCAGGGTAGAAAGGAGGATTAGAGGAACACTAGAATGGTCAAAGGGGAGGGAGGGAGGGGAGGGGAGGGAGCTGGGGGAGATGGAGGGAAAAAAAAGGAAAGTGGTAGAATAAGATGGATATCATTATCCTAAATGCATGATTGAAGACTTGAATGGTACGAATATACTTTGTATACAAACAGTGGTATGTAAAAAGATGCTCTATATGTGTATTATGAATTGTAATGCATACTGCTATTATAAATATAACAACTTTGAATAAAAAAAAAACCTGAGAAACAAGTGTATATAAAACTTATTTTAATACATAATGACTAAATATTCATCATATTACTATTTGTAGTGTACAGGCACATACACATGTGAATGCCAACCTTTAGTTACCAGATAAACACTAGATATAAATTAAAACAATGTAAATGCATGAGAACATTATTGCTGGCACTATCAATTGCAATTGAAAATACTGACTTATATGCTATTTTGGTATTCGTGCCCAACTGATTCTTTCCAATATTCTCAGTTATGCAATTCTCAGCATAGTACTATGTAATAAAAATCAATATTAGATGAATGTGAGTTTAAATACTGAAACAGGAAGTGCTAGAAATTAAGAATAAAACAAAGATTTTAAATATTATACTTTAAGAATTAAATGTGATTGAGAATCAAATGCAGGAAATCTCTCCAGTGATCCTTTTCTGTAAGATTAATTCGCACTAATGAAAAGCTTTCCTTTGCCCACAGAGCTGGGAATGTCTGTTCTCTGGAACACAGTTCATGCAAAATACTATATTTACATATTTCAGTGTTATGTTCAGTTGTTTTCCTCAGAAAGAGCATCAAAGCTCCCTGCTAAATTTAAAGTGAATTACAATTTTGTTGATCATTTAATTGCTAAGTAATTTGTTTGAACAGTTTAAACAATTTACAATTTTAGTAAACATAAAAATTTGTGAGCAATCATATGGGCAAATTCATAAAGCTGCAGCT